>CM053415.1:1242190-1358474 GCA_028644305.1 Xerus rutilus
TTATGAACTTTGTGCTTCCTGGAATCTCTCTGCAAAGATTATTCAATTTGATCCTTAAAATAGCCCCGTCCACGCTCCGCGGGTAAGAAAATTGAGACCCAACAAGGATGAAGAATGTTCCTAAGGTCACTGAAGGGAGGTAGTGGTGGATCTAGAACCCGACCCCCGTTCCAGATGGCCAAGCACGCCTTGAGAAACGCACCCTCAGATTCCACGTCACCAAATAGGCCTGCATCTCACTCTCAGTGCCCAAGGACCAGCTGCACAGACACCCCTGTGTAAGGAGGTGAGGCCCGACACCTCTGGCTTGGTCTGGCTTCTGGAATGCCTGCGTGCGCAGGTGAAAGAGTACTTGACATAAAGAAGAGCCTGGCAGGCGCCAGGACTTGCAGGAGCAGATGGATGGGAGGCATCCGCGGCTCCGTCAGTTGTGTCACCTAGCCTCACGTCACTTGCAGACTACACAGGGAGAAAGAGCTGACCTAGGGATGGGTGGAACACACGCCGAATCAGAGAGCTCCCGCCACGGCCTGCGAGTGCACAAGCACCCCACGCGCCAGGCACTGAAGGCCAGGCCACGGGCTGCATCCACTCACCGCCTGCCGGTCCCACATTTATGTAGATCTGCAGGTTTTGAGTGGAAACAATTCTGGTTATACAAGTTTAGCATCCCTAATCTAAAAATCCAAAATACCACGAAACTTGAAAATTTTTAAGTGATAATATGATCTTCAAATATTTTCAGATTTTGAAGCATTTGGGATTTTTAATTCTCAAAAATAAATAAATACATAAACTCTGAAATCTGAAATTCTTCTGGTTCCGATTATGAAATCAGAATGAGGCAAAAGAAAAAATGAACCTTAGGAAGTGTAGCCACCCCCACCCCATAGTCATCAGTCTCTCACATGCCACCGTCCCAGTCCCTGACTAATTTATGGAACTGGGGAAGGATAAAGCACCTATTCTAAAGAGGAACTTAAAGGCACCACAAACTTTTAAAATGCACATCCAGGGTCATAAAAAGGGCTCCATTGGGAAGACTTACATTTCCTCCTTTAAGCACCTCTCTGAAGTGGCACATTAGATTTTTGTTCAGAAAATATATATTCTCTGCCTGCCACATCCATGGGAGAGCACACAGGCCACGCCATTAAGCCTGGGCTTAATGACCATTTTGCTGGGGACCATGTACTTCCCCAGCCCCTGACTTTGGGCTTGGCCATGACACTTGCTTCGGCCCACAAGAGCTTAGCGGATGTGGCAGGAGCTGAGGTTGGAAATGCACTATTGGCTTGGCCTCTTCATCCAGCACCATCGATGTGCCCGAGATGGCAGCCGGCTCTGGGAAGCCCACTAGTCCAGGGAAAATGAGGGAGACATGGGCAGCCAGATCCACCTGCAGCTCAGAACCACACCTGGCCAGAGTTTAGGCCCAGATCAGCCCAAACTCAGCTTATCCAAGAGAAGGAGAGGCTTTAAGAACCACTCACTCTTACATTTTAGGCCTGAGCAACAAAAACTATTGGATGTTGGTGACATTTATTAAGCTGCAGAAGCAAAGCAGAAAAGATTTGGGGTATAAGAGGGTGTGACCAGAACCAGGAGCTTGGCTGGGGCACAGTAAAGGGCAGGTGACCATTAGACTTGCAAACGGAGCTGCTAAGCACACGTGATACGGTGTTCAGGAAGGAGACCAGGACTGGACCTACACTTGGGATCCATCTGTGTCTAAACGGAATTGAAGGAGAAGTTCCATGAGGAGAAGGTGCAGGCTGTGGAAAGGAGGTCCAAGTGCCGAGTCCTGGGCACCCCAACACCTGGGCCAGAGGAGGAGGCGGCCGAGCACAGAGAGCCCAGAGGGATGCAGAGGGAGCACTTGGAAATGATGGAACCCCGAACGGACCATGGGATTTGGTCACGTCCAGGCATGAGTGACATTCACAGGACCCACTCCAGAGCACCAAGGCCTAGAGGGTTGGGAGAGGACAGGAAGGTGAAGAAGAGGTGGTCAGCAGGCATGAGTGACTTCCCCAGGAGTCTGCTGACCAGCAGGGAACACGGAACTGCTTCCATTCCAGCAATCACAACAGAAAAACAATCATCCTGATGGGAAAAAAGAAAAGCTCAGCTCAGCTCGGCTCAGCAAGCTCACAGTGTGGTCCAAGCATCAGCATACAGCTGAGGAGTCCAGGAGCCCCGTCCCAGGGTCTGCTCTGCCCTGCTCAGCTGACGTCTCAGCCAAATCCCCTCCACAGAGCTTGCACATTTCAAATGGAAACAGGAGCCAAAGAAGATCCAAGATCCTCATGGCGCTGACTCCAGGCCCCTCTCCCTGCAGCTCCAGTTTGAAAACGTGACAGAATGAGGACATAAGCAAGAAGGTACATCCATCAGCAAACAAAGAACGTGGAGCCACGTGACCACATCTCTGAAATCCATGGATGCCAAAGGCCTTCACGGCAGAGTTTTGTGATTCTGTGTGACCCACATAGATGAGAAACTGTGAGGTCTCAGCACTGGATTAAAACCTAAGAGCGCTGTGGCATCACAGCAAAAGGAAAGCAAGCAGCAGAATAACTCCTTTTTTGGGTACCCAGATTCAGCAGTATAGACACTATATTTAAAATCTATCCACTGGATATACAAGTGGTAAGATTCAACTCCTTGGAGAATTGATAAATGCAGCAGATCCAAAATAACTCCCTGAAAGAATATGGAATAAACAAATGCACACAAACCCAGATCCTCAGGATCATTAAGAAGGCCCCTCTGGTCCCCGAGCTAACAGTGCCCAACCTCCACGTGGCTGCCAATATGGAAATGGCCTCGGAATAAAAGCAGGCAGAGGACAAACTCACTGGGGACACCCTGAGCAGCCTGCTCCCCTGGGCTTGTTCTAAGTGCTCTCTGGAGTGTGCGCCTCGTCTGGTACCTCTTACAGTCCTGATTCTGCCTGTGGACACAGGGAAGGCTGGTTCCCTCCAGGCTCTGTGTGCAGTCCCCAGAGCATGGGCCACGGAGTGCCCAGCAGGGACTTCCCCTCTTCACCCCCAGTTCACCTTCATGTCCCCTGTGGCTCTCGCGCCTTCCCTTGCCAGAGGTCGCGGCCAGAGGTCAACGCTCCATGGAGAAGCCCACACTGTCCCTCCCCCTGGTCGACAGGCCTGCTCAGCTCAGCCTGCAGGCTGCTGGTCTATGCAGGTGAGCAGGTGGAAGAGTCTGGACATCACTCAAGGGAGACGCTTGCAGATGCAACAGAACAAAAGGAGATGCACCCTCCGTCATGGCCCAGTTACCTTCCAACTCTGAGGAGAGGACCTGGAGGGCCAGAGTGTGCGGAATAAACTATGAAAAAGTCCTTAATAAAAAACAGGGTATTGTTCCTGGCTGGAGAAGATCTGGAAGCCTGTGGGGATGGAGGTCCATGGAACAGGGGCATCCTGCCCGTCTCCACCTCTAAAGAGCCGCTGTGCATGCACACGGCAGCCGTGCCCTAGCTCCGCTGGGCATCCGGCCACTCTCCCTGGTGTGGGTGACTCTGGCCAGTGAAGCGCCCCAGGAGTGTGAGGGAGAAACCTGTCGGCACCTGCGGGGGTGGCAGCCACAGGCACTGCCCAGGTCACCAGGTGCTCATTTAAGAGGATGCAGGACCTTGAACTTGGGATGTATCCATTTATACCACCCCACTGTCCCCCGCTGCCAATGTCACAACAATAACAATCAAAGCAAAAAATCAGAACTGAGAGAATAGTGTCTAATGGGACACGTGCTCTACTCCCGGCACGGCTGCGGCGGGGACGGGACAGAAGAGCCTGCCCAGGAGCTTCAGGGTTGCCCAGTTGCTCCCACCTCGAGCTCCAGTGGCCAGGCAGGACCAGCCAGCCGCTCTGTCCTCCCGCTCCCTCAGAGCTGCATGTGACCCAGGCACAGGCGGCCTGCAGGGCTCTGGCCTCCCTGGGCTCCTGCTCTGCTTCCCGCTGCGGGTCCAGGGCAGGCGGGTCCTCTGCAGGGCTCCTGCTCCAGCTCTGCACACGGCTCTCCGCCCAGTGTCCATCTGCTGCGTGCCTCAACTCAGGGCTGGTCTTCCCATGGTTTTCCTTTCCACCTGCCATGGAGGCCACACTAGGATCTGTCCACCGACCCCTGGGGCAGGACTGCCGGGCTCGAGTCCAGGGGAGGCCCTTGCCCTTGGTCATACAGCACGACCTCTGGAATCCCCCTCTCTCTTCCCTGGCCTCCGTCTTAGCTCCCAGGGCCTCGGTTCCTTATTCTACAGAGGAGGAACAAGGACCACAGCGTCCCACAACAGCATGCACAGCAGGACACAGCAGAGCACTGGCCACACCGCGGGCTCTCGTGCCGCGAGGCCTTTCTTACATGTTGCTGTGGGAATGTCCAGCGGTGCAGCCATTTTACACACTGTTTGTCCCTTCAAGGGCCAAGTGTGGAGTGACCATGTGACCCAGCAGGTGCAGATCCGAGAGGAAGGATCACTATGTCCCAGCAAGGGCTGTCCGCCAGCGGTTCACAGCCACATCGCCCTCCGCAGCCAGGAAGCAGGAGCAACCCTGGTGCCGTCCACTGCTGAGTGAGCCAGGCCGGGGACTCCCAGACGCCACAGCAGGGCCGTTGGTGGAAGCGAGGACATCGAGCACGCTGAGCACAGAGAACCCAAGGGCCAGTCGCACTGCACCTCTGCCACCGCCCAGCTCAGGAGAGGCAAGCCAGAGGCAAGAGCAGGACCGGCTGTCAGGGCAGGGTCCACAGCAGCAATGCCCACAGGACATTAGTGTGAACTGTGCATGTTAAAAGGTGACTTCAGTGATATGTGAATCACACCTTGATAAAAATAATGGGGAACTCGTTGAATATGCAGGCAAAAACCAGGAAGGGCTCTTTGTTTTTCTTTTGCAAGCTCCTTGTCTCTGCGCAGAACTGTGTGACCAGCAAATGCAAAGCAGCCTCTTTGGGTCTTCCTGCAGTGGCCTGGGCCTGGCACAGGACAGGCTTCTCTTTCTCTGACAGGCCATGTCCTTGGCACTCATTCTCCATCCACCCACCCACCCATCCACCTACCCACCCATCCATTCACCCATCCACACATCCACTTATCCATCCACATATCCACCCATCCACACATCCACTCATCCATCCATCCATCCACCCATCCACTCATCCATCCACCCACCCATCCACCCATCCACCCATCCACACATCCACTCATCCACCCATCCACACATCCATCCACCCATCCATCATGCATGCATCCCTCATTTAGGTAAAAATCCACTCTACTTTCCGCCGTACAGTTCTCTGTTCTATCCAGCTTGCTAATTCAAATAAATTAGAAGTACTTTTGTGTCCGTGGTTACACATGCACACACACATGGAATTTCCTGTTCTTTGGGAATAATCAACTAGCATATCTTTTCCATTCCATTGTCTGCAAGGGAATAAATCACAGACAAAAAAATGTATATTCCAGCTGTGTTCAATTTCCAAAGGACAGGAGCAGTGACTGTCATGGGGGACGGAGGCAGCACACCCCTCCCTTGCCCACAGTGGCTAGTGGGGAGCCGGAATCAAACAATCACTTTCAAAACCTATTAGAGGGAAGATTTTCCCCCTGGCAGACAACCTAGTGAGCTCCTCGGGAATTTTCCTGACATCTCACATGACACAAGTGCCTCTTTAATCCCTTCCCAAGGCTGGGGACTCTAGCAACTCAACGCCTCACGTTTAATTTCCTTTTAAAACCAGGTTTCCGAGGGGGCTGGGCTCCCAGAACAGTGCTCTAGAAGGCCTCCGAGGAGCAATAACTGCCTGGAAACCAATGTGTGATCACTGTTATGTAAATCGCCTTCCTAGCCAGAAACTCTGAGTTGATACACATTTTCTCCCAGACCAGCTTCCTCTCTCCCCTAATTAGCTTTTACAGAGCTAGAGCTTGCCATTTTTTAAGGTCAAAAGTCCCCTCTACAGGATATTCCCCTGATCTCTTGAACACTTCCCCTCTCAAGCCTGTTTTCTCTCTGGATAATTGTTCTTCCCTAAAGAGAACCGCACGCCATTTATTTGCTAATGTATCTCTGTTGCACGGGTTGGTGGGCCACGCTGCAGGAGGACCTCTGCTCTTCCCTTATTATCCTTTTTCATTTGCTCTTTCAAATTTCAATTTACTGAAAGTGTGTCTTTCCAACACTCAGATGGATCCCTGGAAGGAAAACATATCAGGAAGACTCAGCCTTGACCTCTTGGAATTGACAGTCTACACGGGGCGCTGAGATAGGGCCATGCCACTCGGGTGGTAATAACACCGGCTCCTGAGAATGACTTTCCTGCTGATGCGGAGGCCTGGGAGATCAATATGGCTCTGAATAAAACATTCATGTTCGTAATATCCAAGATGGCAAGAAACCAGGAATCCAGTCCAACAAGTAGAAAGACACTTGTTTCTCCATCACGCAGGCTCTGAGGTGGGGGTTTATAACTCTCCCACAGGCTCGACCAACCACACCTCGAATAGAGTTAAAAATGCGTGTGCACTGAACACGTACAGACCTTCTGTCCATGTCATTACTTTAAACACTGCAATATAACAACGATCTCACGGCCTTTGCGTTGAATTGGGTGTAAGTCACCTGGGGTGATTTAAGTCAGATGTAGGTTCCGTGCCAATGTCATGGCATTGCCGGAAAGACACTTGGGTGTCAGGCTAGGCCTCCTAGAACCACCCCATGGATACCTCCCAGTGGGCCACAGCTTACAAGGAAGTGATTTCAACTTGGTGACCGCTGCAGAGGAGGTGTAGGCTGCCGGAGAGCAGCTGACAGGGCTCACAGGAGCGTCCCTGAGCAAGCAAAGCTTACGCCAAGCTCTTGCACACAAAGGAGCAAGACAGGATGAGGCAACCCCTCAGGTCCTCACCCCAGTACGTATCTGGAGGTAAGGTTCCAAAGAGGTGATCAAGTTACAGCGAGACCCTGAGGGTGAGGCCCTCATCCAATATGGCTGGAGTCCTTCTTAGAAAAGAAAGGGACATGGGGGAAGCACTCACCCAGAGTAAAGATCACACAGGGGAGCAGCAAGCCTAGGAGAGGCTGCAGGAGAGACCATCCCTGCCGGCACCGCTCCTCACCCTCCAGTCTCCAGTGCTGTGAGGAAAGGTCTGATGTTCAAGCCATTCAGCCAGGTTCATGTTGTTACAGCAGCCCAAGCAAACTGATACACAGCATGGCCACTCTGCTGAATCCTCTAGGGTGTCTCAGTGGCAGTGACAGCAGGGCAGGAGCTGAGGTCAAGGTGTCGATTCAGGTCAACGGCGAATGATATAGGCACTGGGGAAAGCAGACAGAAGGACAGTGGCGTGGAAAAGGAAGTGCCTCGCCAACTCCCTGACCATCAGAGTCCCTCTCGTTTCTGAGGATGGCAGCCTGGGGCACCACCTACACCCACAGAGAAGGAGCACCGCTGTCCCTCCTCCTGCATCTCCAGAACCACAGTAGGCAGAGGTGCCCCAGCCCCTAGCAGGGCTCAGCACCGAGCTTGGGACCTGGGGCCCTGCCCTCCACCGCCCGGCCTGCCAGTGTCCCTCTTCCCAAAATGAGGCTCTCCTAGGCCACTGGTTCTCATCGTGCTCTAGAAAAAAGATAAACACGAACTCTTTTCCAATTTTTTAAATGGTATTTATATTTCAAAAAAATTTTTTTTAGTTCTTCCTGCTTCAACCTTTTACCCCCATAAGCCTAAGTGTTTTTAAACTCTTCCCGTCCTATTCTTTCAAAAAGCATTCTTCTCTCCTGATTTTAATACTTACATTTTATTCCTTTTATTTTGTGCATTTTTAAGTATTTAAGTATTATTTGAGGGGGAGGTTGTTAAGCCCAAACCATTGTTTTTTGTTTTTGTTTTTATTTTTCCTTTTCATTTCTTTTCTCGACAATTCCAGTTATTTTGTCTTCTTGTTAATTTTTCCCTTAAACATCATGTTTCCCTGTTCTTTTTCTCTTTTTTACTTTCTTGTTTTCAGAATTTTCCCACATTCCGACCTCACTTGGATTCCTTCCTTCGACAGTCTCAGGTACGACTTCTGCTCCTGGCCAGTGAGAGCTGTGCTGCTGTGAGTGGACGCAGGGAGGCCCCGGCTCCACCGGGGACCACAAAGGTTCCCTTCCTCCTATGTGTCCACACTGCCCAGACCTGCTCGGATAGCTCTGAAGACCTGCCTGGTCCCTTTCCCAGGGCAAGAGTGAGCAGCTGGTCATCAGAGTGACCAGAGAGGGTGTTCATGCAGTGTGGCCCCTTCTGGTTCTGCAAGAAGGCAATGATGTGACGTCCACACTGTCACAGACATTGGATTTGAAGTAGACAGTGCCCTGGATCCATCACAACACAGAGTGGACAACCTGAGGCCTTGCCCAGATTAGGAAGAAGCCAGGGGGCCCTGGACTTGGTTTCCATTCAACTTCTCAGCCTCTAGACACAGATGGCCCAACTTAAAATGGTTTGACTTACAATTTTTCTATTTCAGGATGGTTCTAAAGCAATATGCCTTCAGTAGAGATGGTCCCTCAGAGTTTAAATCCGTGTCTTCTCCCAGCTGGCCATAGCTGGTTCCTTCCTATCTCATGCTGGGCAGTGGCCGCCAGCTGTGGCCTCTGCTGGCCATGTGGCCAACCACACTCTGTGGAGTGCAGCGCGGCTCGGCTGACGTGCTGGTGGGTCCGGTGTAGTAAGTGCATCTTCAGTTTACGGCATTTTCAACTTGGATGGGTTTGTCAGAGGCGGCCCCGTCAAACACCAGGAAGCCCCTGCACTTAGGTCTGAAGCCTCGCCCTCCCTCATCTGTGCCTGGCGGGATTCTGGGGAGGCGTGCTAGGTAGGGGAAGCGAGGAGCTTCTCTGAGCTCGTGAAGGTCCCCGAGAGGCTGGTGAGAGAGGCACACATCCCAGCACACGCGGCAGCTGGCACCTACCAAGGTGTGGGCACCCCTCCTGAGGCAGAGGCCACTTTCCCCTGGCGCACCTGGCGAAATCTCGGGCTGAGGCCGAGATGGATAGTCCCACTCCTGTGCCAGCACCAGGAAGAGTCCATAGCGTGTCTCTCTGGGATTCGCATCCCTGAAGGGTGGAGTCTGTGCCCAGGAGCTCAGCTCTGCTTTGCAATACCCGTGGCTCCTGGTATTCCGTTCCCTCCTAACCCAGGTCCCCTCTGGTTTGTCACGTAGGCACTAATGAGATGGCGCTTTGTCCCCCACACAGGTCATCTTCACAGGTGACCCTCAGGCCACCTCCAGCCAGATGCGCCTCCTCACCTGGTTGAATCACCAGTTATCTCCATCCGTACCCGGCTTAACCGGAGGGACTGAACCAAAAGAGTTGGCTGGCAACCCGAGTGTACAGCATGCTCTGTGCTGCTCGCCTGGGGACCAGGTGTCCACCCAGGCCGTCCTGGGAGGGGTGTGGCCCCTTGCCCCCACTGCTGGGGACACAGCTAGCCAAGTGGCCAGCCTGACTGCAGACGCTGCCAGGGGGCTCTGCCCTCATGCTCCCTGCTGCTCAGGTCATAGAGACTGTCAGGGGAAAGGGAAATGTACCCACACAGGCCTGCCGCGAGGACACGCAGAGGGCCGTCCCTCAGCACCGGGACGCTCCAGTCTGCACTCACGAGGGTCAGGACTCACTTGGGGGTTGGCTGGGCTGGACAGAGGGAGGCCTAAGGAGTGGGTAAATTGTGACTTCTGGTGTGTCTGCGGGTGTCCCCGGGGAAGACAGCCACGTGGGTCCGTGACAGAAAGAAGACACCGAGGTGGTGGCCCCACCCAAATGACTGGAGGCTCCAACAGAAGAGGAAAGTGGAAGGAATACCCTGCCCCTTCTGCCTCCACACAAGCGCATGCACACGTGTGCACACACACGCACATGCACACCTACATACACACGTGCACATGCACACACATGCACGCCTACACACACATGGGCACACACGCATACACACGTGCACACGCGCACACTTTCTCCACTGCTCTTTCTCTGGATTAATCAATGAGCACATTCCTCAGGCCTGCGTGTCATGTTGGCTCCAACCATTTTTGAAGTTAATAACTGGGCCAATATTTACAAAGGACACTTGGAGGAGCCTAGGAGGTAACGGACACGGCGAGGGTCCACACACAGGTTCCGGGAGCCCAGAGGGAGGCACGGTTCCCTCTGCTTGGCAGGGAGCGTGGCCAGCTTCCCCAAAGGGTGCCCAGGAGGGTGGGCTGCAAGACCAAAGGTGCCCGCCAGGGCGCAGAGCCCAGTGAGCTCACCGCAGAAGGCAGGCACGTCCTCTGTCACTGGAGGGAGGCCAGTGCAGAGGAGAGAAAGGGGCAGGAAGGGTGGCAGGACAGGCCGGAGCCAGAAGGCAAGGAGCCCGGACCCCAGTGTCGGCCACAGCACACCACGAGGTGTGTCCGTGGGAACAGAAGAGCTGGGCCACTCCAGGTTCCACAGTGGAAGGTGACAGAGGGCAAGGGCCTGAGGAAGGTGCAGTCGCCAAGCTAATCTCATTGCAAAGGACCCGGGCCCAGAGCCCAGGAGGGCGCCTCCAAGAGCAGAGCCAGGGGGTGGCCGGCTTTGTCCCCGGAGCCCGCCTTGCCCACTCGCTCCTGCAGATCATCAGCCCTGAATCCTCATGGCCTCCTGTGTCACGGTGCCTGAACTGGGCAGGCCTCTGGCAGGGAGAGGCTCGGCCGGGTCTGGAGAGACCGTGTGGGGGCCTTGCCAGGAGAGAATGCCGGGTATGGAAACGGTAAGTCAAACGGGGTGGACGGGGCACAGGGTTCTGCACCACACTGTGCTCTCCTGCTCTCCTGCGGTCTCGTGACATCGTCATGGCCTCCTGAAAGCAGCTCTGTAAAGGGCAGCACTGAGGAATGGAGACGGAAGCCAGCCCCCCGCGTTGGGATGACCCTCGGAAACATGGAGGCCATCACGCCCGGCCTGGTCCAGGCCTGGGGACCCAGACTGGGCCCAATCCAAGCTGCAATCAACGCTCTCCTTCCTCAGCATGTCCCTGAAGGGGTGACAGCTGAGTCACTGGGACAGGAATGGCACCATTACTAAACAGCAGCCCTCGAGTGCTTGGCGTCCCCCTGCACATGGCCACCTGGCCAGCACACCTTCCCAGCACCTGCCCCGGGCCACATACTCCCCACAGACCCCCTGGACTGGACGAAACGCACAAGCACCACCCCAGCGGCCTCTGCAAGGCCCTGGCGCCCCTCCCTCTGCTGTCTGCCCAAGGCCTCAGCGTGGCCCTTCCAGATGACCAGGGACGCCAACAGACCTCCCAGCCAAGTAACCTCAGCCAACCCTGCGAGCCAGGGGCTGCAGAGCAGGTGGAACTGCCCCGAAGGTCAGCACCCTTCCACTGCGAAGACGCTGTCGCCACCAAAGCCCGTCAGCCCTCGGCCTCAGGTCCAGCTCCTCCTCTCTGGGCCCTCCTCCCACGCACGCCTCCCAGACGGCACAAGAGGCGTTTCCACGGCCGCAGGGCTCCCCACAGAACCCACTTGGTCCATGTGCTTTTAAGAACTGTCCCCCCCCGGCACTTGCTGGGCCACATCACGATGCCGTTTAGATGCCCATCTCCTCCAGTGGGCTGAGTCTCCTCCCTCTGCGTCTCCGTCTCTGAACCCCACGGCGGACACAGCAACGCACATGTGGCCTGCATGTGAAGGTGGCCATCGACCCAACACGATGGTGTTTCACATCTTAGGATGGCCAATAGCGTGGGTAGGAAGTGGGGGAGCGGGTACCCCGCACACTGCCTGTGGGGTGCTATGGGCTGCAGGGGCGACGGTCCTCAGAACGGTGGTCCAGAACTGAACACAGCATCCGCGGCCATCCAGCAACCGCTTCGGGGCTTGAGGAGGCATCCCAGCCCTGGGGAGATGAAAAGAGGCAGACCCTGCAGGGACACCGCACAGCCCCGAAACGGAAGGAAACGTGTGACACGTGTGACGGTGTGGGCCAACCCAGGGGACAGTATTCTAAGTGAAATCAACTGGTCACAAAAGGACTTGAGCAGGACTCCACCCTGAAGACCTAGAGCAGCTGGACTCAGAGACGGAGGCAGAGCAGCGGCTGCAGAGATGGGGAGGACGGGGAGTCACCAACGGGTGCAGAGCCCTGTTTTGTGAGGAGGGTTCTGGAGACTCCTCGCACGGCCACGTCTACTCAGGCCACGCGGCGGATCTGTGCCCTGAGAAAGGGCCAGCGGGGCCAATTTCTTCTATTTATTTTGTCATCATGAAAATTTTAAAATATAAACAAATCATGATGCTACCCTGCTTAATACTTTCCTCAGAAGCTGAAGTTTAAAAGAGAAAGGTGGCGAAACATTGCCTGAGTCTTCAGAGGCCAGTCAGCTGCGTTAGTCACCTGAGCTCTTCCGGAATCCAGAAAGGGAGCTGAACGTGGAACTCTCCAGCCTTCACCAGGGACAGCACCCCAGGGGCCTCCCCGCTGCCTCCACGACAGCCACAGACCCTGGGCTCAGAGGACAAGGGCCCACAGACTTCCCATTTCAACACAAACACGACAGAAACACATCTTTCTGGAAAGACAGGACCAGATTTTAAGAACACTGACGGATGATCTCATTCCTTCAGCGAATTTCCAGTATAGGATCTGCCATCCCAAAGGGCAGAGTGATTTATTGTTGCCAAAAAATAAGAAACTGGTGCTTCAGCCTGCAGCTGGATTTGTTCTGCAGTCTAAGAAGAGTCGTCCCAGGGAAAAAAGGAGGTAAGACTTCGCTAATCTAATAACCTTTCTACTAACATTTACTCCTAGTCCTACAAGGAGGAGGTAGGAGAGGGGAAGAAACCAAAGAAATAGCAAAATCAAAATGTGCTCAGAATCAGACTGTAGTTGACAGGAGGAAAACAGCGCAGTTGGGGACCAGGGACTCAGTTTTATGTCTCCTTTACGGCCTCTGAGCTGGATCTGCAGCCCTTCCGCATCCACCTCTATCCTGAGCCTGTTATTTCCACCAGAAGAACAAATGCTGGGTTTTTGGGTGGAACACTGGACTTGCAGGTGGAGCTGTCTGTGGATCCTCACTCAGCAGACGACTTTCCAGCAGAATCCCTGGGGCCAAGCACAAGCCTGAGCGACCTACACCACAGGACGCCATGGCCCACGGACAAGGCCAGCAACTGGCCCCCTGGACAGACCTGGACAGCCCAAAGTCCTGGGGTGTTTCCCAGCTAAAGCTGCTGGGCCTCCTTAATCAGAACCCTGTCCACTCTCAGTGGCCAACTGATGGGTGGAAGGCAGCCCCACATCTCCAGAACCCCTGTGCAGTGCAGCGAGGTCACAGAGCCAAGGGCAAGAACAAGACCTGGACCCATCTGCCCACTGAGAAGCCTCCGATCCATCCCTGTGTCCCCTTCCACCTCACCCAGCTTCAGACCCACACGCAGCCGGAGCCCCGCTGGCACCATGCAGCTGCTCCAAAATACTCACCGGGAAGCTGGAGATGGAGCTCAGGGGTGAAAGGAAACACTTCCAAGGAGGCCCAAGGCCCTGACTTAGACCCCCAGCAACTCACACACGCACACACCTCATCAGGTAAAAGAACAAAGGAATTGCTGAATGAGCGAACACTGCCAATTGTTGTAAGCAAAGCTTACAACTCGGGAGCAGGTGCCTACCCACAGAGCAGGGACGAGGTGCTCTTGTCCCACCAGCAAGGCCTCCTGGGGAGCTGAGCTGGAGACGTGAGTGGAGAGGTCCAGTACGTTCTCAAGGGACAGCTCATTTAGTATTTTAATAGGCTCCAATGCACACCTGTGCACCCCGAGACGGGCGGGAACGTAAGAGCCGACTCCTGTTTGCAGGCTCCCGGTAACCTTAACACGGTTGTTTCTAGAATGCCTGCTGCACCGCTGTCCCTGAGGAGCTGAGCTGTTATTGGGATCCTGCAGAGAAAAATGCACTGCTTTGTTGTCAAGAAGAGAAATTCAAAGGGCTAATCGCAAATGTTGGGGTCAAGTCCTGGAGGAATGTGGCTCTTCATCAACTCTAATGGCTTCTTTAGCAGGAGTCCAGCCTAAGCCGCGTCACAAAGAAGCAAAGGCTGGGACTCCTGAGGACCAGGGATCTGGGACTCATGGGAGGCAGCAGACTGTAGTGCTGAGTATCAGCCATCGCTATATTAAACAAAAGCACTGGAACCTGTGACTTTCTGGCACAAGTCAGAGCACCCTGAATGGGTACCTGCCCACGGGCCTCCCCCTCAAGTGTCCCAGTGTCTACGGAAGCAGCCCCCATTCTTAGTCAAGCAGCCGTGTGAGCTCAGACTAAGGGATCCCTCCTTCAGAATGCCCTGGCTAATTTCACTTGCATATGATTTATGAATAAAATGAAAGGAAGGCAATTAAGTGGTATAAATAAGACTGGCATGCCTAACTCACTGTAGCTAGCACAGTTGTGAGGATTTGAGTATATTAATTACATGCATGAAAATTGCTATTCCTTGCAACAAATGAGTGGCCCACATTGAATGAGAGAAGTCAGATAAAGTCTCCATTTAGTCTGTTTTTTCAATAGCAGAGTTATTCTACTTTTCTGAAAATGATAATTGAATAACAACCAATAAAATAGTATTTGTGACTTTCTTCCAACTCAGAATGGCTTTCTCTTCCCACTGCATAACATTCCATGAGGCCAAGCTCAGGAGCAAGGCCAGGCAACCCCGGTCCCAAGGAGAACCGAGAGGGGTGTGCACACACAATCTTGCACGTGTATGTTTATGTCTTTCAGGCCCCGACACGAGTGTGTAGTCTTCCAAGGTGACTCTCACTTTGAAATCTAAAGTACCTGCCTGACGAGGCTTGCTGTTTGTGATCCCGTGTCATACCCACTTAGACAATTTTTTCAGTTTTTCGAAGTCATTGTCAAGAGCAGGTTCTTCATCTTCCTCACTTTGGTCAACAAAGCAGAAGCTACCAAAAAAAAGTTAATTAAAAACACAAATTCTTTTCTAAAATCTATTTATGCTACTTAATTTACCTGCAATTTATTTACTTTTATTTTATTTTATTGTGGTAAGAACACTTAACATGAGATCTACCATCTTAACAAAATTTTAAGTATACAAGACTGTGCTGTGAACTGCAGGTATAATGTTGTGTATCAATCAGATCATAGGGATTATTTAACTTGCTTAGCTGGGAACTTATGCCACTTGCTATGGTTTGGATAAGCATCTCCACAGGTCCATGTGCTAAAAGCTTGGCTCCCAGCATAGTGCTATGGGGAGGTGGTGGAGATTAGGAGCTGGGGTCTAGTGGGAGGCCTGTAGGTCAGGAGGTGTGCCTTCAACAAGGTCTACGGGCCCAGTCTCTTCTGTTCTCTCTGCTTCCTGACTCATGACATGGGTGATTTTGCTTCACCACACATACCTGCCACTGCCATCCAGCAACCCCTCAGAGGCCAAAGCAGTGGGGCCAGTTGATCAGAGCCTGGAATTTCCAAAACCATGGAGTAAATCTTTTCTAAGGTAATTATCTCAGGTATTTTGTTACAGTAACAGGCAGCTGGCTAGTGTACCATTGAAAGGCATCTTTCCATCTTTCAGTGGGCAAAAGAACTAAAACACTATCAGAAAACAATCCATAAAATGGCAATAGTAAGCCTTCCCTATAAATAATTACTTTAAATGTAAGTGGATTAAATATTTTTCATTCTTAAAACACCTCCTGTTAAAGTTAAACAAATGGCTGGTGATAAATTATGGAGCAGGATGGAGTCCAGTTTCCAAAGCCCTCAGCTGACATCTCCTTAGATCTATCCAGAGGGTAGAAAATCTTAAGAAAGCCCAGAGCCAGTCCCAAGTCCATCTCAGTAACATGCTCTGCAAACGTGAGGTCCACACTGCAAGAAGACGCAGCCCTGGGGGCATGATTAGGATTCTGGAAATCCCGCATCTGCTTCCCCTTTTGGAAATGTTATGTGCGACATTTAATTCTTCCTATTACATGTGATAACTGCGTGTGAGTGGGTATGTGTGCACGTGTGTGTGTGCATAGAAAACAAATGACGTTTCTCCCCAGCTGGGAAGAACAGCTGTTCCTCACTTATTAGGATCAGAAAGTAGCCCACTTCCATTTGTTATCCTGTCCAAGCTCATAAATATCCAATAACCAGTGATCCAGATGGAGTCAGTCATCTCAGCCCTGGCCCAGGGGGATGCCGGAGGGAAGGTGGTCGGGCCTCCCCAGCGCCCCTTTCTGGTGTCCCCTCGGTTTTACGCTCAACAAGCCTCCTGGTGGGAAGAACCCTTCGCACCCAGAGCCTGCCCTCTAAGGAGAGCGCACGCTGCTTCACCCTGAAGGATGGAAAGAAGCCTGGACTCCCAAGGGTGGCATCAGAGCAGTGCCCACCATTCCTGCAGTGTCACTGAGCACAGCAGTCACTGTCCCCATCAGGGGAGGCCTGGGGGAAGGGCAGGCTTTGTGAGGCTGTGGTTATGAGGTTGAATGTTCCCTCTGGGAGCAAAGAGCAGAGACTCAGGAAGGACGCCAGCCTGGTCTGGCCCTCGCCATTTGCCTCTGCACACGTCACCTCTGCACCAAGCCCCACGGATTCTGCCACTGTGGGGTCAATGGCACTGACGGCATGGGGGCAGCCGAACCCCCCACGAGGGGGGGGCCAGGACCGAGTTCCCAGTGCCTGGCACAGGGTGGGCACCCAGCCAGAGAACATAGAGCGCAGCGAATCCTAACTGCATGAGCTTCAGGCTCCTCGCCTGCACAACGGAGCAAGTAATCCCCACTCCCAGGTCGGCCTCGAGGAATGCGCGAGACCACGTCTGTGAGGACTTGGTCACTGGAGGTGACTTCAGGAATGACAGCCCCCTGCTCTCTCCTGCACAATGACTCACAAAAGCACTACAAGAACCGAGTGCACCAGGGGGAGGCCGGCCTAGCCAGCCCCGGTCCCAGCTGGGGACTTCTCCCTGGGCTCAGGGGTTCCTGCCTGCTGGGCAGAAGGGCAGGCCCAGGCCCGCCAAGCCCACCCCGGTGTCCAGAGCGACCTTCCCCTGCAGGAGCGGCTGGCAGCTCTGCCTCCTCCAGCTCAGGCCTCTGCTGCTGAGCTATGAGGTGGTGGTCAGCGCCTCCAGGCTCTGGCCACAAACCCTCCCGGCCAGCTGTGGAGGGTGGAAACCCACCATGACACCACCAGCCCAGCTCCCCTGCCAGGTGTCCCTGGGCAGCTACAAGTTTTGGAAGTTATTCTTCATAATTTGGGGTTAAAATAGTGCTAGCAGATCCTCTCACATGCAAAATAAGTTCCTATCAGTACCCCACCAGCAGCACCAGCCCGTGGACACGAGTGGTCACACAGATCAGTCACTGGAAAGGAAAGCCACGTGTGAATCCGGAGGAGCTGAACCTCATAGGAAGATCCTGGGGAGAAGAATCCTAAGTCCCGTGCACGGAGCCCGCACGGCTGTGGCTGTGAGGGGCAGCACCACACGGAGCAGCAGGGACCTGAGACAGGAGCCAGTCCGAGCTCCTTCCTGGGCGGCTGGTTCCTGAAGCGGAAGCCGGAGGCCCTGCCCCGGGGCCTGCAGCGGTTTCTCTTCTTTCCCTGTTGCTTCACCCTGCAGGCGCGGGTTCCAGTGGCCTCCCTTTCCTCCTGCCTCCCCATCCTGTGGCCCCGGACTCAGGATCCTTGTTGGCACCGTATTCATTCCATTTGCCAGTAAGACGAGTTAATAGACCAGTTTCCCTGTACTCTTGCCCACACTGTTCTTGGTGTTTGCAAAAGGCATGAGCACTGGACGACACATGGACTACCACACGATTCACACGCAAGACGACGCGCAGACCCGGGTTGACAACCCTCAGCACCACGGCGCAGCCTTCCAGCACAAGATCTGGAACATCCCAGCCCCCGGGGAGGAGGCCTCTTGCTTCTTTGCAGTCGACTCCCCACAGTCAGAGAGCATGCGTGCCTGTGCCAGAGCCGCGCAGGAGGACGCCTTCTGTGGCTCTCCCGCTGCCCGTTTCCTCTGCAGCGTGGTCCTCGCCAGGCTCATCCGTGACGTGCACTCTCTGGTCCTCACCCCCGCCCCGTGCTGAGCACTTGGGCGGTCTCCACGCAGGGCCTCTGTGAGAAAGGCTGCTCGGAGCCTTCCCATCCAACCTCTCTTCTTGTGTGGGGTCAGCTTGAAGACCATGGCCCCCGGAGGGGATGAGCCAAGAGGACACGCTGTAACAGCACCACGTGCTGAGAGCGAAGTTCCCACCGGAAAGAAGACCCCTGGAGGACGTGCTGTTGATTGGATTTGTTTTTTCAGCACCAGGGATTGAACCCAGGGTGCTGAAGCACTAGCCACACTCCCAGCCCTTTTATATTTTATTTAGAGGCAGGGCCTCGCTAAGTTGCTTAGGGCCTTCCTAAGTTGCTGAGGCTGGCTTTGAACTCACGATCCTCCTGCCTCAGCCTCCTGAGCTATGGGACTACAGGTTGTGTGCCACTGTTTTTAACTTCTTCCCTCTGGAGAAATGGATGGAAGAGCAAGCAATGAGGACGGGAAAAGGCTTCTCCTCAGCCCACCAGAGCTGGCAGAGACTGCTGGCACGCAAGAGGGAATCAGGCCAAGACCTGGGCTCCTGCCCTTCCTGACATCCACAGAGCATGCATGGCACACTCGAGCTTCACAAAGGCCAAGGTCAACCAACACCTTGGGGAAACCACACACACGTGTGTGTGTGTGTGTGTGTTATTTATGTGTCTGTCTCACACACACACATCGTCTTCCAACGATGCGTGACAAGTTTTACAGTCATACACCTGTATGTGCATGTCTCATCAGTGTGAAATCGTGTGTTACAACACACACACCCGCTGGCTGTAAAGGCCAAGACACACTGATGAAGGGCACGCCTGTGGATGATGGGCAGCAGCAAGAAATACTAACATGTCCCCCATGACGTGAGGGGCCCAAGGAGCTGCTCCACTCCTGCTCGGGTAGGCAGAGACAGATACACAGGCTCAAGCACCGATTCTTAAATTTGAAGGGTAATAACTAATAATTACTAACATTGTGCATAAAGTCAAAGAATGAGAGCCAGGGGACTGAGCACAGGCCGAGGAAGAAGTGAAAAGAAGGCATCAGAGGCCACTCGGCTTACCCCAGCCGCTAACGTGAGCACACGCACTTTGCAAAGAGTGGAGGTTCCTCAAGAGGCCAGGGATGGACCACCATATGACCCAGCTGTCCCACTCCATGGTACACATCCAATCAGCATGGTAGTGTACGGCCACATCAGTGTTGTATAGCAACTCACGACAGCCTCGCCATGGACCAGCCCAGATGTCAACAGACAAATGGATAAAGGAAATGTGGCATATGTACACAGTGACACTCTTCTCAGCCATGAAGAAGAATGAAGTCATGTCATTTGCTGGTAAATGGATGGAACTGGAGATCATCGTGCTAAGGGAGATGAGCCAGACCTAGAAAGTCAAGGCCAAATGTTTTCTCTCATAAGGGGAAGCTAGAGAAAGTGGGGGTAAAAAGGAAATTTTAAAAAAGGGAATCTCACGAAAATAGATGAGAGACCAGTCAAGTAGAGGAAGGGGAGTAAGAGGGTGGGAGAGGGGAGGCCTGAGGAGGAGGCGGAGGAGGCTACCGAGGGGCCTGTGTCCCTCACGAACACATCATGAGCAAGCTGCCTGTGCTGACAGAGGTGAAGCACTAATTAACACAAAGCCAACAACAACGAAAGGGAGATCGCAGAGCAGAGCAAGGGAGGAGAAGGTGTGGGGCAGGAGGCGGAGGGGCTTTGCCCTGCAGGAACACGGCGGAGGCACCACCGCCCTGGGGCACAAGGCCCCAATGAAACAGCAACTCAAAACAACTGGCAGACGTGGAGAAGGCCTTTCCAAAGAAAAGCCAAGAACTTCTGTGATTTAAAAAGTCATTTGTAGCCGGGCGCGGTGGCTCATGCTTGTAATCCCAGCACTTAGGGAGGCTGAGACAGGAGGATCATGAGTTCAAAGCCAGCCTCAGCAACGGCGAGGCGCTAAGCAACTCAGTGAGACCCTGTCTCTACATAAAACACAAAATAGGGCTGGGGATGTGGCTCAGTGGTCGAGTGCCCCGAGTTAAATCCTCAGTATCAAAAAAAAAAAAAAAGTCATTTGTGACGGAGGAACATATGTAAATCAGACTACAGGCTGGGTTAGAAACACACAGTCAAAGGCAGATGTAGGACTTCTGTGACTCGTCGGAGTCAAAGCCTGTCCTCAGAGCAGCAGTGCATGGGAAAGGGCCTCCACAGACTGACCACAGGCAAGACTCACCACGGAAACAGGTGCCACTGCACCAGGGAGGGACTCGACACACCGGACATCAAGACATGCAGGGCAGGATCACCGGAGGAGGCAGCAAATGTACCGGAGAACCCTCCGCAACGACCAGGCCTCTTTAAACCTGCCAGAGCAGGATGAGCACCTGTAGCTACTGGCAGGCTCTACTGGAATACACAGGACTGAGCTAGCAGATGTGTGCATCCACTCCGAATCCTACGGTCCCCACGCTTTTACTCCACGTGTCCTCGGAACATTTATGAGGGCTAGCCACATAAACAAATGGGCCGAGAGCCTGTGTTGGTGGATTGGAAGAACTCACTTTGTGAGATGTCTACACTGCCCAAACTGAGCAACAGGTTCAATGCAATCCCTACCAAAACCCCAATGGCATTATTTTTACAGAAATAAAATAGAAAAAACAATCCTAAGATCACCCAGAACCACGGAAGACCACAGCAATCTTGAACAGGGAGAACCAAGCTGGAGGCTTCACACTTCGTGCTCCCACATCCCACCACGGAGCTACGAGAGCGACACAGTATGGTCCTGGCATAAAAACGGACACACAGACGGACACAGCAGAATGGAGAACCCGGAAACAAACCTATGCATCCATGGGCGATGGCACAGTCATCCTGCATCAATTAGGAAGTGCAGTCAGGGTTTAGATGAGGTCTCCCCCCAAAGCTCACGTGTGAGAACAGGGAAGAAAGCTTGGAGGTGAACTGGTTGGGTTATGAGAGCCTGAGCCTGATCAGGGCGTTCATTCCCTGAGAGGGATTAACTGGGCGTGACTGCAGGCGGGTGGGGTGTGGCTGCAGGAGGTGGGTCATTGAGGGGTGTGCTTTGGGGCTTATATTTTGTCCCTGATGAGCAGAGCTCTCTGCTTCCTGATTTCCATGTCCTGAGCCGCTCTCCTCCAGTACGACCTTCCACCATGAAGTTCTGCCTCACCTTAGGCCCAGAGCTTGAAGTTGGTCGACCATAAACTGAGACCTCTGAAACCATGAGCCAAATAAACCCTTCCTCTTCTAATTCTTCTTGTCAGGGCTTTTGGTCCCAGCAGTGAAAAGCTGACGAACACAGGTATACAAGGGAGAAATCCTGGTCCCTTCAACAAATGTCAAGAGAAAGGTGGATATCCACAGGCCGAGGAACGAAACTGGACCCCGACCTCACACCATATATAAAAATCAACTCAAAATGAAGATTCAAATTTGTAAATCTTGACCCCACAAAAATCATAGAAGAAAACATACGAGAAGACACTGGTTTTCACAAAAATGTTTTGGGTATGACACCAAAACCCAGGCAAAAAAAAAAACCCCAAAACCAGATCGATACTTGGGGAGACAAGTGGGAACGCATCAAACCACAAGGTCTCTACACAGGAAACTGTCAACGCAACCTAGAGGCAGCATATGGGATGGGGAAAACATCTGCAAACAGTCTGAGAGGATGTTAATACCTACAAACACAAGGTACTCATGTAGTTCAAAACCCCAAATATACATAATTTGACTTTGAAATGAGCAAAGGATCTAGACCAATATTTTTTGAAAGAAGAAATGCAAGTGGCTAGTGGGAACCTTTCCTAACCATCAGGAAAACAGATCAAACTGGAAGGAGATGACGCTTCGCATCTGTTGGGCTGGTTATTATTATAAAGAACGAAGATACCAAGGGTCTGAAGGAGAACCGGCCCCTCAGCACATCAGCTACGGAAATGGCATGAGGACCCCAGGAGATCAGAAGCAGGACCACCACGGGATCTAGCAGCCTGCTTCAGAGCGCGTCCTGGGGACACGGAGGAGACCTCCGCACGCCGACGCTCAGAGCAGCACTGTCCTGCACAGCCCGCCGCAGAGTCACCGGTATGTACAGAAGGCAGACGGAGGGCGGAAGGGTGGGACACACAACGGAACGTGATTCAGCCTCCCTCCAAAGAGAGATCCTGCCACTTGTGACGACGGGCAGGAAGCTGGAGAACATCCCACCAAGTGAAGCGGGCAAGGCAGGAAGGACAGGCCTGCACCCGCTCGCTGATGTGCGGACTCCGAGGTCACAGAAACAGACGCAGGCCCGGGTGGCCAGCGGCTGGGGAGGAGGAGAATTTGAGCCACAGGGCACCGAGTTTCCCAGCATGCGACACGAATCATTCCTGGAGCAGCGAGCAGCGCGTGGCGCCAAGCGTCGACAGCACCTTGTGCGTATTGGTGATGTTCTAAGAGGACAGGTCTCAAATTCCTCCCCCACACAATCAAAACTCTGACTCCCCTGGTTTGAATGTATCACCCGAAGTCCTGCGTTAGAAACCCAATGTCCGCCGCAACAGTGTGGAGGGCAGGGAGTTGGAGAAGCACCCCGTGTGGCTAGGGAGGGGTTAACGCTGTCCTCAGGCCCCCTCCCCCACCCTCCCCCTCTCCCACCTGCCATCTTCTGCCACGTTATGATGTAGCAAGGAGTCCCCTCAGCAGACACCATCCCTTGATCTCGGACGTCCATTCTACGGAATGGTGAGCGAAACAAAGTTTGTTCATTATAAATCACTCGGTCTCAGGTATCCTGCTATAGCAGAAAAAAAGAAAGACTATCCAAAGGCGATAGATGGGTTAAATAAACAGCTTGCTGGAATGACCCTTTCACAGGGCACGCTACATCAAAACATATTACTCACCTTTCATACACACAACCTTTATGTGTCAAGGATAGCTTCAAAAAGCTATTTAAAAACCTCTTGGCCACATTTAGCCTTGCAGCACAAGGCAATCACAAAACAAGAGCAATGTTTCAAACAAATCGGATCCCAACTACACGAAGATTTGAAAATAGCGTTCTCACCTACCGACCATCCGGACGAGACACCCTTGCAGGTTTTTGGAGTCCAGAACCTCAGGCACCTCACCGAGCAGCCCCTGGTGTCTGCCCAACAACACTGACCACTCCTGGCGTTGGCGCCTGGCCTCCTGTGGTGGTCCCTTTTCCATGTACCGTGTCCTGCTCAGCCTGGCACCTTCCCAGGGGCACTTCCTAAGCTGGTTATTTGCTGTTGACTTCACTCCCCAGAATGCCAGTGCAGAAGATGAGCAGGAAAACTATTAATTCAAAAAGAAAATCAAATCTGCAGCTACACACTAGGCTGAAAATATCTAAAATGGAAATAATCCTTATCAGAGCCATGTGCACTCAGGCTAAAATTTATAGCCTTAATTGTTTTTATTATTAAAACACAAAAATTAAAATAAATGAACCAAGCATTCTATTGAAGAAGTTAGAAAAACAAACAAGAAAGGAAATGGGAAGCAAGAAAAAATAGGGATAAAAGCAGAAACTAATGAATCAGAAAACAGAAGAAAATTCTAGGTTGATGAATACATGCAAGAAATTATTTGAAATAATCAAAAAGACAATCTTCTGGCAAATCACACTTATAATGGAGATAAATTAGCATTATTTGCATATTCAATTATATGATTATGTGCCTAGAAATCATGAGATAATCAAAGTAATAAATCTGAATATTAACACACAGGTCCAGTGATGTGACTGGCTGTAAGACACCTATAACATCAATATTAAAAACAAACTTTTCCTGAGGCAAAAACCAATTAGACTGCACATGGGGAAATACCAATGACAATAGCCACACATAAATAACTGTCTAGGAATGTCCTGGCAAAAACTGCTTCGAAAGATGTGAAACAGCAGAACTGGGGGAAGAGCAGCCTCCTCCCGGATGAGGAGATGGAGTATTGTCCAGCAGCCAGTTACACAGACCAAGATTTGCATGTAATAAAACTGGATACTAATCAAAATCCCACAGGACAGGAGGTCTGCCCCACAAAAGAATTGTTAAAAGCTGTGAGAGAACAGGAACTCAGAAGACTTAAGATCCCCTCAGCTAACTCAGGAGGGAGGTCACCCCAGCGTGTTAAAAAGTTGATCAAAGTCATGATGAAGTTATATCAGTAGAATCAAATGATCAAAAACAAGGCCAAAAGAGCAAAACCACGTCCCAGAGCCGGCCAGAGGCAGTGACCACCGCGTGAAGGAATGGGTTCCCGAGGAAGGCCTCTGTCTATCAGGCGGTGCTGCAGAAGCACCCCTCAGCAGGCATTCCGCATGGAGGAACCAGATCCCTGGGGCGCGTGTGTCCAGGGTCATACGCACGCCGCTGTCATGGATCATGGGGCACCACGCTGGGCGGGCATGGCGCCGAGGAATTGACACGCACGATCTCATTCAATCCTGACCTCTCCCAGGAGGTAGGAGCTGTTGCTTCCAGATCATCAACTGCAGCCACCATCGGGGTGGAAACCGAGCCCCAGAGAAGGTAGGTGACAGGGCCAGGTCACAGCCCCAGGCGCAGAGCCAGGATGAGGACTGAGTCCGGCATCGTGTCCACTTAAACAGCCGCTTGGACTGTTGCCTTTTAGAGAGGAGCACAGCTCTCTGGGGTCTGCACATCACAGTTGGGAGAATACAGCAGAGACAGCGAGGACCAAATGGCACTTGCAAATGGAGGACCAGGGAGGGTGCCCGGGTCAGCAGCCAAGGTCTAAGTTGGGATGCCAGCAGCCAACGCTGGTGCTTTTGCCAAAACTGTCCAGGGAGCTAACGGGCCAGGCCCCGGGGCCTTGGCTGGCTGCCCCTCTGCAGCCCAACCCTCTTCAGTGCTGTGCTGGCCTGGGCTCACCAGGGGCCAAGCCTGGGGCCTCTTGGCGTCCACTCTCCCTCGCGCTCCCTCCTGCAGCCCTTCCCCCAGGCCTCTTTCCAGCACAGCAGGAAAGGCTTCAATCCAGGGCAGGTTCAAAAGTGAGCACCTTCCCCAACCTTCTGCCCACACGAAAGCCTTCCAGAAGACCCTTGCAGCCCGCAGGAGGTCCACGCACGTCCCACACGCGAAGCAGCAACAGCGTTAACAGATGTGCAACTTCTGTCCCAACACACCCAGCGCAGGGCGAAACACGTTCCCTCCAAAATGTGCTGCCCCCTCACCTCCCCAGCCTCCTCAGGAGCAGCACCTCCCCATGGCAACTGGTGGGGGTCAGCTGCTTCCCTCCCGGTCCTGAGGCTGGTGGGAGCCACAGCTCGTGGCCACTGCCCAGCCTCCTGAGAGTGCAGCTGCCCAGCCGGCTAGGCCAGGAAAAGAGCAAGATCCAAGACTCAGCTACAGCTGCTGCTGAACACACGCACTTGCACACGACTCCAACAGCCCTAAGTGGACCCCTAAGTCTGGGGCTATCTGTAGTCACAGCCAATAGGGATGCGACTTCCAGGGGGCTGACGGGCATGTCCTAGAGTCAGCTGGAGATGGCTGCACACCATTGCAAGTGACTAAAATCAGCAGGGTCACACACTAACATGGTCAACATGGTGACTTCCGTGTTATATAAATTTTACCAAAATAAAAACATGGACTTCTGAAAACAGGAAAAAAAGAAAGTAAAATAATACTAATAATAATTTAAAACTGAGCTACAAATAAATGTATCTCTATATTTACATGGGAGAAAGAAATTCCAGAATATTCAAATTCAATAATTTCTGTATTAGCTAGACCCCATAATGACCTTACAGTAAGGCAGAAAATAAGATTGCAAAGGAAAAACTTCTGTGGTTCTGTGCTGGACGTGCAGGGAGGGCTGGGCTCCAACATGGCTCCAGGTGCCACGCCGGCTTGGTCTTGTCCCCACCAGCCTCTCGTCCGCGACTCCGCTCCCCACGGAATCATGCAGCTTACATTCCTGTTCAACTATACAAACAAAAACATACTGAAAAGCTACTTTAAATGTATTGCTTTAAGAAAATTCTGCTGAAATGTTGCCCTCATCAAACAAAACACATTGAGAACCAGAACGTTCTTCGGGGCCCACCCATCCCCTCTCCTGCACCCTCAGGCTTCCTCCTGCAATCTGTGCTGCTCTGATCCGGATCTGGGATTGTGGGACTGCTGGATTTCAGGATGCACTTGTGCGTCAAGGTCAGGGATAGGATGCGGAATCACAGCCCAGGAACTTGTCCAAGCACAAGCCACTGCACTGAAGCTGGGCCCCTGAGCCTGCAGCAAGACCACCTTGAGGACACTCGGGAGGCTCCAACCCCTCTGAGAGTCTGAGATCTGTCCCTGAAATCCGAGGAGCACATAGGCAATTTCTGCAAAGACGCAACCAGCCCAGGGCTTACCAGCAGGGAAAGACACTCTCAGAGGATTTCAGGCTGTTGCCAGGAAGTAAGAGGATACCAGGAGCAGGAGCCGCAAGGAGGAAAACACTCCTGCTACCCCCAGGTGCATGGGGCAGGAAGCAGGAACCTGCTCTTGGTGTAGAAGAAAAGGACGTGTTAAAAGAGCCTCACAGCTCAGCTCTAGGAGGTCCTTCCTCCTTCACAACTGAGGCTCAGGAAGGGCCAAGACAGGACTGAGAGCCAGCTCCTGCCAGAGCTAGCATGGATGGCGTGGTCTCCAGATTGGTGCCCAGCAATCCCTCAATCACACCTCAGTGCCTCCTGCTGCAAATGTGCCTCCCATGAGGCAGATGGGGAAAAGTCCTGGCAAGCTCAGGGCATGTTTCCTTATTTGCAAACAAGAATAATCCTGGCCCTGTCTAGCTCACAGGAGATGAAATAAAAGAGAGCATTGTGAGCCCTTGCAAAGGGGCTACACGCTACACAGATGTAAAGAAAGGCAATTATCATTTGGGCGAGTGCTCATGAAAATGAAAAATGTAAAAGAAATTGAAATTCTGTAGAGAAGAGACCTAGAGACAGGGGTGCTGTCCCAGAGCTTCATCCAGGGATTGCGCAGATATTCACGTTCAGAAGTAACCGTGGAAGGCAGAGCTGAATGTGCCAAGCTTCCGGACCATGCGTGGGCCCTTTCTGAGTCCTCAGGAGGACCCCAGCAGTGGACCCCAGCAAAAGGACCACCTTTTGCAGGTGTTTCTGCAAAAGCAAGGTGCTTTCACTGCCATCAGCAGACTGTCCAGTTTGCCCTGCTAGAGCCCCTCCCATCCCCGTGTGGCTGGAAGGAGGGGCAGTGGTCTGGGAGGGGGCTGCCGTGGACACAGGTTGAGAACACATTGAGTCCAGCGCTAGTGGGACACGTTGTAGTGGGTGCCAATTTCCTGGAGGTTGCTGAGCTGCCCTGGAGTAGGAGAGCGCTAAGAACACTCCTGATTTCATCAATTCCAGCACATCTGTTTTAGTCCACTCAAGCTGCTATAATAAAAAGACCCGACGGGGTGGCTTTGTGAACTTTCAGAAAGCTAAATCTCTGAGAAGGATCCCAAATGCCTAACTGGGCCTAAGATTCATCATGAGCATGGACAGACTCCAGGTTCCTGCAAGGACCACAAGCTAAGTTTTGCAGCCCTGTCCAGGCACATTTCTTCCCATCTTCCAAAATGAGCAGCCCCTAAAATCCTCATTTTGCTGCCCGGACCTGACCAATGAACTCTCACCCGACAGTCATATGTAAATGTCGACCAATTGGGAACAGGCATAGCCGCGTTGCTCCTCAGTCACATACAATCAACCCATCAGGACTGAGCATGCTTGCATCCCTCATTTGCACAGTGGACCCGAGCGGGGACCTGGGAAGTGTACAGGCTCTCCATGAGCTAACTCTGTCTTTGTTCCTTTGAGCACACTTGTGTCTCCCTGGGTTGCTAACTGCTTCTGAAATGAGGCCTCCTTTTTACCTTAAAGTCTTTCCTCGTGCGTTTTTGTTGACAGCTTGAACAACATATATTTATCTCCCATGGCTATGGAGGCCAGAAGGCCAGGGTCAAGGCTCTGGCTGCCTCGGTATAGGACGAGGGCCTGCCTCTTGGCCCATGGAAAACCATCTTCTTGCTGTGTCCCCACATGGCACAAAAGGCAAGTGGCTCTGGGTCTCTTTTACGTGAATCTCACTTGGGAGGGCCCCATCCTCAGGACTTCATCAGGTCCCAAAAGCCACACCTGACACTGTCATTCTGGGGGGTTAGAGTTTCGACATGATCAAGGGACACAAAACTCTATGTACAATAACATTCAATATAAATGGCTGCAAGAGTACCCGTCACCTTACAGCTCAGGAAGCAACTGGGTACGTGCAGCTCATATAGCAAATTTTATAACAAGCCAAACATTTCACATAGCATTATCAATATTGAGTTGCAAGGCTAAAATTAACTTTCTAAATTATCAACTAAAAGAAAAAAGCATCAGTTAACCATACTGAAAAAAGACTGAATAACATTTTATTCTCTTAATCAAAACAGGATATTTCAAATTGCTGACATACGAAGAGAACATCAAATGATATGAAGTCAAAAACTGTAGGCAAGAAAGGATTATAAATTTGTATTGGGTAGTTAATAAAAACTGTTAATTTTCTGGATTTTGTGATGTTGGTAGTATTCACCAGCTCTTTTAACTTAGTGATTTAGAATGATTTATTTTCCCATTTCTAAATAAATATTTGCTTTTATACCTAATTCTGTATTATTGATTTTTGCATCCTTTTTCTTAAAGAGGGAACTAAAATCGTATAAGCTTCAGGACCCATGAAACTCTGGACTCTCCCGCCACCCCCAACTGAATTCTCTGATATTCTTCATATCTGTGGGTTAACCCACTTATGGGGGAAAAAGACTCCAAATTTTCTTTCACAAAAACAAATGTGATGCTCTCAAAGTTCCCCCATCCAGGATCAAAAGAAAACAGACTTGAACAATAGCCGCACCACAGCCACACAGAAGGGAAAGAATCCTCTGACCAGGCAACCTCAGAGAACCCTTCTGGAGAGCGCCAAGAAAACACTTGATCTGGAATAGACAAGAAAAAGACATCTCGCCTGCATGCCCTGGGACACTGCCTCCAGAGAGAAGGGAACCCTCGTTTCTTTCAACTAAATGATTTTTATGTAGGTGCCTAGATCTGAATCAAAGTAGCTTATGGTACAATCCAGACCAGAATTAGAAACACAGCCATGAAGAGAGGAGGAAGAGAAATGGGTTCTGTGGACCCTGAGGCCTGGGCCCCCTTCTGCTCCAGCAGATCTGCCCCAGCTAATGCCACCACCCCATATCCTGGTCACTCTCAGGGGCTCCGTGCCATCTGTCCTTCCTGCGTCCTCACCCCACACTGCCCAGGTTCCACTCTGGTAGCTAATCCTCGCTTCCTTCCTCCTGGCCGGTCCTTCCCGGGTGGCCGCTGAGACCACCCCACCACAGGCTACCCCTGCCACGCAGTCTCTTCACAATGAGCTCCCCAGCCCTATCTCCTGAGCTGAAGCCTGGCCCTCCCACAGGGGCAGACAGCGCCCACCACCCTCTCCTGAAGGACTCCACTTCCAAGCCTGGAGCACAGGGACCGTTCCAGGTGCACCCGCTGCTCCCTGTCCCTCCCTCCGCTGCCCCTGCACACAACTTTCCTGTTGGCGTGTACACGTGGCCCAGGCTCTGCAGACTGGCCGGGCGCCTTCCACCTGTCTATCCGTCCAGGCCGCAGTATGGAGGGCGTGCCTGCCCCAGGGCCCGCCCAGCGCTGAGTGCTGGGCCCATAAGGGGAGCAAGGAGTCCCAGGGCCTCGCGGCTGCTCTCCCCCACTCTGCCCTGCGAACCCACTAGTTCCCTCCCAGCAGGTGAAATGGTCCCCAGCTGGTTGCATTTCAAACCTCAAGTGTTTGTTAAACTGAACTGAAAAAGAAGATCTGCGGGCTCCACAGATCTCCCTGTCCCTGTCGGGAGCCACCAGCCTGCCACTGGGCATTAGGACGGACAGGATTTTGCCCAAGTTGTCGCTTGAGCACGTTTAGACTTGGTGGAGCATCCTAGCCACAGGGATGCTTCCTGGATTTGCGCCGACGAAAGCCAGGTTCAGGGAACACGCAAGCCCCACTTCATACCAAGAAGCCTGGAGATCCTCGAGAAGAATTTCTGAACACACCGGGGAACTGCCTGTGACCCTGGCAGGGCCAAGGAGGGACCGGATTTGTTCCAGAATAGAATTGGCTCCAGCAGGACGCTAACCTGAAATCCGTGGGTCACTGGTTTTTTTTTTTATTCCAAATGAATTTTCAAAACATCAAGTAGAAAATCATAAATTGTTCCCACACTAGGAGGTGGTTAGGTCCAAATGGATTTTTCTGATATCAGAAAATATATATAATTTTCTCCCAAATTCAAAACTGCTGACACAATTTCCAGCTTAAGGGAACAGTGCACGGTGACACCACAGTGGATTCCAGCAGGGCTCAATTTAGACACGACCACAGAGGAGAAGGTGAGCGAGGGTGGAAGATGACAAACACAGACGCTGCGTTTCTACCCGACCTCGTCAGGGCTCACGGGAGGTCGCCCCTCGGGCAGCGACACGCCCTGGGCCAGCGCAGCTGGAGGGAGATCCAACCGGACTGCACCCCGGGCCCTCAGGACCTTCCCCGTCCCACGCTCAGCAGGCTGCAGGTCCAGCAGGCTGGGGCGAGGTCTGAGGTGGCGGACGTCAGATTTTCTCTGCCTGAGCACCTACTGCCTGGACGCTCAGGGCTAAGGGCAGGGCCCTCTGCAGAACCCCAAGCCGCCTGGACAGTCCTCCTGAAGCTGACGCTGGGAGGGGTTGGGAGCAGATCCATCGGCTTTAATACAAATCCAGGTGACACATTCTGCGGGCCCTTTTTGTCTTGGCCACTGCTGGTGTCAGTCATGGGTTGAATGTTCATGTCAACATCAGAATATTGAAATTTTGACGTTGAAGCCTGAGAGTGACAGTGATGGGAGGTGGGACCTTTGGAGGTAATTAGGTCTGAGGGTAGGATCTCCGCAATGGATTGCTATCCTTAGAATCAAAGAAAGAGAGCAGCTAATATCTCCCACCCCTCTCCTTGATGACACTTAAGGACACAGCAAGACAGCCATCTGCAAGCCAGGAAGAGGGCATTCACCAGAGCCCAACCATGCTGGCACCTGAGTCTGGATTCCCTAAGCCCCAGATCTCTCATGTCAGGCTTCCCAGCCTCCAGAAAGGTGAGGAATAAGAGTGTGGCCTCTGAGCCACCACGCCGGTGGTGCTTTTGTTACAGCAGCCTGTGCTGACTGAGACGGCCTCCCTCTGGATCACATGCCCAGCGAGACACTTGACCCCCTGCTGGTATCTGACATTGTGGAACAGCACTGTCTTCTTTCAGCTGGGCCTCCTCTGGGTGTATCCTCCCTCTGACCGCTCTTTAAACCTCATGACGCTGGGCATTCTCAACAGCTGGCCTAGGGGTGCTGCAGCTCTTTAGGCTTTGGGGGCTACAACCAACTACTCTACTGGTGAGATCACCACCGCTTCTGGGCATCTGTGGTTCTTACCTGTCTGCCCAGCACCCCACCCACTTCCCATGAAGCAGATCCCTTCTTCCTCCTGTGAACCCTGCCCCATGGAGATCAGGGTGACCCCGCCACTCCTCCAAGGCAATCTGGGTATGTGACCTGACCAGCCCCATCACAAACCCCAGGCGCCCACCCTCAAGGTGGGTCCAGCCAGGCCCCGGCCCAGACCAGAGGCTTCCCTGCAACATCCCTGATGCTCCTTCCCAGAACACCCTCCTTGTGGAGCTGCCACCTTGGCTGTCACATGGAGGAAGCCTGGCTACGAGACAGAATTGGGGGCAGAGTCTCAGCGGCATCTCTTGGACCCCTGGGCCTCATCCGAAGCCAGATACAGCGTGGACTCCCCAGTCACTGGAGCTAATAAATCCCACCCGCTGCTCTTCATGCCTCGGCTAGGTTAAATTGGTTTTCTGTCACCTGCAACCAAGAGAATCGTGATAAATGGGTAAATACACTCCTAGATCAATGCTCTGGTCCTGACCTTCTGCACACCCTCCCTCTGCTCGGGCCTTCCCTGGTGGAAACGAGAAGTAGAAATAGCTGATGTAGTGACAGAGTCTCCTGTGCCACCAAAAGCCGTGCGCCCCTGGGGAGGCTGTGTAACACCTCCCTCGGCCTCAGTGTGCACCTGCCTCGCGAGGCACCTCCAAAGGGCCAGGAAGAGGAAAAGAACCCTGGGTGGAAGGAGGGAAGCCCTGTGTCCCTCCAGCTCTCCTGGGCTCCAGACCCCACTGCCCCTTGGCCTCATGACCTCCCTCCCTCCCTCTGTGACTCCTCCGGTCACCTCTCCACAGGCTCACAGCAGGTAGGAAACGGCATCCTGCACACCTATACAAAACAGGCTCAGAACAAAATAACCCAGACAAATTAAAAGTATGCCCAAGATACAATGGCCAAGCCCAAACAGCAAAGCCAGGTGAACATCCTACAGATCAGAGAGACAAACCAAGAGAGCCTCCGCGGTTGGAGGGGGATTTAATGTTGATTAAAGGCCTTGTCCCCGGGGGAGACGACGATCCAGACATCTGCATGCCAAGTGGCACAAGGAACCTGGACAAGCCAAACATCAGCCCCTGGGGCTTCTCCCCACTCACAGACCCGTGGCCCGCCTTCCCCCAGGCCTGGGCATGTCTCCACCCAGCCCCTCACACACTGGGCGGCACAGAACCGGGTCCCACTTTCAGCACAACATGCAGGGTTGTGCTGCAGTGACCACAGCAATCCGTGTCCTCCGGGCTGGACCCTGTTTTCAAACAGGGTCTTCAAGAATGTGCTAGGTTAAGATGAGGGCACGCTGGGTTAGGATGGGCCTCAAATCCAAAGGCCGGTCAGTTACTGTAAGGAGAGGGGACACGGGGGTGCCCAGAGGGAGCGACCGTAGGGCAGAGGTGGACTGGAGCCGGGGCTCCCCACGGACGATCCTGGGCTCCTGCGCCAGCACCCGAGGCTGCAGCAAGGGACACAGCTTAGAGGGAGCTCGTCCCTGCTCACGCCTGATCTCAGGCCCGCAGGCGAGGGAATGCCTTCTGAGGCTTGCGGCCACCAGCGTGGTATCAGAACCCGTCACAATAGGCCTGGGGAATTCACCCAAGGGCCTGGGGGCCTGGGACAGGTCACAAAACCTCGGCAGCCCAGTGCGCTCCCCTGCAGGCAGGGCCTGGCGAGACCTTGGGGCTACAGGAACACAAAGTGCCAACACAGTGACGGGCACACGGTGTGCAGCCACTCGGCATGACCACTGCCACCTACTGTGGGGTCCTCTCTGTCCCCCAGGACACCTCGCAAGCCTCGAGCTGCCTGCCTGACCTTCTCCACAGGGTCATCAGAGAGAAACGAGGAACAAACACTCCATCGGCCTGGCCCGGCCCAGCTCGCAGAGTAACTCTTCAAGCTGAAAAGAAACAAGGGGTTTCGAGTTTCCCTCCTTGGTGTGCGTGGAACGTCTTCTTCAGGGCCACCGCCATGGCACACGAGTGAGTGGAAAGGGGCCACGGTGGGTGCCGGGGTGTCGTCCCTCCTCAGGGGGAGACGCCCACCCTGCACACAGCAGTCTAGTTCCAGTGGCCTTGCCCATCACCAGGGATGCTCAGGCACCACGGGCCGGGTTCACAGGGATGCTCCTCAGAGCTCTGGCTCTTGAGGACCGCCCTCTCCCAGCCTCCGCCCTCACCCAGCCTCTGCCCTCACCCAGCCTCTGCCCTCCCACAGACTCGGCCCCCAAGACTCCGCTCCCACAGACTCCGCCCCTGCCACAGACTCCACCCCTCCCACAGACTCCACCCCACAGACTCCATCCCTCTCCACAGACTCCGCCCCCCAGACTCTCAGGTCACCTACTACATGCCAGCTGTGGTTCCAAGGTGCTGCGGACACAACAGCAAACAAAACAGAACTTCGTCTCTGGGTCCCGGGTGGTGATGTTCTGCTGGGCCAGAGAGATGAGGGACAGGCCTCTGTCACAGTGAACAGTAGGACCCCGTGTAGGGCTGATCCACAAGACCTGAGTTCCCCAGGGAGCTGTGGCCCCCAGGCAGCCACAGGAGGCGGCTGCCGGCTGGACTGCAGGGTTCCTTCCACTCAGGGCCGGCGGCCTGCTTCCTGAGCACCTCCCGTCCCCACACAGTCCCCACCGCAGAGCAGATAGCACGAGTGTCCCTCCTCAGCCTGAAGACCTCTCCATGCTTTCTCCCTCCTGGTGCGCTCCGTGGGGCAGCCACGGGCAGAGCCGTCCATGTGCCAGGCGCTGGACTGTCTACACAGCCCATCATGACCCCACGCAGCCCTGGGACCCAGCGAGTCTTACACAGGAGCTGACACCAGCGTTAGCGTCCAGCCTGGGCCCCACCCCAGAGCTTCTGATCCTGGCGTCTGAGGAAGGGCCCGGGAACCTGAGTTTCTGACAGGTTGTTGGGCCATGCTGGTGCTGCAGGTCCAGGGAGCGTCAGAACCACAGCTGGCATGCAGTGGGTGTCCCTGTGTGACTGTGGGAAGGAGGTGGAGTGCTGGAGGGGATGTCACTGCCCCCTGTGCACAGCCCAGGGCTAGAGGGAAGGCAAGTGACCTGCTCCCCTCTGGACCTCAGGTTCGGCACGGTCCCCAGCACATTGCCACCACAACACTGTTGTTGGCTGGTAACCGTTTCCAAGGAACCCTCATCTTCACTCTGAAATGCAAATCAGAGGAAGCCTTGACCTTTGGGGGCCTGGCTGTTCTTGCTGATGGCCTCTGCCCAGTATCTGGAGCATCCACAGACCCGTGGATCTGCACACAGGATACAGACGTGAGGTGCCGCCCGTCACACCAGAACCGACCAGGTGACGCCTCCAAATGTATTTTAAGTTACTACTGGGTGCCCTTACCTGGATGCTATGTTCTTGTCCACTGTCTTACATGGGATCTGTGGGAAAATCCAATACATGAAAAGCAGAAGGCCCCTTGAAATGAGCGGCATGCTGGAGCTGGCTATGAAATATCCAGGTCCCGTGCAAGCCGGCTGTCGGCCTCTGCTAGCCGGACACCCACCAGACAAGGAATATTTACACCAGCAGGACTGGCAGAAGCTGCACACCTGGGTGCCCCACCTCCACCCACAGGTATCCTCCCCACCCCCAGAGCTGACCGGCCCTGCAACCCTGCTTGGAATGAACGTGTGCATTGACACTGGCCAGGCTTGGAACCAGGCGTTTTTTCTGTGGGTGCCTATCGCTGACATAAATCTCCAGAATTAAGATGGAGGTCAGCGGAGGCCTGTGGTTCATATCCCCACAGCCTCTTACCCACACACACTGGCTCATTAGAGAAAAATTTCTAGAAATGCCACTATTGTGTTTGACCACTAGCAACAATCGAACTCTTCATGGCTGATCAAAAGAAGGCTCAGCCAAAGGCTCTTGATTTCACTCCCCTTTCTTCCCAGAAAGAACCACTTGTTGGCTCCAAAGTACAAATGAGAGCTCAGCTCTCAAGAACTTTTGTTCTGGACAAACTCTGAACCTAATCTTGTAACAGAGGACAGAAGCCATCGACCATGTACCTGAACATCTCACTGTCCACTCGACTCTCGGCCACTCTGCAGCAGACAGTGGGCGGGGGGTGAAAATAACTCAAGTCCCCAGAGAGCCAAAAGCTACACTGTAGCCAAACTTTCGGTATAGCTATAACCAGGGAGAAACTAATCTAGCCCACGTTTCACGAGCTTCCATTTGGACCGATGGGGAATGATGTTCAGCAGTAAAACAGATGGGGCGAGACGGGAAGGAAAGACCCACGAACCATATACCTGGCTCCTTCTAAGAGCGCAGCCCATAGCGTTGAGATTGGGGTGAGGTCCACGACTGGTGTCCGGGAAGGGGGTGAGACACAGGAGGGGCGCCTCAGCCCAAAGAGAGGTTTACGTGAAAAATCACAACAGAACAGCTGCTTCTCCTCTGAGCAGCTCTCACGGCTTACCATGGGGACTTACTTATCATTTAAGTACATAAAATGATTAAAAATAACCAAGCGGATGAGGAATGGTCGCAGCAGTGCGCACCACTGATCACCACCAAGGCGTCACTTCAGTCTGAGGCGTGGCCAGCAGCCACTCAAGACAGGGAAAACGGCCGTGCCCTCTTTCTCCTCTGGTTGTGCCTTTCCTTTCCCCGTTCTGCCTCCGTCTGCAGTGGGCTAGGCCATGGTGATGGCCTCCGCCTCCTCCACACAGGAGGACAGGCCGGCGCAGTTTTCAGGTTTGCAGGATGCTCCTAAGTGGGAAGTGTCGGAGAAGGAATTCGGCCTCCAGCTTCCCGGAGCGTGTGCTCCCGCCACACCTGTCGGTCTCCACCTGCCCTGTTACTGTGCCTGCTGCCAAAGAGGGCACCCAGGTTTTCACAAGGGCTCACTGGCTGGTGACACCAAGTAGATCCACACCCAGGGAATTCCGCTGGGCACACTCTGATGACTTGCAGGAGAGCGAGCTTGATGGGGCAATAGCAGAGGCTGACTTTCCGCCGGTGTGCTCCTGTCTTACCAGGCACAAGACCCTGCTTAACATCCACACATCTGCTAGAATGGCTAAAAGAATACCTGAAAATACTAAGTGTCTGCAAGGATGTGGAGCAACTTGAACTCTCACACAGACTGATAAGGATGCAGAATGGAAAACAGTTGGGCGATTGCTTACAAAGAAAATGACATCACTGTGCCATCCCCAGCTCCACAGCTAGGGCTCCAACCAAACAGATGAACACACATTCACACAGCGACTGTGTATGAACGCTTCGTCGAAGCTTTATTTATGATTGCCCCAAGCCAGGAACAACACCAACGTCCATCCACACTTTGGAAACTACTTAGCACTAAAGAGGAATGAACACCCAAAGCACAGAACACCTTGGCGAAGCTCGGAAGCATTTTGCTAAATGACATAAGCCAGGCCCCAAAGACTACTTATGCAATAATTCTATTTTATGACAACCCAGAAAGGCAAACCCTATAAATAGGGAGCTGACCAGCAGTGTCAAGGAAGGGAGTAGAGGCTGACCACAGGAGGTCAGGGAGGCTTTCAGGATAATGGAATTGTTCTACATCTTGACTGTACTGGTAGATACATATGGCTATGTACTTTGTCAAAGCTCGCCCTCCTATATTCCTGAAAAGGGAGAATTTTATATGCAATTACCTTTTAATAATTCTTACTTCAAGGAAAACCCTGAAAGAGGGACAGAGATTTTTAATTCATTCCTTTGAGATCAGATTTTTTTTGAAAACTGCTTCTGGGCACTTTGGCCAAGCCTGTCTTCCGGTCAGCTTCCACCTCCTCCTCAGCACTTCATACTGTCGGGGTTTTCTCAGCCATCCTAGTAAGTGCGTGGATGTCACGCAGACGTCTCAGAGCAGCCCAGGATGGAAGGATAGGATTCCAGAGCTACCCGGGCCCTGGCCAGTGCCGCCCTGTGGGAGCCCAGTCCCTCTCCGAGTGTCAGCATCTTCCTGCGGAGAGCAAGGAGGATGGTGAGGACACCTGGTGAACCCCAGGGGTGGCCATTTCTCACCTGTGGCAGGCGCCTGGGACCAGAGCGTGTGTTTTTGCCAAAACTAAGGGCTTGTGTAAAGAACGCTCGGCACCCTCAGGCGGAAATTACCGAAAGGAAATGAATTGGCACCAGACTGTTATTCTCAGCTGCTCTGACACATTTGAATGAGCGAGTCTTTAAAAGCCTTTGTCAGCTTGCTTTAGAAATGAATCTGATATTATTAAGACTATCTAGGATGATGCGATTATACAAGTGGGAATGGCAGGCTCGTGAAGGCTCGTTTAAGGGTCGGGACGAAACCCCGGCAAAGGCCTTCCCAGGCTTTTTAAATTTTTTTCCTCTGACTAAATAAGGTCAGATAAGATGAGGACAAACTAAGCCAGCATGCAGAATTTAAATTACGTAAATTACTTTTCTTCTTTTCCGCAGCTGAACTTCAGAATGTGGGAGGGGTGAGCAGTGTAGACCAAAGCTGAGCTTCTGTTCTGTATCAAATGGCAATTACTCTTCAGCTTTTTTTTTAATCTGTCCACTCAGCAAACATCCACCACCTCCAACAAATTTGCTGAAAGACAGAAGAGCGTGGGGGTTTGGAACGCAGTCTATAAACTGAGAATTGCTGAAGCCGCGTGGCACATTATTAAGTCCATTATATTATTCTCTGTTCTTTATACAAGTTTAGAAATGTCTATAATGAAGAGTCCAGGGAGACAGGGATGGAGGCGGCAGAACAGGAGAGACAGAGAATGCTCAGTGGAGCTGGAAGTCCTGCCCCAGGGCTCCCTGAGAGGTGACAAGCCCTCTGGCTGGCCTCCTGGGCCTTTACTGGACCTGCCTTGGCTCTCCTCCCTCTGCGCCCGCCTGACTCCTCCATGTCCCCTGCACACCCAGGCCTGCACTGGTCCACTGGAGTCTTGCAGCTGCTTGCCTTGCTGGAGGTCAGGTGGCTCCACCACAGACCACCCTCCCCACCTGCCAGCCTCCTGGCTCCAGAATCCCCCAAGCAGGAAACAGCCTTGGCCTGATGTTCATGTAGGTCCCCTCAGTCCAGAGAAGCCTGCCAGTGCCTTTCACATTTTGGGTGCTCCGAAGAACAGTCATTACACTGCTCCCACGTATGGAGCTGGGCCCGCGAGAGCTAGGCTAACAAGCGCCCGGCAGGGAGGGGACGCCAGCTCCTCCCCGGCAGGGGCTGCCGCCTCTGTGTGGTCCGCTATTCAGATTTTCATTTGGAAAAAAGCACCCGCCTCCCCGCCCCTTCCTCCACTATGAACTCCCCTTCTCCTTGCATGGGACAATGTGCTGAGGCCACCAGACGAGTCCTGCTCATCCCCATGGGTGAGGGTTCACCTCTTTGAACAAGGGAACCCCCACCAATGCCAGCTTTGGGACGTAAGCCAGAATTCCCAAGTAAAAGGAAAAATGCCCTCCCATATCTCATGCCCTATTCTTAAATCAAGAAGTCTGCCTTCTGCGGTTTTAAGGAATAAGCAGGATAAAAGGGACTGAAAGAAAAAAAAGTCGGAAGACACAGGAGACAGAGAGGCTCAAACTCCATCAGCAAAGGAACAGAACAGGTATTTACTGAACAGACACAGAAACATGATCTCAAAGGCCAGCACGCTTCCAGGGACACACAGGCCAGGCGCCTTGAAAACCACTTCCTGATATTTCTAGCTGAATTGTGCCTTGTAGGTAAGATACTTCAAAGTCACATTCGGCTTTTGGGGTTATTTACACCCATTTTGCAGACACCGTGACCTCCTGAAGGAGAAACCTAAACAACGACAACCAGGACGTCAAGGATCACAATGTGATGTCATCCCTGGGGCCTGGGAAATAGTGGAGCAATAGCCAGGCTCACGGATCCCAGCCGTGGACGCCCAGGTCTTCACCTCCACACAGATGACGCCCGAGCCAGCACCAAGGCCTAGCCAAGGAGGCAGATGGGAGGACGGAGGCCCTGCAGCACGTGGCCTGCCAACGGGATTGTGGTGCCCCGGGGAGACGGGCACCTGCCTGTCAGAGAAGGATTCCTGAGACTCTCAGACCGGGCGGAGCTGGCCAGGCGACAGACAGCGCGGACCTGGGCTCTGCCTGGACTGGCAGCCTGTTGGAGGTGATGTCATTGGAGACCTCAGCCTCGAGTCCTCCTGCACTCCAGCCTCCACGCTGGGTTCTCAGCGCTTCCCCTCCTGGTTCAGCCCGCTCAGGTCCCTGCAGTGGCGCTGCGTGAGCCCGGCCCAGTGTCCCTCCATGTGCTCCAAAGCCTGGCAGTCCCGGGCAGCTTTGCTGTTATCACAGCCTACACGTGGTGGAGAGGCCCTGCCCGGCACCATTTCCCGGGGCCGCCATAACAAAACAGAATCAGACTTAGTGGTAAAAACAGCAGCACGAACTGCCCCACTTTCTGGAGCCTGGAGACCTGAGGGCAAGGGCAGCAGAGCTGATTTCTGGAGGCCGTCTCTGCTTGCATCTTCCTACGGTCTTCTTCCCTCTCTATGTGCACACAGAGGTCTGCTCTTCTGATAAGGATGCCCGCCATATTGGATTATGGCCCCTTTAAGACCTTCAGTCCTGGGAGTTAGGACTCCAACACATGAATTTCAGGGAGCACAGTTCACCCTAACAGTCCCCAAGAGTTCAGATCTTGCCACGTGACTCACTTCAACTTGCCTGCCAATGACAAGTGACATGTGCATGGGGAACCCACAGGGCCACGCACCCGCACATTCTCGGGCATCCCGTGTACAAGGCAGAGCCTCCCCACCATGAGCTGGAGTAACGGGGTGCCCAGGATCTGGACCCCCCGGGGCTCAAGGCTCTGGGAACAGGGCCCAGCGTCACCACCTGTGCCCCTGCAGTGTGCCACACCCACGCCATTTCCCACACAGATGGTGATGAGACCAAGGTGAGATGACCACAGCAGAGCCACCCGTGACTGCCAGGGGAACGAGGGGGGCACAGCTCAGACCAACACAGGACGCAGTGACACCTGCAGAGGGGAAGCCCAACGCTTCTGGTGGTCACCGTCCTCATTATCATGGACAGGGTCAGTGGCACAGAGCTGCCCACCAGGCCCCACACCACAGGACACAGCCAACCCCCTCGAGGCACACAGCCGGCCAGTGGGGACAGTGAAAGCTTTGAGCAACCCCGGAAGGGCCATCCTGGAACCCGCACCAAGGGGCCCAGGCAGTCCAGACCGGTGGTGAGCAGGTCCTCAGCCCCACAGCAGGCCGGGCCCCCAGGCAGCTTTAAAACCTTCCAATCAAATCACACGAGGGCAGCCTGGGCACTGGGATTGTTCAGATTGTCCCATTATGAGCTTCCAAAGCACAGACAAAGCGGAGAGGTGGGCTCCCACGTCAGCCTCGCTCTGGGATGGCTGTGTATCAGGTGACCCTCGGCAGGACACTGTCTCTCTACACCAAAATCTAACACCGGTGCTCTCATCCTCTTGGGAATCAAACTGGCTTAAGAGATGAAAAAGAAGATAATTCAAATAGCCCCCCAGGGAGCTGGAGTCCTGGGAACCTGAGGCATACTAGGGGGGCAGCATTTCTGGGAAACAAGGTCCCGCAAAAGCAAAGATCTTGGCTGACATACTTCCCTGATTTCTCTTGGCAGGCAGATCCCATGCAGGAACCAATCATGGCAAAGCCTGGACTTCTGGAATCTTCCCAGGTCCTGGTCCCTAAGGGTCAGGGACAAGGGCAGGATGAGGGAAGTCTCAGGAGACGCACGGAACCTCCAGGTTGGAGAGGCGTGGCCAACTGGGAGGACAGCTGACCAAGAGCAGGAGCCTGCTGCCCAGCACCCTCAGGGTCTCCCTCCAGTCCAGGAGCCCTGCTCGTGCTGAGCAGCCCACGCAGCGTCAGGGAGCACCAGCCGTGAGGGGCACGTCTCCCCTGCAACTGCCACTGCACCTGGGACTGTCTCCACGGCCACAGGGAGACCATGCCTCCTGGCACATGGAGCTCCTGCAATATCCGATGACAGCGATCCCCGCTGCCCCTCGAGACCTCCTTGGCGTCTTCTCTCAATGTTACCATGTAGCACCTTCACTGGGCACCTTCACGAGACAGTTTCCCCGTAGGACAGGACAGGGACAGCAGTCTCTATCCTCCCCAAGCCCTTTAATTTGCTAACGTCCCTTCTCGCAGGCAGGGTGAACACGATCTCTGATCAGAGCCACAGGACAGGGGCCAGCACTTCCTTTCTCCTGGAGGCCCCAGGGGTACTCACGGGCGTCAAGACACCCTCCCTCACCTGAGTCCTACCTCTGCTTCTGCTGATTCTGCGCCCCTGGGAAGCTGCATGGCCTCTGTGGGCCTTTACGATGCTATACAGACTCTACTGTAGGGGCCTGGAAACACGAACCACCTCCCGTGCCCACAGGTTGCACAGAATCTATTCAAAAAGATAAACACGAAACAGGAAGAGACCATGGCTCCTTCACACCCCAAAACAACCTGCTCCGTGTCTCCTCCACCCAGCTCAGGGACCCGCAGCTCTGATTCCTGCCCTCGACACTTCAGGGCATGGAGTCCCCTGGACGTCCAGGTGCAGTCACCTCTCGTGCTCCGGCCCGGCCCGTGAATGCACCCTGGGACTCCGGGAGTCCTCCCTCTCCGCGTCAGGCCGTGCGGGGGGCCAGTGCAACCTCCTCACTTGCACCAGGAAGGGCCCCGCTGCAGCCTCAGCCCACAGACAGCTGCCCTGGACACCAGTGTCAGGAAACACGTCCCGGCCCACCCCGTGGCCTTCCTGGCTGAGCTTTCACATGTCCTGTTGGCCCCAAATGCCTTCCCCATGTTATGGTTTGGATATGAGGTGTCCCCAAAGCTCCTGTGTTAACACAGCAGATGAAACGAGGATCCTGAGCTGTGCACTAACCAACGAATCCACCATCTGATGGGTGGACAATGTGAATGGACCGCTGGGTGGTGACTGCAGGCAGGTGGGGTATGACCGGAGGTGGGGACATACCTGGTCCCCGACTCCTCTCCTGCTTGCAGGCTGGCATGGGCTGAGCAGCTCTCCTCTGCCACCCTTCCGCCATATAGTGCTGCCTCCATTGGGCCCAGACCAATGCAGTCGGTCAACCATGGACTGAACCTGTCACACTGTGAGCCCCAAATAGCAGCTCCTCCTCTAAGTTGTTCTTGCTGGGGATTTTGGCCTCAGTGATGAAGAGCCGACTGACACACCCCCTCCTTCCCGCTGCAGGCAGGGGCAAACTCCTACAAATTCATCCAACCCGGCACCCAGGCCATCCCCTCCGTGAAGGCCTCCCAAGCTTCCAAGGCAGATGGCAGTGCCTTTTCTCCAGGCTCCCGGGACGCATTCCCGAGGCCTCTCTTACAGCTCTCAGCTGATCATCTGCAATTTTCCTGCACGTGTCTATGAGCGGACAGAGTGCCCCTGGAGACAGATGCACATGTCCTTCACTCTTGAGTCCTCAGAGTCCAGTGCGGGGCCTGGAACACAGAGGGGCTGCATCTGTCCAGTAGAGCTGACTCGGAAGCTGGCAGCATCAAGCTCCAGGAGAGACAGCGTACCGCGTGAAGCCTGAGCAGGCTCAGGGGAGCCGCAGGGTCCCTGCAGCATGGAAAGCTCGCCCTTGGCCGCGAGCAGCCTGCACTCTGGGCACTCCAGAGAGTCCAGTCTGGCCGAAGGCAGATGCTTCTCACTGACAGACTGTGCGAGTCAGCCCCGCAGCCCTGGACACCTGGCCCCGCGTTCTAGACTCAGGAAGACGCCACAGGGACGCAGAAGGGGCCTCTGGGAAGCAGGAAAGGGAGGGATTCCCATGACCCATCCACCCTGGATGCTCAGCGCTGCCCACAGTGAGAGGTCAGGGGAGTGGCTAAGGGAAGACTCCTCGGGCCAACATAGAGGTCCAGCTCAGCTGCCTCCGAGTGTCGCACGGTCTCTCCATGCCCGAGATGCCAGGGGCCCACCAAGGCTACATACTTACACCAGAAATCCTCCTGTCAAATGCCAAATGCCCCTAAAGCGCACTGAGGGGCCCCGCAGTGGAGAAGCTGGAGCTCAGACCCCACTTGACTCTGCCCTGCGGCAGACCAGCTCCGGCTCCCCTCATCCCCGCCCACCCAGGGACGAGAAGGGACCCTGGAGGAGGACTGAGTGTGAACAGGGCCATCCTCCTGAGCCGGGGTGAAGTGCCACGCTGCATCCATAAGCACTATGGAGAAGAGCAGAGCAGAAGCTCCACAGAACCCGCGACAGATCCACAGCCTTCACACAGCACGTGACACTGACAAGCCATTCCTTCTGTTCACTTTTACTTCCCCCCATTAGTGGATGGGCAGTGGAACACTGGCTATTTGGGAAAAACACTCTCTTCTTTGGAGAAGAAAAATTCATTAGCTAATCCACCTACTTGGAGAATTTATTTCCAAGGCTGAACTTTGGGGAGGTTTTATAATGGATGCCCTGACTAATGAGAAGCATGAATCTGTTCCAGATGGTTAATTACTTTTTATCATTCCTTTTAATAATAGTTAAGAATAATAAGACAACTGGTGTGAAAAATGAGAACACAGAATGAATTAAATTGAAGTACCCCGCACCCATTTCCCAAAAAAAGAACAGGTTGAAGTTGTACAAAGAGTCTTAAAATGCCAGCTTTTAAAACTAGTGGAGGTTACAAATTATGAGCTGCATAAAAGAAATTAATTTCTATGTTAATCAAATAATGTTCCCAGAAGTGGTCAAGCAGAGACCGCTCCAGTACCCAGCAGGGACACTGCCCGGGAACTCCCCAGGGATGCAGGGGCTGCCACGGGGGAGCACTTTTAAATGACCACCCCCAGCTGGAAATCCGCACCCTCAGCACAGGGCCTGGGAGGACCGGAGCCTGGCACTCCGGAGGTTCTTCTCCCTCCTCGCTTCCTTCCCACCTGAGCCGCCCACACCGCTGAGCAACTGAGGACAAGTCTCAAGGCCAGTGGAGTTCCCTGCCCAGCCCAAGACCTGCTCAGGGCCCGGCCAGCCTCTACCTCTCCATGAGCGCCCCTGTCCCCATGGCCCACCGCTGCGTGCTCCCCAGAGGGGGCGCTCTCTCCCACGAGCCACACGTGCCCCACCTCGGACCTGAACTAGCTGCGCGCAGACCACGATGCTGACCTGTCTGTCCCAGTACCCGGCACAGGTGCTCAGGGCAGGCAGGTGCTCGCGGGCTCTCATCCTGGGGGTCCCCAGCCTCGGCTCTGTTCTTGGCACACGACCACTAACACTATGTTGGCGAGTGTGTGCAACACACTCAGATCCCATGATGCAAGGCGTTCACTGGGACACGCTGAGCGCCCCCCTGCACTAACAGCCTCTCCCAGCCGACGCTGGCAATGGATGAGACCTCTTGGCAGAGGGCCACCCGTGTCTGCGTTCTCTCTGGGAAACTCTGGTTTTAAATCGGACCCAGAACCTTCTCCTCCAACTGGCAACAGGATGTGACTCTGTGAAAGCAGCAGCGGCTGGGTGTCACCCCTGACTCCTGCTTCCATCCCGCTGGCTGACTCAGAGCAAGCAAGCATTCCTCCAGGCTTCAGTTTCACCCTCGGCATGCTCAAAGGTGGGTGTGCACAGCCAGAGTGCCAGAACAATCCCAGGGCTGTGGGGAGAGCACACCAGGTCACAGTCTCATATTTAAATCCTTGGGTCCAGCTGGGTTTCAGAATCAAAACTGGGGTTGGGGTTGGAAAGGTAATACCTGACCTTTCCATACAGAATCTGACTCTCTTGTGGATCTGGGCCAGCATCCCAGTTAACATGGAACTAAAATGTACTCAAAATGGGACAGATAAATCCATAAATAGGTGTATATTAGTTACCTTTCCATCACTATAACAAAATACCTGAGATAATTAACTTACACAGAGAAAAAGGGTGATTTTGGCTCACAATTCTGAAAGTTCCAGCCCAAGATCAGGTGGCTCCATCGCTTTGGGCCTCAGCGGGCAGCCCATCATGGTGGGAGCATGTGGTGGAGCAAACCACTCATTTTAAAAGCCAGGAAGCAAAATACTGAGGTAGGGACAAGGGTCCCAAAGTCCTCTTACAGGCCACACCTCCAATGACCCACAGACCTCCCACTAGTCCCCACCTCTTAAAGGCCCACAGCACCTCCAAAAACCACATCTTTAATACCTGGGCCCTTAGGGGCCACTCAACATCCACACTACCACAAGCCTCATACCCAGGTAGGGTCAGGTCTTGCCACCTTGAGTTTCAGAATTGCAGCTAAAATATTTCAAGCCTATACTACAACCTCCACCGCCTCAGTGCTTAGTGATCTGAAAACAGGAAAAGCAGATTGGGCCCAAGCATAGTTAACACATGCACTGGCGGCGCCAGCCGCCCTGGAGGCAATTCCTGTGGGGAAGGACAGGGGACCCAAGACAGCCGAGCATCTCCACAGCCCAGAGCAGGCAGCAGGGACACCTGCCTGGGGTCTATCCCAGCCTGGGCTTCACACAACATGGCCTGGGCAGTGAGGTGCAGGTGTGACAAGAGAGGCCCTCTCAGGATGGATAAGAAGCTTAAAGGCTTCTGCAGAAGTTCCACACCACCAAGGGGCAAGCTTCAGCCGCCGTGCCAGGTAAGCAGTGGCAATCGAATGCAGAAGCAACCAGACAGAAAAGAATCCTCGAGAGGATCAGGGAGCCCAGCAGGTTCCTGCCAGGAAGGGTGGGCCTGCCTGCAGCACAGCCCGCAGGACTCACTGGGAGACCTGCCCACCCACAGTGGCCACAGAGCGCGGAACAAGACAAGCCTCTGCAGCGCTCAGACACAACCGTGGTGGCTCCCGAGTTTGCTCACGTGCTGAAACACATTCGGATTCCAGGTTCAGGATTCCCCGCTCCACTGCAAAGCCCGAGAAGACCCACTGGCAACTCGCTCACATTCTCCACTGGGGCCGGGACGGACTAACTAACTGCTCCCCGGAAGACAAGTGGGCCACGGTCAGACACACTGTCCTCAGCAAACGCCTCTGGGAAACACTGACCAGCCAGAGAGGGTCTAAGCCGCACCCCAAGGTGGGGCTGCTCCTTCCATGGTGACAGTTCCATCTCCATCTGGACACGTGAAGACACTGTTTTTGTGCACCAATTAACAAAAGATATGTAGTAAACACATCTTCTGAATTAAACAACTTCTTAAATGAAAAACTTCTTGGGGTGGGGGCCCATCTAGTGTCCCTCCAGAATGGCTGCTTGGCATACAATGAAAACAGGGCCTGGGGCAAGGTCAAAACAGCAGCAGGAGCCCCATCCGTCCCTCCTCCCCCAAAGTCACTCCAGGAAGGGCACAGGGGGCACCAGGGTGGCAGCTACCATGTTTCATTATTAAAGTGGGCAGTGACCTAAATCTCAGGAGTACCCAGAAGTTGGCTGGCATCTGTCAAAGAACTTTGGAGAAGCTGCAAATCTAAAAATATATTATGCATTTTTAAAAAAAATTTTAAAGTTCAGAATGCGATGACCTACTCTCGGAAGATATTTTCAAGAAAAAAAAAAACGTATTTAATTTGTTCCCTCAAGGTAAAGATGACATTTTAAGGAGGAACGAGACAGCAATACTTTCCCAAACATAAAAACAAAAGCCCGCTGCACTGCTGGAGGGGCATTTTGAAAATGGATGTTTGGAAACGGTTCCATGATTAATGATTTGTGGCCGAAAGTACTGTAATTTGATTTATAAAAACTCAGGTCCGCACATTTAAAAACCTTGGAAATAGATTTTTCCAGCCTTTGACGTGTCTTCCAAATGAAGAGTTTCAGCAAGTTTTAGCCCTGCTTGTTCGTGACATTAAAATGCAGCCGTTTGCAGTAAGAACAACTTCCTGGCATCATGAGAAATGGAAATTTGCTAGCTGGATTTCAACAGAAACTTTTGCATAAAATATGGAAGGGACGGAAAACACAGTATCATAATTTAGCAAGCATCACCAACCAGGAAGCTCTTTTACTTGATCTACATACCTTCGGGGGGTACGTTTTCAGCTATTCGAAGCCAAAATAAGTGAATTAAAACTAGACATTTGAATTATTGTATCACAAAGTATTAAATCAAGATTTTAAAAATAATAAAGCATACCCACTAACATTGCCTCTGTTGAAAATATGACTAGGACTGACATTTTAATGAGAACAAAAAGGTTTTCTGTGCCATTAAATAAAATAGAATGAAAGCCATTTTTTAAAACACGGCTGATTTCCTCTTTTCCGCCTCACGCTTTTAAATACAGTCCATCAGATTCTACTCATAAAGTTCATAAATAAAAAAACGCACAGGCACTAGATGTGTGCACTCAAAACTCTGCACCAACAGAGTTGCAATAAAAATTAAAAAAAAGATGAGCGATCACCCATCTACAAAATGGGGAGACCGCCCACATACCTCACAGGGCCACTGAGAGAAAAACCAAGTATGAAAATGCCTTTTTAATGAAGGGCAGAGTGCTAGGAGGCACGCTCAGCCCACGTAAGAAAGCAAACCCGTGACAGACGCTGCTGAAGACGGACGTGAAGCGTTCACGACACAGAAGGTGTGCCTGGGACTAGCCGCCCGTTCCCCTCGACGTACCCGTGAACGTCAAGGCACCGACTCTACTTGTGTTTTTTCCTATGACTTTATTCCACCAACGATGTGTTGGTGAAGGTTGGAGCAGCTGCTGTCACCGAACGCCCCAACACGCCAGGCCCAAAGGGAGCACACGTCACCTCTGCTTCCCACAGCATGTCTAGGAGGAGCCTGCAAACAGCAGGCCAGAGACCACGAGGGGAGGTGCCAAGGCCTCGCCTCCAGAGTCGACCCCCGACCTGTGCAGGTCCCACGGGCTCCCTGACCTACCTACGGGGCCACGCAAGCCTCTTTCCTGTCAGAAAGAGGCAGGCAGCTGAGCCGATGCCCCAAGAGTCCAGGAACAGAGTGGAAGGAGAGGCTGCTGGGGTACCAACGAATGCCACTCCCATGCCAGACGCCCGTGAAAGGCAGGATTAGGACAATAACAAGGCTACCTGGCAAGGGACAGGTGGTGTCTGCTGCTGTCACCACAGAAGCCCACCAACACGGCTTGCTCCTGCGTGTCCCCCAGGCCCTGTCCACAGGCATGCATACTGATGATACGTAAATCACAGGACGGCCAGGATTTGACATTGAGCTTCTCACTTACATCATAAAAGGCAGTTATTTCAGATAAATACATGCTTTTAACATGATCGTCACAATGACAGTACGAACGTATGCATTAGTCTGTTGTCTCCATAGGTCATGATTCCGATGACTGTGCCGGGCGGCTGGTTTTGTGGCTCCTGCATTCCCGGGGCTGGAGCGACGAGGCAGTCAGCACTGGCGTGCGTGTGGCGCTTGTCCTCCTCCTAGATTGATTTCTCCAGGATGAATCCCCAGAAGGGAGATCACTAGTTCAGAGGTATGAGATATTTTTATGGCTCATGAAATGTACTTCCAAGTGGCTGTCCAAAAGTGTGATTCTGATGTGACAGCACCGGCAGCTGGAACCTAGGGGTCCAGGAGAAACGCAGCCCCAGTGGGCAGCACGGAGAGGTGTCTGCAAGAGCGCTGCGCCGCACACTTCCCTCCGTTTATTCTAGCGGCCCCTGCAGGGTTCTGTATTTTCACTGATCCATCTCTGTACTCTTAATAAAAAAAAAAATTCATCTCCAGAAGTTCATTTGAAACATGAATTTACTCACAGACTCCACTTTAATTATCTCTAGCCTTTGCCCATCACAGAGTCAAAACACCTAATCACCCAACCAGTTGGGTCCCAGGTCCACAGAACTGTTCACCTTCAGACACCCACAGCTGGGGCTGGGCGCGTGGCTCAGCGGAAGGGTGCTTGCCTAGTATGTGCACAGCTTTGGATTGGATCCCCAGCACCACACACACCACACACCACGGAGACCAGAACTAGAAACTGCACACACGCCTGGGCTGCCCAGAGCCCAGCTCTCCAGCACATCTCACTGGGCACTGCCCATTCTGCTGCCCTTTTCCTTCCAAATGGCCCAAGGGCAGTGGACTTCCTCGGAATGCCACAGCAAACGTGGACTCCTTCCCACTTGTCCCTTCCATCACACCCGTGGGCGACAAGCAGTGCCAAGTAAAAATGGCAGCCACCGTCTGCCTCCCAAGTGGAGCTGGTTCTAAAATAGCGCGCCTCTCCAGCACCCGCGGCAGCCGCCCCCACAGAAGCTGCCCACTCAGTGTAGATCACGCGTTGGGTTCAAAGAACCCACAGGTTTCGGTCATGTCATTTGTCGGCAATGACAAGGATCCCCAGCGGGGTGGGTGGAAGACGTGGGTACATGGGTGCCAAAGAATTAGAACATAACCACTGAGCTGTTTGTCATCTGTGAGCCAGAAAAGGACACAAATGCCCCAGGTCATTCGGGAGTGGCTAGGGTGTGGCCATGTGACGCAGGTAGCTTTTCCTGAGAAACACACTCCATTCCTCAGGGTCCCTCCCACAGAGAGGGGGTCATCTGGTTCACTTCTAGCCTGAGCTGCAGGGGCCCGGCCTCTGCCGCCATCCTAGGCCCTTCAGTCCTACAGTGGCTCAGGTCACCTCTCCTTTTCTCTTCCTCACAAGCCTGCGAGGTCATCCACAGATGGGGATAACAGAGCTGGGGGACTTGCTCAAGGTCACATAGCGAATCGAGGGCTGAGCTAAGGCTCAGGTAGGTCTGTGTGACTCCAGAGGCTCAGCTCTTGACCACCAGCTCTTCTTCTCCCTTGCAAGAACGTCCTGCAGGATGAAAGCCACAGCACCCATGCCGCCATGTTGGAATCTAGGCTGGGGATCGCTGAAGGGCTGCAGACCTCACCCAAACCTCGAGGGCCAGGGCGAGCTTCCTCTGTGGTGCCCCAGGCCTGGGGCACCTGAGCAAGTGGGCAGCCAGGCAGGGTGCACGAAGCAGAACTGTCCCAAGGATGCTGCACAGCTGGCTGAGCCGGGCACTGAGCAAGCCACAGAGCAGCTGGCCCTCGAGCAGAGGCCTCTGGCCTCCTCCCCTCCCGTGCTGCCTAAAGAGAGGCGCGGCCAGCCCTCCGGGAGCCCTGCTGGAGGCCTGGAGCTCCACCTCTCCTCCAGGCCTCGGTTCCATCTCCTGAGGTGGCCTCCCACGTCCACTCCATTCTCCCACTTGCTGGCCTCACCAGCGCGTCCCACCTCAGTGGAGCAGGAACCCTTACTCCTGCCAGTGACAGGGACACCTGGACGTCAGATCCAACACAACTGCTCCGTCCTTCCGTGAACGGAGGCTTTTCATGTTTACACAAGTCTGGACCCTGCCTACCATCCCTCCTGAGAGACCTGCCTCCCAGGGTGGCTCTGGGGTCTGAGGGCAAGTGAGGCCACCACGAGAGGGTGGGGAAGGAGACCTCCGCTGGCAGGAAGGAAGATCTCGGGACGGTGGGCCTGGACGACGTGTCTCTCCTGAGTGGGAGTCGTTAGACTGGCCAGGACTGAGGTCAGTGAAGGTGGACGAGCGTGCTGCTCCAGTGTCTCTCCAGCTCTAATATTCCAAGGGCCTCGGTGCTGGAGCCCACAACCCAAGAGGAAGTAGAATCTGTTTGCTGTACCGTACTCCGTCTTTACCTAGGCGGGTGACTCGTTCAGCCGCCAGATTCAATGAACACTGAGCACGTTCTGTGGTAGGCTTGGTAACAGGCGTCCTGGGAGCTAGAAAGGGGCATGGGTTGGGATGTAAGTTCTGCTGTTCGTGACAGAGAGCTGATATGGCACTGGTTTAAACAAGGCATGTGGCAATCTTGCTTGCCAAAGTACTCGGGGGCCTGTATTAATCAGATTTCTGCTGCTGTAACAAAATTCCCAAAGTAAAAAACTTACAAAGAGGAAAGGTTTATTTTGGCTCACAGTTTCTGAGGCTTCAGTCCAGGAGCCATTGACTGTACTGCTTTTGGGGCCCTTGATGAGGCAGCACATTATGGCTGCAGGTGTCTCAGTAACCAAGATGCTCACCTCATGGTCAAGACAGGAAAGAGAGGAAGAAGAATGGGCTTGGGTCCAAGGTCCCCTTCAAGGACACCCTTGGTGACCCAAGACCTCCCCCTGGGCCCCTCCACTTCCCAACAGCACCGTGGGCGGGGAGCAAGCCTTCAACACACAGGCCTTGGAGGACCTGCCGCCAACCACTCAGGCCGCACTGTCCCTCGGCTATCATTGTCCTCCTGGTCCAGGCTGGCTGCAAGCCGCATCCGCACTGCCGCCGACGGGAGGAGGGAGGAGGAAGAGCAGCACATGGCTCTGTCCTGGAAGGGGAGGCGGAGACGGCGCTCAGTCAGCATCCTGCCCTCCTCCCTGTGCCTGACTGGTGTCCCTCAGTTCACACCACACGCAAGGGATGCTGGGAAATGCAGGCTTTCTGGGTGGTCACAAACTCAGAAAAAGATGGCTGCCCGTGGGGAAGATGAGGAGCCAAACACAGGCACAGCTGACTCCTTAGCACAAAGCACAGAGAACACGGCGAAGCTAATGCCCACCCTAGGGAGCTTATCACCCAGAGGATGGTGGCCCCCAGAGCCCCTCCTAACTAGGCCAACGGAAGCAAGAGAAGACGGGTCAGCCAGCGTCAGTCCCTGGGAAGCGCTGACCTTCCGGAGTGCCTGACATGTCCACAGAACAAGCCACGCTCAGGAACTCAGAAGAGCACCACCCTCCATGGAGCAAGCTCAGGGCCCTCAGAACAGAACTACCCGATCCCCAAAATGCCGCTAGAAAGCGTACTTGATATCTGACCGCATGTCTGACCTAAGTCCAGCTGGCGGTCCCCCTGGTTCAGCCCTCGCAGCCAGGGCAGCCACGGTTTCTGTCCACTTTAGGCTCATCCTTCGGCTGAGCAGCAGCTACATGGTAAGGATCCAAAAGTGTTTCGACACTCTTCCCTCTAAGGGGAACCGTGGAAAGGCCACTTGGCGCGACTGTGCACCGTTCCTCTATTTCAGTGTGTCCAAGGTCTTTGAAAATCTCCAAACCTAAGAAAACTGAGTTCTAACTCCCAGCGATTTCAACATAAGACAAAAAGATGACAACTTACTTTTAATAATTTCTGCAAGCAACCACTTTCTTTTCCTCCAAAATCACTTATCATTTTGTTCTTGAAGAGTAATAATGTACAAATCATTTTTCTAGCTCCACTCAGTATTTCCTAAGTGGACGGCTGAAGTTTCAAAATGTGAGCTGGCAAAGTTATTTTTAAACCTGTTTCCAGGGCCTCGCCACACGGCCCAGCTTGTTCCTAGTCTAAGGCCTGGGGTAAAATCCACTCCCAGGCTCTGCCTGGCTCAGCTGCTGCTGCCAACAGACAGCTCCACTCCTGGGAGTGAAAGGCCAGGGATTAAGATATCACTGGGCCTCCTTGGTGCCATCACCCTGAGGGGCCTCTGTGAGCATGGAAGGGAAAAACTCCATATCCGTCCTCTCTTACTGCAGAGCAAACTACTCCAACTGGGTAGTTAAAACAATATCTATCGTCCCACAGTGCCTATGGATCAGGACTCCTGTATTCATTCACTCTCATGCACAGCAAGTCACTCCAAATTAGCAATTAAAACAATCCCCATCATGTCACAGTGTCTACAGGTCAGCAGTCTGGACCCGGCACAGCGTGATGCCTCGGGATCAAGGATCTCATTACATTGCAACCGAGCTCTCAGTGGGGGCTGCAGCCTCATCTGAAGGCTCAACATGGGGATGGAGGGACTTTCTCTTCCAGGCTCATACACATGGCTACGGACAAGCCAGGGCCCTCGCCACATGGGCCTGGGCCTCCCCACGGGAATATAGGTGTGTGTGTCCAAGAGAGGGTGCACACAGATGGAAACCACAGTCTTTTTATGCAAAGTCACTTCTGCTGTGATGTGTTCATTGGAAGGAGCCAGTGAGTCCAAACCACACTCAAGAGAAGAGGATTGACCAGGGCACAGATGCAGCGTCAGGGACCAAGGGGGCCACCTTAGAGGCCACCTGCCACAACGTCCTGGGTTGACATGGCAGGCCTTTGGCTGGGTCAGAAAGAGAAAGGGATGCGTCATTTCTTGATTTCATTTGGGGCAAGAGCAAACAGTTCAGAGATCCCAGGGCTGGACAGACCTGTCTCCCCAGCTTAACATTCAACCCACCGACTGGATAAGCAGCCAACGTAGCCAGGTGCCAACATGATGGCCTCTGAACCAGCCACCCCTCACAGTCCCAGTGCCCCACCAGACCCAGAGTCACCTACTTGCCGGGAGTGTGGATAAGGTAACTGCTCTGGATAGGGCCCTTTGGGGCACCTCCTGCCATGCTGCTTGCCCATAGAGAGGGCAGCTGTCCACCCTGGCTGGGCTTGGCGAAGCAGCTTAATTATGGGGTGACTTAGCAGGGGGCCCACTGTGGGTGCAGATCTGAGCCACACCCTCAGGCCAGCCTCTAGCTATGATAAAGCAGATATTTTTACTCTGCCTGATTCCTGTGCTTATTCTTCAAGTGATTTCAAACTCAGGAAGGCAGGGAGGACTGTCCCCATGCGTCCCCACCACACATAAGCCACGGTCATTAGTTTACACTGCTGTTGTACAGGTGGGTAAACGCAGGCACTAAGGGCCAGGGAGATCCCCCAGGGAAGCTTGGGTGCAGCCCCGAGCTCCTACTCAGCCTGCTCGTCCATGGAGCCCTCTGGGCTGGGTCTGGCTTGTCCCAGGTGGTTCCACATTCTGCCTGACCCTGAGCCTCCACCACTCACCTTGAAAGTGCCAATCAAGGTGGAGGGGGGTGGGGGAAGCTGGGCACAGTGGGGGCGCCAGGCTCAGCCATCCTCCCTGGCTATCATGGGGAGCCTGTTTGGGTGACACTCAGGGACGGGAAGGCTACCTTGTCCATAACAGTTTAAGCAGGATGTGATCTGCCCATGGTCTGATGAGCTGGGTGCTTCTGCGCCAGTCCACGACCTGTGACCTTCCCTCCCACCCCCAGCTCCCCAGGAAGAACATGTTTGAGGGGGTGTCAGGGAGGTAGGAGCTTCCCTGGGAGTCTGAGAAACGATGCGTGAATTCTGCTGGGGCGCCACAGACCAAGACAAGGCAGGGACAACCCTCCAAGGACACTCAGTGAGCTTGCGGCGGGGACAAAAATAGAGCGTGGCGGGTCACTTCCTCCCGGGTCTGCTGCTGTCCTCCTCCTCTCTAATGGTTTAGATCATTGCTCCCTCCCAGCAGGACCTGGGCAAGGCAGCTGGGCAGATATTATAAACACCCGCAGAAGGGCAAGGAGGTCACAGGCAGGTGCCTGCTGAGGGCCGGCCTGGGCTCCCTGGTGCACCAGTGTTGCTAAGGTTCAAATCCCGTGCAGGGCCCGGAGGTTTCCCCCTGCGGCCCAGAAGTGCCTGGCGGCAGAGGGACAGTGGCAGGAGGTCTGAGGCGACCTGTCTGGTGCCCACCAGTGGACAGAGGGAAGCGGGAGCCCACGGAGGGGTGCAGTGCAGCGCCCAGGACGTGGGGTCTGCAGAGCCCCAGGAGTGCCCAAGAGGAGTGCAGGCCACCAGGCAGAGCGGCTGCCAGGAGTGCTGTGGGCGCTGGGCCCCGGCGCTGGACGTCCTGCTCCCTGACCTGGATCCTGGGACTCAGGTCACACCACTGGACAGCCAGGAGGCCCTCCTGCCATTTGAATCTCAGTGTGACTGGCACAAGAAGGAGAGGATGAGGGCCCTGGGACCAGGGCGGGAAGGGTCACCTGACGGCGGAGGGGGACCTGGAGAGGAAACGCCCCTTCCCAGCACTCCTGAGCTGGGCCGCCGAGACCACCGGACCCACTGAAACCCGCTCTGTCTGGGAGGCGGATGTGATGAGAGGGCACTGACGAAAGCCTCACTTTTCAGGACACATTAAAAAAATAGCTGCTCGTCTTTGTCCTGTTTTTGCCTGTTTTCGGGCTGCGGGGAGACCGGTTCTGTACAGCTGCAGCTCTGAGGAAGGCTTCCTTTTCCTCTCTCTCTCCCCTTCCAGCGCTGGACAAAGATTTCTCATTTCATACATCATTTATTCCAGCAGTAATTCCATCCAAGTCACTTCGGGTCCTTAGCAAACAAAAACAGCAAAATGACGTATTGTTGCGATGTCAGGAAGAGTGAGCCGGTGACGTGCAGGGAGCCACACACCGGACAGAGGACCCGGCCCAGCGGGGGCAGGCTGTTCACTCCTCAGGGGCCAAATCAACCTGCAGAGGCCTCTGCACAGGCAGGAGACACCCGGCTGCAGCCCACCAGCACGTGCCCAGCAGGCCTCCTGGCCCCACGTTCGGGACTCCAGCTCCATCCTATGGAAGTCTGTTTCAACAGTGGAAACGAAGCTCTCGGGCCTCACACGGCTCCATCCAGCAGGCAGCTCCACAGGAACATGGGTGACTATTGCCAGGGACGAACCCACGCTCAGGTGACAACGTTGAACCAGCTTTTGGTTAGAGGTCAGTTGTAGGTTAGCTGGCTGCCGTTAGGTTGTCCTCTGCATTAAAATTAACCTCAGCACACGCTAGCTAAGCTCATCCTATGTCTGCTGAATCCATCGGGAATCCCAGAGACCTGCCCAGAGATCTGCTCTGTAAAGAAGGTCCTAGGAGAGACCTTCACAGGTGCAAGGTCGAGATCAACACTTCTAGGGTCCAGGGCAAGAAACGGCAAAGAAACCATTCACTGCGACATGAGCCCCAGATGAAATCCCGAACTCTCTCTCACAAATCTGGCTAATGATCACTAATGGGAAAGCATATTTAGAAACAGACCAGCTTGAGGACAAGAGGCGTGGTCTCTGAGCGCCAATGGGTTTCCTGCTGTCCCTCTGCCTCCCCGCCCTCCCCAGCAGAGGGCCACGCTCCACAAGTCCTGAGTCAGTGACCTCACACTCACTTGCTGGATCTCCTGGAGGGCTTCACAGGACACCCACAGCTGGGGCCCATGCTGCAGCTCCTGACGCAGTCGGCCTGAGACGGGGCCCAAGAAGGCACGCTCCTGACAGGTTCCTGGGATGCCAGCAATGCTGGCCCAGGGAACACACTTTGAGAACCACGGTCCCACGTGACCTACCTATGGACACCCAGGGGCAACCCCTAGCATGCTCACTGAAGGGGTCTGCAGAGCTAGAAGTTCACAGCTGGTGCAACGCTCGGGGTGGGTCTGGATGCCCTCCCGCCTCCCTGGCAAGGCCTGTGGCTCAGGACGAACACGTCATCTGCTCTCTTCTGTGGGGGCCAGACACCAAGGTCCCGTAGGCAGCACTTGCTCCCAGCCCCAAATTCCCATCATTCCAAATTCCTCCTCTGCAGCTAACGGTGGCCACGCGACAGAGCTCCAAACAAAGGGACAAAGGCAAAGTGGCCTGACCCGTCATGTGTGGGACCTGCGAGAAGGCAGGGGAACCCTCGCCTCCCTCATCCTGTTGGTGGGGAGGAGAAAGCTGGAGCTCCCCAATGCTGGTGCCCAACTCCCTCCTCCTGCCTGAATGCGCGCAGCACGTCTGGAACCCTGGCAGCCTCCACGCTGTCCTGAGGGAAGCCCTGAGATTCACCCTACAATCCCTTGCAGCAGCCCCTTCCCCGTGGTCCAAACTCTTAGCTGCAAGTAAAAACAAAACAAAACAAAACACCATCCAACTTCCTTTGCTCTCGGCAGGCTGTCCCTCGAGGCTGGAAGTGCTGGTCCCTGGCACGCTGCTCCTCCATGCTAAGGTTAAGCGGCACCCACCCCTGGACCCTGCCACCTGGGCTGGAGAGAGGCACTGAGCAGAAGCAGTAGCCCCAACCGAAGCGACCCTGCACTTCCTCTGCTCCCCCACCTGCCCTCTGTCCTGCCCCGCACCCACGGCCTGTTCTCCACAGAGCTTCCTTAAGCCTTAGTCGCCCACGCCTCAGCACGGTGTTTCCCCATGGCCTGTGCTGGGCAATGCCAGAGATCTGCTCTGAGGTGGAGTCGAGCACACAGGCCCAGGTGGCCTCTGGCTTGGTCAGTCTGGGCCCCTCAGAGACACGGGGCTGCTCTTGGCCTCCCGCTGTTACTCCCTGTCAGTCAGCTTGACGTCACTGTGACCAATGTCCCCAACACAGACAACTTAGAGGAAGAAAAGTTTATTTTGAGCTCATGGTTTCAGAGGCTCAGTCCATGCTGAGCTGACTCCATAGCTCTGGGCCCAAGGTGAGGCACCACATCAGAGGGTGTGGCGGGGGAAAGCCACTCGGTTCATGGGACCCAGGACGGAGCAGAGAGAGAAAGAGCAAGGGAGGGATAGAGGGAGGGATAGGGAGAGAGGGAGGGATAGAGACAGAGAGAGAGACAGAGGGGGTGCATAAGCAGGGCACCTGGGACAAAAGACAAACCCCAAAACCACACCCCCAGTGACCCACCTCCTGCAGCCACACCCCACCTGTCCACAGTCACCGCCCAGCCAGGCCATTCAAGCTAGAGTGGACTGAGAAGGTCACTGCTCTTACAGTCCCATCATGTCCCCTCTGAACATTCCTGCATCCACAGGAGCTTTTGGGGTGCCTCATATCTGAACCTTAACACTGCCCTTCAGGAGTGGAGGGACCACGTGGGAACATGCCCTGTCCCTGGCACGGCCTGCCACAGACAGAGCTGAAGGAAGGAGATGGGTCCATCTCACGACTTCTCATGGGTCCCACATGTGACAGGGTCAGGCCACTAACACAGAGCTGGTGTCTGCTGGGTTGAGTTGGGGCCCTGTGGCTGACGAGCCACTATGTACCCTCTGCTTGGCTGGGTCATGAGAGCTGCAGGGGGACGGCTGGGAGACTCCACTCCACCGCAGGGCAGAAAGTGCTACGAGAGTCCCCACAGGGGTGGGTTTCCCCATTTGACCTCACTCTTCAGAGCCCCTGGCTACCACAGTGACACTCGTGATGTGGCCTGTGGCCTAATGATGTGGCTAACAGCTGCTCAGCTGCTGTGGGCCTGAGGCAAGAGCCAGAAGACTCTGCCATCCTGTCCTCCCCCAGGCCATGGGGCCACAGCTTCTCCTCCCCCACTGCAGGCTTCCCTTGGTGTCTGGTCACAGCTCTGCCACATGGCCACTGGTGGAACGAGGCCAGGCTGGGCCAAGGCAGAAGGGACCCCCGGGACACCCGGAACGAGGCCAGGCAGCCTCTCTAGCTGTGACGCTCAGCTCCTGGAGGCCTAAGCCAGAAAGACGAGGCAGGCGGCTAAGCCCTGGGTCAGACCCTCCTGCTGGTGACTGCAGAATGGCCACATCACCTCAGAGCCAGGTCATCACACAACAGAGACGAAGGGGTGGGCGAAAGAACTGGTCCTCAGGCTGCTGCACTCTTCCAGGAAGGAAGCATGTCCCTGACCCCCTTCACCTTACAGGCCAGAGCAGAGCCTCGTCCCCAGTGGCCCAGTGAGGGAGACTGAACTCCAACACAGGTACAGCTAACAGTCTAATCCGAAAATCCAAAATCCAAAGTGCACCTTCATGCGGGGCTTTCTGAGGGCTGACAGGATGCCACAAGGGGACAGTTCCACCAACCTCGTGTGATGGGTCACAGTCAAAACGCAGGGGCACTGAACCCTGTGCAGCATTGCCTTCAGGCACAGTGAGAGGGTATGAGGCTCGTGGACGGCATCTTCAGCTGCCAGTCCATCCTCAAGACTCTCATTATGCATATGCAAATTTCCAAAATACCAAAAATACAAAATGTTTCTGGTCCAAGCATTTCAGACAGGGTATTCTCAACTTGTATTCACCAAAAAGAATCAAGTTGGGGCGCCATTAGGGAGAGAGCGAGCCTACTGTGGCCACAGAATGGTCCCTCAGAGACAGCACATCAGAAGCCCTGGAGCCTGGAGCAGTGGCCCTGTGTGCATTCAGGGCTCTGTAGATGTGGCTGAGGCACTTGAGGTAGGTAGACGACCCTGGGTGACCCAGGGGAGCCCAGGGGCAATCATAAGTGTCCATCAGAGGAGGAGGCAGGGCTGGGGATGTAGCTCAGTTGGTAGAGTGCTTGCCTTGCATGCACAAGGCCCTGGGTTCCATCCCCAGCACCACCATCCCCCCCCCACACACACACACAAATGAGGAGGCAGAGGGGGCTGGACAGAAACACCCAGCAGAAAACAGCAGAGGTGTGGATCGAGTTTTGAGGTTCCTGAGTTTGGAGAGTTGCTGAAGAATGGGGTGATGTGGCCACAAGCCAAGGTGAGCAGCAGCCAGAAGAGCTGGAGGAGGCAGGCAGGCCTGCTCCTCCAGGCACCCGCTGACACCTTGGTTTTGGCCTGGTGGTACTGACTTGTGGCCTCCAGACCATGACAGCCATAACTTGTCATTTCAAGCCAAGGCGTTCATGGTGCTTTGTCACAGTAGCCACAGGAAACAAGTACAAGGGTGACGGCCTGCAGCCTGGACATCGCTGTGTAGGCTCCGTTCCTCCTCTGGGACTGCGAGGACCCTTTCCCACCTCACCACACCCCAAGCAAAGCCCTCCTGATTCTCCCTGGGAGGGCCTGAAGATGGGCCCAGGAACAGATTCCCAGCTGAGGTCTTTCTGGGGCCGCTGTCCCTCCTCTGGGCTGAATGAAGGAGTGCCCTGGGCAGGAGGCATCCGTCGGGCGCCACACGGAGCGCACAGCCTGAGAATCCCGACCTGCCAGGCCGGGTCTTGCGTGCCGCCCTCCGCGCGAGGCTCGTCCAGCCGGGCACAGAGCGCTCCCGTTTGACGCGCTTTTCAGTGAATCACTCATAAACACTCATGGCTCCAGCCGACCCTCATTGGAATGTGTTTCGTTAAATTAAAACATCAATCCCAGAACTATATGTTTGCTAACAGGCAGAAATGATCGGGGCCTCGCGCAGCACACCATCAGATCAAATCAAACGGCGGGAGCAAGCCAAACTGAGCCATCAAGCAACAGGTGGGAGGGACAACCAAGGCCCCTGCCAAAGAAACAAGGCCGTGGCTGACAGAGAGCCCAGGGCAGCCAACGTGCATGTCCATGGAACTCAACAGAAAGGGGAGCGAGGAAGGTGCCCAGGTGCATCCACAGCAGCTCAGGGTCTGCCTCTGAGGACCCCTAGGAACTGTCCACTGGACCTCAGGCTCCTTCTGAAGCTTAGCCAGCAGGTCCCAAGGAGGGGTCGCAGGCTGGAGGGGACACAGTGAGCATGCACCCCAGCTCCCTTCCATTCCAAATACATGTGGCCCCTTGGAACGCGGCCCATGACAGCTGCAGACAGCCAGCCTAGGAAGAGGGATGGGGCAAACGCCCCAGCTTCCTTTCCAAGGGAGACCTCAGAGGGCCACGGAGCCTGCCCCAGGGTGCTGTCCCTCAGGAGTGTCACCTCAGTGTCACTAGACCTCTACGTGGTGGAGAAGCCAGCTCCTGGATGCCCGCACAGAACCGATTCAGCCTAGACCACGAAGATGGGAAAAGAGGGCTCCCAAGTCAAATCCAGATCCACAGCTCCCCTTGTTCCACTTGGCCTGATGCCCCCAAACAAAAATCCTGCCCCACTCTGGGGTCCCTGCACCAAGCCCAGGAAGGACAGGTGGGTGCTTCTCAGTCCATTTCCTGAGGCTACAACAGAACACCTGAGACTGGGTAATCACTAAAGAAGGGTTTGTTTTGGCTACGGTTCTGGAGGCTGGGAAGTCCAGGCTTGGGCAGCCACATCTGGAGGGGCCCTCATGCTGCTTCGACTCACAGCAGTCATTGGGAAAGCAAGGACGAGTGTGCAGAAGAGACGCAGCCCCAGGGGCTGCCTGCGTCCAATAGGCCGCTGTCCAGGACAGCAGCGCAGCCCCAGCAGAGCGAGAGCCCACATTTGCAAGACCCAAGTCGGCACAGGAGGCCTCCACCAGGCCACACCTCCTAGCACCACCACCCTGGCCACCGAGCCCCCAGGAGCGTGGTGGGGCCGAGCAGTGCCCAAGTCACAGCAGGGTGGGAGTTAAGAAACCAAGTCGCACCTCCTCAGAGCCTTAAATGGGGCATAAAATAATGAATTATTAAAGAAACTCCCCTAACCACTTCTCTAGTTGTTCAGAAATTTAAGTTCTCACAGGAGGGCTCCAGTGTCTTAAGGCTAACATCTATTTTAACTGATTTTATTAATATATTATTCATAAGTGATATGGATTTGACTTAGAAAATTTTAAGTCAAATAATTGGAAGGACAAAATTCTACACTATACCTTCTACCTTTCTGCATGTATGTTCATATGTACGATATTTACAGAGGCAATCACACCTCCCTGGGGTCTCGCCTGCCTCCTTTCTAACATAAATGAGCACCATGAACATCGTTTCATGCCAAAAATACACGTCGACATCACTGTGTAATGGCTGCACAGGAGGCCAAGGCATGAATGTGTCATAATTTGTTTAACCAATGGCCCATTATAGGTCACGTACACCGTACCCAATTTGCTTGGGTGATAGTAAGACTGCAATAACCTTCTGGCACATTCCTTCCCTGTGTACACACGATTGTCTGCATATTTCTATGAGATAATTTCCTAAGATGAAGGCTGGGGGGGAGGGGGTGGAATTCTGAAGACTGACGTGGAGCCAAGTATATTCCGTGCACATGCGATCACGTGGAAAGAACCCCAGCACGGCATAACCATCATGGGCTAACAGCAACTTTAAAGGGGGGCTGTCACCACCACAGGACATTCAGGAAGTGCCTCAGGTGACATGGGACAGGATACCTCGTGTGTGGAAACCCAAAGGCAGCCCTATTTATTGACTGGACCTAACTGGCATTTCTAACTAAGAGAAGGCCCGGGGCGGTGAGCTTACAGCCTCAAACATCTCCAATGCTGAAGAAGCAGCTTCCAATGTAGTTGGTGCCGTCATCAAGCAGCAGAACGTTCTCTCCAGTCTGGTAGCAGAAAATAAGATGTGCTCCTTCAAAATATCTGCAGACCAATTCAGATCTAATGATACCAAGTGCATACTCTGCCTGCAAATTGGAGGTAGCAATGCACAGTTTCTGTAGGATTGAAACTATGCTAGTTAGGAATGCAGCCACCAGGAGGAAGAACACGTCGACTGGCTTCCACGATGAAGGAACAGTTCAGTTCATACGTAGGATTACTGAAGGAGGCAGGGAGAGGCTCTGAGAGCAGCAACACAAACAGCTCCAAAGTAGTTCTTTGGGTTTCCTTCTCCAACCGGGGCTGGCTTTGCTTGCAGGCTCCACACAAGGACCCGACGGCAGCTCCGGTCTCAACTCACAGTGGCAAAATGGCTGCAGCGGTTCCAGCATTGATGTTTCAAAATAAGTCACCCTCCAAGTTGTGGAGAGAATTTCCTCTACTTGCTTTCGTGGAAGGAGGAGAAGGCTTCCCCTTTCCAGAGGCCCTAGAAGACATTTCCTTATTTGTCTTAATCCTTCTTCTGTTGCCTTAAAACAACGCCTGAGACTGGGTAATGAATAAGGAAAGAAGCCTGTCTGGGCTTGGGGAGGCGGAAGCCGCCTCTGGTGAGGGCTCATGCCATCTCCACTCAAGGTGAAGCGGAAAGGAAGGGGCCCATGGGGGAGGCCACACGCCAGGCCACCAGGCTTCACGCCAGCCTGCCCTCGTGGCAGCTGACCCGGCCTCGAGGGTGAGAGCTCACTCCTGAGGGAAGGCCCGCGTTTCTGTCCATGATCCCATTGCCTCTGGAAAGCCCACTCCCAACACCCCCAGGGGGGCATCCAATTCAACATGGGGACTGCAGTCTGCTGGCCCCGGCCAGGAGGGACTGCGCAGCCGTCAGCCTAGATACCACATGAGCCCCAAGCACACCAGACCGAGCGCGTGAGGAAAGTCAGGTCACATTCTTCCTGGAGGACGGGGGCCAGAAGCCCTCCTTCCAACAGACCCCTGGTATGGAGGCTGTTCAGGTGACTGTGATGCAAGTTAAAATGACAGCGTCCTGGTAAGAAGCAGAGATCTTCTCCATCCCCCAAATTTAGAGGACAGTGTACTGAGCACAGGCCTTCCTGCCTCCATCCAGACCGCACCAAAAACAGGCAAAGGAACATAGAAGTCCACGAGCTGCACCAGGTAGGCCTGAGACTCCCCGCGGTGCCAGACTAGGAGAGCCAGGAGAAACAGGCGGGGACTGTCAAAAGGACATAGGACAGAGGCCAGTCGGAAAGGGCCCCAGTGGCCAGACCTGGAGCAAGCTGAGGGAAGAGACGGACAGACAGACAGACACATGCTATTGGATATAGCCACAAAGTAAAATAGATATTTAACAAATATTTATAAGTCTATATTGATATGAATAGGTGACCGAAGAAATAGGCAGAAGGGGAAACTCCTAGTTATGCAGAATCTCCATCAGTAAGTGTGCAAGGAATGAGAGGAGAGAGAGTCACCACCAGAAACGATGTGATCATCGTTGTGGGCCACGTCCGTCATGGATGCTGAAGAGAGCGGCCAAGGTTGATGTCGGTGGGCCGAGGACGCAGCCGGGGTTGAGCACTCACCCGGCAAGCGCGAGGCCTGGGTTCAACTCCCGGTACTGCAAAAAAAAAAGTTTAAGATTTTCACACCCTCCATGTATTCCCCCAAATATGTGTCAACTACAAAGCAGAAGCCTCCACACTCTGTGGGGACTTTCCTGGGAGAGCCTGGCAGGAGCCATCTCCCGCAACTGATGGGCAGCAACACCACCAGCTGGCAGGCACGTGGACGTCCCTGGCGAGATGCCCCAAACAGGACACGCCCCAAGCAAATCCAAGAAATGCCAGAAAAAATGAACAGACTTTCTACCAAGGACCTGACCAGTACCAGTCCAGGGTCAAGGTCATGAAAGACAAGGACAGACTGAGGGACAGTGATTCTAGAACAGACCGAGAAAACCTGACAACTGAATACAACGAAAGAGCCTGGACTGGATTTGAGGGCAGGAAAGGAGCCCTACTGGGCACTCTGGTAAAGTCCGAGCAAGATCTGAGGCCCAGGTAGCAGCGAGGAACCAGCGCTGATCTCCTGGTTTTGGTGCCCATGCCGTGGTTATGCAACCCACCGCTGCCAGGGAGCTCTCGCTGCTATCTTTGTAACGGCTCTGCGAGTCTAAAATTATTTCAAAACACAAAGTTAAAAATGGAGCTTACGTCAGAGGCAGGAGCATGCGGGCAGGCACAGGCACAGGTCTGGGTCCCACTCTCCCACAGCGCAAGCACGGAGGCAAACGCCGGCACTGGAACCTCGGTAACCCCGTGTCGTCCATGGCAGGGAAACCCATGGACTTGCAGGGGCCAAAGAGTGGGAGAAGTGACCACAACCAGGCAACATGACACCGACTCATGCCCAGGCCCCGGGAAGGAGGCGATTCTGAACATGGTGCTTCGATGCCACTGGCCCCACTGTGGCGCTCACGGGGCTCACGTGCAGGAGCTCGCTCTGCAGCGCGGCAGTGTGAGAGGTGGTGCAACCTGGAAGTGGTGGAACCCGGTGGAGGTTGCGGGGGCCACTGTCCTCAGAAGGGATCATCATAGTCCTCCTGGGACCCAAGTTACTCCAGCACCAGAAGATTGTTATGATAGTTGAGTCCATTCAATTAATATTGATGCTTCTTGTAAACATCTCTCTCTTCAGAAAGTGCTTTCAGAAACCCACTGACTTCTGGAAAGGCACAAACGTCTTTAGCACAGGACCCTGTGTTGAAAATCAGTTCTTCCAAGGAAGTATTCATGGCCTCTTGGTACTGATGACAGGAAGATTTTCTTTGAAAAAGTATCACCTAAACTCACTACAAAGCAAAAGATGCAGTTTCTTTCAAGACAAGACATAGGAGTTTCTATTACAGTGTTATAAGCCCTTTGCCTATAGGGATTTGGTCTCACTCTTCTTTGTATCTCTGCAGTCCAACAGCATATTATGTTGGGTGAATGAATGTGTAAGTGGATGGATGGAGGAATAAGCAGTTGGATGGATTTGGTTGGGGATGGGTGGATGGATGTGGTGAGCGGGTGGATGGATGGATGGATGGATGGATGGATGATTGTGAATACTAAGCCACAAAGATCTACTCAAACCACCTACACATAACTGTGTGCTTTAAAAATCACAAAAGGAAGAGCAGTGGTATTCTGAACACAAGCCAAACAAGACGGCAAGCCAAAGATTTGAAAGTCACCCCCTGAAAAACAAATGGCTCACTTATGAAATCTTCCAGAGAAAAACTTCAGAGCTCTTGCTTTCTAGATGAGCTTCAGCCCCCTGGCCACCTAATCAGGATGCGAGCTGCCCAGGAAAGTGCTTAGGTGAGTCACTCTCGACAGAGACGAGAGGCCAGCACGGGGGTTCTCAAAGATTGTTATAAAGGAGCAGGACTGGCCTCTCCCCATGCTCAGGCTTCCTGTCCCACCCTCTCACACCACTGTGATGCCAGCTGCCATCAAAGCCAAGCCACTGCTGGTACCATGCTCTGGAATCGCCAAAACTGTGAGCTAAATAAGCCTCCCTTCTTTATAAAGCACTCAGCTGCAGATATTTTGTTACAGCGACATAGAACAGAGTGACACACCCTGCAGACCACACCTCCATGACAGTTCCACCCGTGCAGCTGATTATACCTGCCCTAGGGCTCCAGTGCAGGGGTTCCAGCCACATGGGGGTTAGGAGTCAAGGGAACAGAGGAAGGCCAGACAGAAGTCTAGATCCCCAAGGGGGTTCCGTACCACCATGAAACTCAACCCCCAGAACGCACACTGTTAGGCCCACGCTCCCAGCAGAGGACTGAAGTTTCTGCTGGGGGAAAGCTGGTGGCCCCAGAGGGAAGTTCTACTGACTGGGTGGCATAAACTTTGGGAATTTATTTTCTGCAGCTCTGGAGGCTGTGAGTTCAAGATCAGGATGCTGGCAGGGTTGGTTTCATTCTAAGGCCCCTCTCTGGCATTAGGAAGGCTTCCTTCCAAGCACCTTCCCGTGGTCTCCCCTCTGTGTCTCTGTCCTGACCTCTTCTTGTAAAGACACCTGCAGCGTTGGATTAGGGCCATACTAATGACCCCAGTGAACCTTCCCTACCTCTTCAAAGGTTCCAGTTCCTGACACAGCCGCGTTTTGAGGTATGAGGAGTTATGGCTTTAATGTGAGTCTTGAAGGGGACACAACCTAGCCCATCACAGCCAGGAAAACGGCTGCCCACCTACCTGCTACCTAGGGCTTCAGCTCTAGAGAGCACAGAAGCCCCAGAACATCTCAGTGCCTTCCTCCCACTCACAGGAAAACCAAGCATCCCCGGGCACGTGAAGAAACAGTGAGAGTAGAAATAAACCACAAAGAGGTAAAGAATTGCAGACATTAAAACATTTAAAGGAACTGAGAAATTTTATTGAACAAAAAATTAGCAACGACTAAAAGACTAACAAACAAAAACCAGTGACAAAGCTAAAGACCAAGTAAAACACAGGAAGCAAATACTTGTCATTAAAATACATATGACGAGGGCTGAGGTTGTGGCTCAGTGGTAGAGCGCTTGCCTCCCACGTGTGAGGAACTGGGTTCGATCCTCAGCACCACATACAAATAAGTAAACCAAATAAAGACACTGTGCCCCTGTATAACTAAAAAATATATATATAAAAAATAAAAATAAAAAATAAATATGATGAAAGATTAATATCCAAAATGCAAATAGTGCTGACAAACAACCTGTTGGAAAATGGGCAAGAAACAGGAGCAGGGACTGCCCAGTGCAGCTTCACTGGGAGAAAACTTGGCGTATCTGTCACGATTCAAAATGCCCATGGCCTTCCGCGGGCGTTCCTATGTCTAGGTCTCTATGTGGAGACACACGTGAACATCTCACAAGGGCTGTGTCACGGACTTAACTGCAGTGGTGGCTGCAAGAGGGAAAAGCTGGACACGCCTCCCTGTCCACCAACGGCAGGTGCTCACGGAAGTCCTGGCGAAGCCACTCCACCGAGCAGCCCAGCCAAGAGGCCGTCAGAGCTATTTACCAACAAGCAGAGAGCTCAGGACATCCTGCTGGGTTAAAAAAACAAAAGCAGAAGTAAATTGCAGAAAAATGTGACGCACATAGACTCACTGATCAGTTTTAAGAGCCCTAAAAACTCAAAAACATTTAGTGTATTTCTGTGTGCAAGAGTATTTTTGATAAATGCAGAGAAAAGCTTTGGAAAGGCCTGTGCTGAGCTGTCCACAGTGCTGTCAGCACCGGCTGCGAGGAGCTCAGAGAGGGACTCTGCCCTCCTTCACGTCCCTACCGGGGAGTATTTGTTCCCCTAACAATGTACATGTGTAAGGTGCTTCTTTAACAATAAAGGGAAAGATTTCACCTGACGGACACTTGCCTTGTGTACAAGAGCGTGAGTGCCACGGGGTCCCCACGTGCACAACTCTTTTGTATTAGTTTAAATGTTTTCAAATAAAAAATTAAGAAAAAGGCATGATGGAGAGAAGTGAAGAACAAAAAGGAGGAAACCTGAGCAACACAAGCGGTCTCAAACACGACGACCACAGCAGCCGTACACAGCCTAAGTGGCCTGACGCAAAGAAAGGGGGTCTGCATCTGGGGGAAATCAAATGCACTAACATACTGGCTAATGAAGGAGCCTGAAACCAAACACAGCTAAGCCTGAAATGCAAAACTGGGCTGATCAAATGCAGGTGAACCATTATTCCCACAAATGAAAATGTAAGCTAAAAATATTAGATCACAAAAACCACCCAAAGGTAAAATAAACTCACACACATACACACATAGAAATTATATGACAATAATTTCTGGAAAGCAATTTGCTGGGCAGAAATAGTGTCAGGTCATGACAGCCCGTGTCCTAATATGATAACCACGTGAAAAATCAAAGTGCTACATTCCAATAAAGCAGCTGAGGAAGCGGGATGGCTGAGCGTGAGCACACGAAGGAGAGGCCGGACACCATGCCTTCCCAAAACCTGCTTCAGTCTGTGGATCACCTGAAACAGGTCAGCCTCAGCGTCACCAGCAGGGGACACCGGAGGCGAGATATCCCCTGCTAGGGCACAGGGAAAAGGACACAGCACCACCAGAGGAACCTGCCAATTCACTCCCTCTCGTCCTCCAAAACAGTGTCGGGTCTGAACACATCCGAGCCCCCAGACCGTCCATCCCCAGCTCTGCCCCCAACACCCTCCAGAGTCTAAACTGCCTTCCTCACCACTGTAGGCTCCACGGCCTTGCCCTCTCCTTCCCCCAGGCATGTGGTACTGGAGTCTTCCAGAAACCACGTGGTGGCAGGGAGGACATCACCTCCTGATGTCATCTGGGATGTGCTTTAAGATACTGCAGGACGCCCAAGGCACCTGTGGAATGGAAAATCAGTAAAACCAGGTGACACGCCTTATCTCCACAGGTCCATGGGGGCACAGTGGCAGTCCGCTCTTTTTATAAAGAACTGTTAACTATATTGTCACAAAACGATAAAATCAAAACTCGACCTGGCAGCCCTCCCCATCGCAGCTGGGCTCTCCCTGGCTCCCACTGCCCTCGGTCAACTGCAGGACGGGCCCTGAACATGACAACGAGACCCAGGAGAGAGCCACGCACACAACGCCCGCTGCACTGCACGGCCATGGCTGGTATCGTCGCTCACCATGCCTGATGTATAAAGGAGACTTGATCCCAGGTGTGCCTGCACAGGAAGAAAGCCCAGTCCTGAGCCACCCAGCAGCACGGTGAGTCTTGGAGCCGTGGCATCTGCTGGCTTCTGAGTTGTACCCACATGGGCAAGACAGCAGTGATGTCACTCACCAGGCAATGGCATCTTCTGGAGCCACCAATACACATGCAGCCCACCATGACCAAAGTGCCACTCCATAGCTGAACAAGAGGGTCAGACCCACCCACGTTTCAGCCCCCTGAAGGTCTAGGAATGCATACCTTGCAGAGAACAGGGACAAGACAAGATGTCTTAATTTGTTTAGAGTAACAGTTACATTGGGGGAAATATAATAATAGACCATTTTGAAAAGTAATGATAATGAAAACAATGTCCAAAAATTAAAGATGACAAAGTGAGCTACTTTGTAACTTAAAAATAAAATAAAAACAGGATTGATGAAAACTCTTCCAATGGCAGAAGCTCCAAGCACCAGGACCCCAGAGGGTGGGGCAGGAATGAGTTGTGCTAACTAAATGGACCAACTAGCAGATCCAGCAGGGCATTCAGCCAGCAGTGACATCTGTTCTGAAAATGAGGAAAAGCAACAATTTGAAAATCAATCAGGATTAAGCAGATTCAAAAGCACCATATAACAAAATAAGACAATTGAGAACACCCCAGAAAAGCAGGGGAGTGCACTGGTCTGCAGAACCTCAGATAAATGGACCACCTTGTGGAGAGCAGAGAAGAGCTCAAGAGCTGGGCCAGGCGTGAGATGGACAGCAGGGGGCTGACCAGCACCCGCAAGCGCACTGCAAAAGTGGAGCCCAGAGGCTGCAGGGAAAGGGAGCAGCGGTCCTGGACGGCTTCCCAGCTTAGTCTGGAGACAAAGCAGGCTCATGACATGCCTCCCAGAGTCCACCCGCAAAGAGGAAGGCACCATCCCTCTCTCAGGAAATGTCTTCTCAATGTGTCCAAAGGCAAAGAACACTTCACCTTTCAAGAAGCACCACAAACAAGCCCTTACCCAGAATCCTCATTGGTACCTTGGTAAAATGCAGAAACCCTCAGAAATAAAAGCAGACACCAAGGCATTCTTTGCCCCACAAAGCTGTCACTTATAAGCACCTGTGACAAGGCAAACCTAAATGTGTGCAGCCTCTGGAGGAATTATTTATTGTTCTCTCCCCTTCCTGACAAATCTCGCTTCTGAACTGGCTTCCAAGTGGCAACTGTTCTTACAGGCCAAGTCCACAGGCTCCATGGGAAGGCTGCTGAGCAGTGAGAAGCAAGGCAGTTCAGCAACAGGGACCAACCACAGTGTCCCAGGGTGCAGAGCCATCAGGAGGCGGAGGAGAAACCACCACCCTTGAGTTCCAGCCCTGGAAGGGAGCGCAGAGGGAGTGGCTCCTGGCTCCTCTTCTTTCAGCAGCAGGAGCCCATGGCGGGGCTAAGCCGAGGGGTCAGAACTGAACATGTGGACACAGGTGAGTGGCTGGCTGCCCACCAGTCCAATCCAGCAACATCATGTAGAAGCAAGGAGGCTGCCAGAAGAGCCATGTCAGGTGAAAGAAAAGAATGAAGGCCACTGAGGAATGCCTGGGACATTGTGCTCAGAAGCAGAAAAAGAGATGCCAAGGAACTATGAAAACGAATGTGAAACCAGGATGACAGACGGCCCCAGTGTAACACCAAATATTTAATTTTTTAAAACTGGATTACTATCTTACAGGGGCAGGGGAGTTTCTCACTGGATTAATAACCCAAATCTGTTGCATGTGAATGAAAAGAGGATGTGAAAGGGTATGTACACGGCATAAACAAAGATAAATAAAATTTAAAACACAGACATTTTTAAAAATATATAAAAGTAAAAATGGCTAGGTCACTGGATGTATGAGTCAAAATGCACTGAGTAGATTCATCCACAGCTATCCTAAAATGTCAAAAGCATACCAAGAACTGATAACCAAAAACTGTGCGTATACATTCCTCAAAGGAAATACATACATAGAGAGTAACAGCAGAGGCTCAGAGAACTGGAGCCTCTGTCGAGGTGATAAGCCACAAAATCACACTGCTGGGACCTGTGACCTGGCACAGTGAAAAGCAAAGACACCTATGTGAACAACATAGCTGATAGAACTCAACTAACCAAGAATCAGAAGACTCAAACAAAAACAGTATTTCCCTCTTTAAAGGAAATGACCCAAATAATAACTGATGGCAGAGTAGGTGCTAGTAAGTAGAGGAAAATAATTACCACAAAAGTCAACATTTCTGATCACAGTATAATAAATGTGTCAATAAAACACAGATGACAATGTCTGGGGAGAGATAACAGAAAGATCTATTTCTTTCAAAAATCTAACGAAACAAGAAAACATAGGGGTGACAGGCAACAATCTCTTCCATAGGACCCCTAAAGCTCAGGAACTCACACCAAGAATGAGTAGACAGGACGGCATTGAATTTTAAAAAAGCTCCTACACAGCAAAGCAGTCAGGAGTGTGAAGAAGGAGCATGGAATGGGAGGAAGTCTCTGCCAGCTTCTCTTCCGACAGAGAATTAATATCCAGAATATATAAAGAACTTGAAAAAAGAAACACCAAAAATAAAATAAACAACCCAGTTGGTGGGCAAATGAACTAAACACACGTTTCTCAAAAGAAATGTAAATGGCCAACAAATGTATAAAAAAATGTTCAACATCCTTAGCAATCAGGGAAATGCAAGTCAAAACTATGCTGAGATTCCTTCTCACTCCAGGAGAGCACACTACAGGGATCCATGCTGACCATGGTCACAGCAGCACAACTCACAGCAGCCATTAGCCCAGGTGCCTGTCACAGACGAGTGCATGAAGAAAACGTGGCATGTGTGCACAATGGAGTTTTAGGCAGCCACGTTATGGCATCTGCAGGAAAATGGATGGACTGGAAAACATCATGTTAGGCAAAATTAGCCAGACTCAGAGAGCTGAGAGGCCCGCATCTCCTCTCATATGAGGGAGCTCGAGAGGAAAGGAAAAGGATCACGTGAAAATAGAAGAGAGAGTGGTCCAGTGGAGGAAGGGCTTGGGGGAGGGAAGGGCGTGGGAAGGGAGGCACAGGAGTGAAGAGGAGCCCATGATGTGCATGTCCCAATACGTCATAAGGAACCCCACTACACTGCATGGTCACCATGCACCAGTAACAAGCGCACAGTAACATTCATAACATTAAAAGAAGAAAACAGAACAGATGGAAAAAGAAGACTAACATCCTATTTTTTTTTAGTTGTAGATGGACACAGTGTCTTTATTTTATTGCTTTGTATGTGGTGCTGAGGATCGAACCCAGGGCCTCACGCATGCGAGGCAAGCGCTCTGCCACTGAGCTACAATCCCAGCCCCTAACATCCTGTTTTTAAAAATCTAACAAAACACAAAATCCCAAGGCAAATTTAAATAAGAAATAGAAACACAGATGCACAATAAGGTTAGAAATGACAGAAGGCAATGTGTGAGATGGACGGAAGTCACCGTGGATGCCAACCAGTCACGTACCACAAAACTCCTTCATTTACAATTGGCGGTTTTCAACAAAAGTTCAAGACATCAAGCCAATGGGCAGAAAATCTAAACAAATTACTGACTGGAGGGAACAAGCAGTCATCAAGAGAGACTGTTCCCACCTAGATACACAGTCACAAAGCTCCCCCAGATCTGAAAGGTCTGCAATGAGTTCTAATGAACGGGAAGGCTTTGCTAGGCACTGAAAAGTGATTCCGAACACAGGAACAGCAGGTAGGTCACATACTGTACCGTAAAGACGTCATCTTGCACTCATGAGACTTTAATAAGAGTCATATAAAAAAGGGGAATTGTTTTGCACCTTCATTTTTGAATGTAGGGAAAATATATTGAACACTGCATTAATCCACAAAATGTAACCCTTTTTCCAAAAACAAGCTCACAAATATAGAAGAGGGTAGAAAATACTTTGGTAGCAGCTTGAGTTTTAAATATAACCACAGGGCTCACCCAACTGTCAGCTGAATATGGCCAGTGGCAAGCTACATTCACAGCCATGAGCCCTGTGCCAATCACACCACATGTCCATCTCCTATCACTGTAGAAGCAGCGCCAGAAGGTCAACAGCATGAAGACACTGAGGCACACAAAGGATAAGTAACTCGAAGGTCACCGACGTAGAATCACACTCACAGCCCAGGCCATCTGATCTGACTGCACCATCATTAAGAGGGCTGTAGAGCCCCAGATTTAATCCCATCCAAGGCTTTACCAATGTTGAATCCAGGAGACTTGTTTACTGAGTGAATTGTGACAATCCTTTACTACAACTTCAGAAAGTTTTAATTACCCACTGCCTTACATACTAACCTCATAAACTCTTCAATAACAAGGACTTTACAGTTGAAACTAACTCAGGCAGACCTTAGTCAAACAGTGCACCACAACTACACAACCTGCGTATAACCTCGGGCAGCCACAGCTTCGCGAGCCTCAGTGTCCCCAATTGTGAACAAACAAGCAGGTGCTTGATTCAGAGCTTTTGTGAAAGTTTCACAAGGCAATAGATGAAAAGCATGCAGCCTAGACCTTGCACAGAGACTGCCGAGCAAGCCCCAGGCACACAGCAACCACAGAGTGTGCTGCATCCCAGAGACAGCCGACTGCAGTCCTGCACCTGTGAGGACTCCAGGTTAAGAAGAGCTTTGCACTGTTAGGAGATTGCAAAACACGTCCACAGAGGACCAGTACAACCCTCAGTCCATACCTTGGGACGGCCCTCACCCCTGAAGACAGCAAAAGGGTGCACACACTCCCCTGCAGACTTCAAACCACCCCTAGATCAGCTAGCACTGTGAAAATGCTGTGCAAACCCCTGTTCCACTGTCCTGCTTAGGGGATAGTGACAAGACAGAAGCCAGCACATGCTCAGTGAAGATACACCACCATCCCCAACATCTTCCTGAGGTTGGTATAGATGTAGAACACCCAGATATAAAGCACTGACTGTATTCTGTGACATGTGGAAATCGTAAGAAATCCAAATCTCCCTGTCTAAAGATAAAGCTTTATTGGCACCACCAGGCTCCCATGCCTGGGTGGCATCTGTGGCCACTGTCACGCCATGGGCAGAGTTGTGACAGAGGCCATGTGGGCCTCAGAGCCAGAAGCATCCACCCTCCAGTACTGGTCAGAAGTTTGAACCTCTGACCCAACCACTTACTGCACAAAAGATTGCGAGTCAAATAATGGCGGAGCACAACATTATTAATGCAGCTTCTATTCCTGGAAGGCCACGTCCCACCAACGAGAATACAGAAACTGCTCACAAAGAAATACAGCACATGGCTTTGTAGGGATCTGTTACATGAAAACCACATCACATAAAAGCCACGTCATAAATGTGTTTGGGGCATCTGCTGCAGGGCCCAGACTGGCTGTGGGCCTATGGGCTACAGTGACCTATGGGCTCCTTTCCAGCCCCTCCATCTCCCTGTGGCAATGGACAGCCATTGTGACCTTAAATCAAAATCTGTGGCAGCCATGCGCCTGCCTCCTCATCTGCACACACCAGTGGCTCCAAGTGACGGTCTAGAGCCGGGCTCAAGCAGGGCCCGCCTGCTCAGTGGGCCTTGGCACCAGTGTTTCCGGAACATGCTGGCAGTTCAGCTCCAGGCTCCACACTCGGGAGCAGGCACTGAGGCCGCCAGACACCCTCGGCTCCCTCCCCACGCCCTCCTGCACTCCAGGCACCCGGCACCAGGGCACCTCTCCTCCCACACCCGCCCGTCAGTGCGTCCCTCCTGTCCACCTGGTCTAGTGAAGTCCTTCTCCCCCTGAGTGCATGCACAGCAGGCAGAAATAGGGCCTCTGTCTACGTCACTACAGATGACAGAAGAAAACCAAAGGACTTGACTCCATCCAACAGCCGATGGGGCAGGGTGGGAAGGAGGCGGCAGTGACGAGAAGGCGCAACGTCGAAAGAAAAACTAACCAAATAAGTCAATCAATGAACAGGAGCCGCCATGTGGCACTGGGGGGACACAGTTTAATCTCACAGGTTAGAAGAGGCCCCTGGGGCTGCAGAACCCAAGTACATGCTGCAGAGGGAACCCCGCCCGTGGTGAGGCGCAGAGAGGGCCCTGTCCCCAGAAGGAGAGACAGCTGGCAAGGCAGGCTGCCGGTCAGTGGGGAGAAGACGGGGCCCTGGAAAGGGGACAAAGGAAGGAGAGGACGCCGGAAGCCGGAGTGGCCTGCTTCCTCTACCGGGGACGTGTCCCCGGGGCACTGGGGTTGCAGGCGCCCACCCAGGCTGCCCTGACAGCAGAGCCTCCACACCTGGCACCTCGCAGAAACCGAACCCTAAAGAGAAAGTCCACAGGCGAAGCTGAAGACCATCGGGACGAACATTCCCGAGCTCAGGGCAAACCTGGGGACGGTCTGCACCTCATGGTCTGCACAGCGTGGCGGCGAAGGACTGGACTCCTTTACAAGAAGGCCAGCTTGGCCTCCACACTCTGGGAGCCTCTCGTGCTGCAGCCTCCCAGGATGCCCTGGCCCAGTCAGGTGGGTCACACCTCCTGCAGCTGAGCTCTCCTGCGGGTCACCTGCCCTGCTCACCACCCCTGCCATCAGGGGCTGGGGGCTGGGGGCCGCCCTCAGTCCCCGACCGTGTGCCCTCTCCTGCCCCAGCGTCCACCCAGCCTGCCCTGGGTGGACGCTCCACGTGCCGGGCCCTGGCTGGGAGCTCCACCAAGCTCTGCTGCAGGGGAGTGTGGAGTAGGGACATTGGTGAAGGAAACACCATGTGAACGGACACGGACAGACACACTCCAGGACAGGCGGACAGAGTGATGGCGTGCCCTGGGGTCCATGGAGTCTGCAGCCAGGCCACGAGCGCAGGCGGCTGTCTCCACGCGACACACAACCACACCTCCGTCAGGATGGAGCGCAGCTACCGCCAGGCCCAGGGGGCAGGAACAGAAGGTCCCGCCACCTCGCATTCTGCCGTCCCGTCTTCAGCTTCCATGGTAGAGCCGCAGATGTCCACCGGGTGCGACAGAGGGCACAAGGGTCACGCCACCCACTGCGCAGGCCCGAGGCCCAGCAGCCCAAGCTGTGCCGACAGCTGCAGCAAGGGTGGGCCATGCTGCCCAGCTCTGCGTGTGCACCCGGGTGACGTCCCAGGACTGCAAAGCCACCGGGCCACACTCCTGGGTGTGTGCTCATGAGGTGCCACCCTGACTAGGCGTGTTCACACGCACACCGCACGCGGCGGGGTGTGCGGCAAAGCGGAGCCTCCTCAGTCACTTGGTTCCACTGCATAATTTATACGATTTTCAAGTTGGGAAAACAACTCGGCGATCTGTATAAACACCCATATGTCTACACGCTGGGGCCCGTGACTCCACCGAAGTGACACCGTTCTCAATAAGAAAAAGCCATCTGTGCCACAGAGCTCTCGACTACATCCTCCGCCAGAGCAGAATGCTGGGAACGACCCACTTCTTTAACCTAAGTGACTGGGTAGGTGAATTATTAAACACCACCTGCATGGAATGATCAAACAAAGGAACAAGTACCTCAAACACAAGAATACGGAGAAATCCTCAGTGTCGACTCCATATCCTGCCAACGTTACTGAATCTGGCATTTCTAGACACTGATAATGAACCACCCAAAAAAGAAATCGAGGAAATAACCTCATTTATAATAACATTAAAAGCAAAATGTTTGTGAGTAAATTTAACCAAGGAGGTAACATAGAGTTTAAAACTACAGAACATTGAAAAATTAAACTGAGGCACACACAAATAAATAGCAAAATAGCTCATGGACTGAAAAATTAATACTGTTAAAGTGCCTAACTACCAAATCACTACCCAAATAATCTGCAGATTCAATGCTGTCCCTATCAGAATCCCAATGGCATTTTGTAAAGAAATGAAAAAGGATCACTTCTAAAATTTGTATGGAAACACCAAAGACCTCGGATAGCCAGAGTGATCTTAAGCAATAAGAACCAAGCTAGAAACAACACACTATGCAATTTCAAAATACACCACAAAGCTCTAGTAATCAAAACAGCATAGTACTGATACAAGAACAGATGAATTAAGCAGGACAGAATAAACAAGCCCACACATGTACAAGCAATTCATTCCGACTGAAGGCAAGGTAATGCACAGTGCAGAGAGGACAGTCTCTTCAATACAGTGTCACAAAAACTGAATATCCACATGCAGAAGGAGGAGAGCGGACCCTTCTCTCTAACCACACATAAAAACCAATGCAAAACGAATTAACAACTTAAACATACTACCTGAAACTTTAAAGCTGCTAAAAGGGGGAAACTTCTAGAAATTAGTCTGGGCAATGACTGTTTTACATATGACCCCCCAAAAACAGCAACAAAAGCTGCATCCAACCCCAAAGCTTCCGCACAGCACAGAAAACAACCAACAGAGCAGCAGGACCACTTCCAGACTGGGAGAAAGTCTCCGCAGGCCACGCATCTGGAGGAGGTCAACACCCAAAGCCTGTGTGGGACCCGCCCTGACAGCAAGAGGACAAGCCAGCTTCAAAATGGGTGAAGGGCCTGGACAGGTATTAAATGACAAAGCAACACAAATACCCAGAAGGTGTGCGGAAAGAACTCTCCACAGCACCCAGGACTGCAGGTGCCTGCCTGGATCGGACACCACTGCACACTTGCTGGGAGACCTCCACTGAGAAGGCGGAAGGCGGGCGTTAGCGGGGCAGAGAGAAGGCAGCCGCTGCACAGGGAGCGTAGGAATGGGCGCAGCATGGGGCGCCTCAAAAGACTAAAGACAGAAGCCCCATCACCCCAATTCTGGGTATAAACGCAAAGGAACTGAGATGGAGATGCAGAAGAGAGGCCTGGAGTTCGTGTCCACTGAAGCCTTGTTCACAGCAGCGAGATGCCGAGCCAACCTTCATGTCCAGCAGCTGCCAAAGAAAACGTGCGCAAGCACATGCGTGTACACACACACACACAGGGATATCATTCAGCCTTGAGAAGAAAAGAGTGTTCGTCGTCTGCAGCAGCATGGGTGAGCCTGGGGGCCACCAAGCTCTGTGAAGAGGCCAGGCACAGACACACCCTGCATGGCCTCACTCACAAGTGGAATCTCAAGGTCAGAGTCCTGGGAGCAGGGCTGAGGGTGGGGGCAGATTACGGAGGGTCACTTAGAAGGAGCAAGTTCTGGAGACACACTGCACAGCTAGCTAACTATAACGTATTGTCAATTTTAAAATTGTGACCGGAATAGATTTTAAATGTTCTCACCACACAAAAAAGTCTATGAGGTGATAGATATGTTGCTTTGCTTGACTTGATCACTGCACATTTTATCCATCCATCAAAACATCACATCCAACCCCACAAAACACATTTATTTAATTTTTTTTAAATTAAATTAAATGTACAGGGGCTGGGGCTGTAGCTCAGTGGTAGAGCGCTTGCCTAGCATGCATGAGGCACTGGGTTCGATCCTCAGCACCACATATAAATAATAAATGAATAAAATAAAGATCCATGAACAACTAAAAAAATTTTTTAAAAAATAAAATTAAAAAATAAATGTACAAAAGAAAAATACAAATATGGAGAAATCTTCGTGACATATATTAAAGGGAGAAATTTTAAATATGAAATTAAAGAGGCAAGAACTGAAACCACATGGCCTTCATGAAGACATAGACAGATTCATGTGAGCCCTTCAAGATAAGGCAGGTAGGTACCTGGGGACGAAGTTTTTGCTTTACCTTCTTTACTTTTGCTAGGACATTGCCTGTGTGATGAATATTTGCAAAATTATAATCTAACTGTTTATAATTAGATTTCCCTGGAACTACAGAATGGACGGCCCCTTCCTACACACCCTTTGCCCTGTCACACTTTTCATTATTTATACTGTTGTGTGGAAAATGCAATTTTCAAATCAAAAAGGGAAAAAGAATTATTATTTTGAGAAAAGGGATGGATAAAAAAGGGTTTTCTTCATTAAGTGGTAGAATATGTTCAAAACAAACACTTCATAAATGGTAATAATGCCTTAAAACCAAGTCACAGAGCATTAAGGCAGTAAAGGCATCCCAGATACAGATCCAAATCTTTAAAGAATTAAATAACTACAAAATGAAATAAAATATCACTTCATGCATTGTGAGTGAAGCCAAAGAGCCAAATGCAGAGACATCAGCCCCTGTCCACGCCTCTCTGAATCTAGGGGCAAAACATCTCACAGGAAAAACTAGATGAGAATGGATTAACAATCTTTTCCCAAGGAAAGTGTTTTTAAAATTATTGTGATGGAAGAAACGTCAAAGGAAAAGTAAACATTTATTCATCCAGTAAATACAAGAGTCCCTACAAGGCAAAGGAGTCACCACATGCAACTGGAAAACTCACTGACTTTTCTGAAATCAGAAAAAAATGTCCCAGGAAGGAAGCGGCAGCACTGGAGGATGGACGTGCATCACTAGTGCACACAGGTGCACACACAGACACACACACAGGTGCACACATAGACACACACAGGTGCACACATAGACACACACACAGGTGCACACACAGACGCACACAGAGGTGGACACATAGATGCACACAGGTGCACACACAGACGCGAACACAGGCGCACACACAGACACACACGGATGCACACATAGACACACGGGTGCACATGTAGTCGCACACACAGACACACACACAAGTGCACACAGATGCACAGGTGCACACACAGACACACATAAGTGCACACAAGAGATGCACACACAGACGGACACACAGGTGCACACAGATGCACACATGATGCTCGCACAGCAGGAAGACCAGCAGCCACCAGCACAGGCAGGAACACTGGGGCAGAACCCACTCATCCAGGAACTGAAAACGGTTCAGGATGCTGGATATCAAAGAAACGCAAATGAGAATGGCAAGCATGCCCTTCGTGATTTTTCAGATTAGGGCTGGGGGGCCGCTCAGTGGTAGAGCACATCCCCTAGCACAGGACAGGCCCGAGTTCCATCCCCAGCACTGCAAAAACACACATGCACGCACGCACACAGCCATGTACACACACACACGTGCACAGAGGTGTATACATATACACATGTACACATGTGTGCACACAGGAATGGCCTCACATGTACACACACACAGACATGCGTGTATACACATACAATACACACACATGCATACCAAATTAGAAAAACAAATAAAAATCATTAAGCCCAGTTTTGGTAAAGACAATTAAATTGGCCCAATTCTTTAAGAGGTGTAACTAATTATATCCAGAGTCACAGAAACTATAACAATAAGAACAGTAAGATATAAATAACATCATATAAATGTATGCAATTCAAAACGAAGAGTCAGCTTGCTTTGCTTTGTTCTATGTTGTCGACACTAGCACAGAGGAGTCATTTAAAAAAATAGAAATGACCTAATATCTGGAGAAGAAAAACAGCCATGAAGAGGCATCGGGGCCACGCAGGAGCAGGGACACTCGCCAGCAGGGAGAGCGGAGGAAAGCAGAGAAGGTCGAGCACCCCTGACCACCACCACGCCCACACGGAAAGCGCCGCGTGTTAAACACGATGGGACGGAGCAGGGAGACCAACGTGACCGGGTCATTTCCACACAACTTTATAACTCAAATTTGTCAACGCTTGTGCAGGTGCAGGGTCATGCAGAACGATCAAGCACTGTAAAGCTGGCTCCTTGGAACCATCAAGGACGCTCACACCAGGGGCACACAGCGACCTGAGTCACGCCCTTACCTAGCAGTAAGTGCCAAACGCGCCCAGAGCCCTGGGAAGGCGCCCTGGGATGACCCGCAGGGGTGTGCGCTGATGGATGGGGGAAAGCTCATCACTGCAGTGTCCTGCACAGAGCCACCAGCCAGAGCCACTGAAACAGACATGAGTCTTTGAAGATAAGCTGATAAGAGCACAGAGGTTTCCAAATCATAACATGCTTATTCAGAGAAAATCTTCCTGTCATCAGCACCAAGAGGCCAGGAAAAGCTTCTCTGGAAGGAATTGATTTTCAACACAAGGTGCTGGGTTCAAGGCATCTGTGCCTTGACTTCAAGAAGTCAGCAGATTTCTCAAAGCTTTTTCTAAAGAGGTGTGTTTACAAGAAGGGTCGATATTAACTGAATGGATCAACTATCAGCTCAAGTCACTAGAAAGCAAGAGAAGCCCATTTCATTTTACGGGAGACAAGATATAGGAGCTTCTATTACGGTACCATAAACCTCTTGTGTGTAGGGACATGGTCTCACTTTTCCCTACAACTCTAAAGTCTAACAGCATGTTGCATTGGGTGGGTGGGTGGATGGATGATTGTGAATACTAAGCCACAAAGATCTACTCAAACCACCTACACATAACAGTGTGCTTTAAAAATCACAAAAGGAAGAGCAGTGGTATTCTGAACATAAGCCAAACGAGACGGCAAGCCAAAGATTTGAAAGTCACCCCCTGAAAAACAAATGGCTCACTTATGAAATCTTCCAAAGAAAAAACTCAGAGCTCTTGCTTTCTAGATGAGCTTCAGGCCCCTGGCCACCTAATCAGGATGCAAGCTGCCCAGGGAAGTGCTTAGGTGAGTCACTCTCGACAGAGAACAGAGGCCAACACAGAGGTTCTCAGAACATAATCGGGACCAGCAGCAACTGGGAACAATTTAGAAAGGCAAATTCTCAGGCCCCACCAAGACTTAATGAATCAGAAATTCTGGGGGTAATGCCAGCAATTGGTGTAAAACAAGCCCTCCAGATCACAGTAAAGCCTGCTAATGTTCCAAATCATTCCAAAGCCAGCATATAAATTAGGGGAACTCCATACTTAGTTCTGATCAGAGTTGGGTGGGGGGCATGCAGAAGGAGCAAAACTAAAGTCGCTCTGCAGGAAAACAGAGCCCTTCGGGATGAAATGCAGACAGGACAATTCTTTTGATACAAAGTTTCAGCCATTCCACCTGCAGAAACCAAGACCACAGTGCTTTTGTCTGTCAGTCAGTGGCAAAATACCTGAGATGGAGCAACGGAAGAGGAGGAAACGCTTACTCTGGCTCCTAGTTCCAAAGGTCCCAGTCTGTGGTCACTGCCACTTTGGGCCCACGAGAAGGCAGGACCTCACGGTGTAGCACATTGCAGAGCAAAGCTGCTCCCCTCACGCCTGTGGGGACGTGCAGAAGGGACAAGAGGAGGCCTGAACACACCCCTCGATGGAGCGCCCCCGTGACCCGCTTCCCTCAACTAGGCACCTCCCAACAGCACCAGCAGCGGGCCACCCAGCCTCCAGGACGTGGCCATAGAGGTCCACCAGTCGGGTAGCTGTCCTCCCAACCAATGAAAGCTTAAACAGAGGTAACCAGGACGGCTTCACTCTCAGAGTTTTGTTTGTATCCATCACTTAGCGCTAGTGCCTGCCACTTACTGCTGGCTGGCTAGGAATCCCCAGAGAAAATTCTGGAAGTTCAGCCTTCTGGCTTCCTCTCAATCTCTCCAGCATAAGGTCGTGTTTAGTAAATAGACTCAAAAATCACTAGAGCGCACCGAGCATAACTCAATGAATAAAGGGAATTACGCTGGGAGTATGAGGTCTTTGACTTCTCGTAGCGATGCCCAGGAGCTCACCATGGCCATTGGGTTCGTTGGTGCTCTCACCTGAGACAGCAGAAAAGGGCCACCTGCCACCCTGTGTGCACACCCCTCACTTAACACAGGCTGGGTCCAGAGAAGGGGGTGTTTTCGTTGTCTAGTTCTACAGATGAGAAATAAGATTCTAAGAAACGGACAGTCTCGAGGCCGCACACTATTGGGCAGCGCGACCAGCTTTAAACCCAGGTGTGCAGGGTTCCCAGAATGCCGGAGGTTGACGATTCACTGGCACTTGGAGCGCCAGCAGGTAGGGCCGTGGCTGTGATTTACTACAGCAAAAGAATACAGAGCAGGGTTGCTATTGGGAAAGGAGCAAGGCCCCAAGCCTCCCACCCGTGGAGCCACGCAGGACAAGCCTCACCCCTCAAGGATCCGCGAGGATGGGGCAATGTGTTCCCTGGGGGACTTACGGGGGGGCTGATCATAAACGTCAGACATGCAGGCTTATCGACATTAGTAGGTTATGGCTACTCATGAAATACTGGTTAAGATCACGAGCTCAGAGTGAGCAGCTTAGGTTCGGACCCCAGCTCTGCCATCTGGGATGCTTTACTTAAACATTCTTGGAAGGTTCCATCCATAAAGTGGGTTTTCCATGGCACCCACCTGTCATTGTTCGATGTGGTTGAGTGTGTCCCCCAAAGGTTCATGGGTTGGAAGCTTGGTCCCCAGTGTGGTGATGTTAAGAGATGGTGTCTCACCAGGTGATCTCTCCTTCTCACACACATTACTGCCATGATGCCAGCCACCATGCTACGGTGTGGCCAAAGTCTTTACCAGAGCTGAGCTGGCGCCAGCACCATGCCCATGAACCTTCAGAACTTTATGAAGTACTCAACCTCAGGTGTTTCATCACAGTCATGGAAAACAAATAATATGTACACCCTTCAGAGTTGTTATGAGGTTATAAACAGGTAATGTAAAGTCCTGAGCAGACACTGGACACAAAGCACATGCTCAATGTGTGTGACTTACCATGGTTTCCCCAATGATCCCCTGAGCCCCAGGCCAGAGCTACGCAAACATTTCAATATCATTCACATCCTGGGAGCTAAAGATGATGTGATGTAAGAAGCTATGGCCAGAGGTGGTTGTAGCACTGCAGACCCTGGGACGGCAGCCCTTGCCCATCTCCTGGCCCCACAGAGCCACTTAGTGTGAGCTGGCGCCTGCCGGTGCCTGCAGCGCTACCCTCCGAGGCAGCCCCTGTAACTCAAGGGAGTTACTGAACCAGAAACGGGAGCTGCGGGTGGTGAGCCGTGCTCAGGGCTGGAAGGGACAGAAGGTCCCACCGAAGGACCCACGCTGCACACGGGCAGGGATAGCAGGGCACTAGACGACCAGGCCAGGACGACACCTGCCCAGCCTGGTGCTCGTCCTCAGCAGCGCGCAGCAGCCCGGTACAGAGGCAGGACCAGGCGCCACGTGGAGACCCACCTGTGCCCCTCCTCCTCCAGCTCTGCCTGGGAAGAGCCGAATTTGACCTTGACAATCCAGCCTCTACTTTTTTTAAAATCACAAAGCCCCTTTTGCTACGTAGGAGGGGAAACTCATAATAACTACCATATCTTGTGACCAACCAGGAAACAGGGTTCAAATGCCCCTTCAACTAGAACCACAGTCCAAGCCCAGTGACCTGCGGCAAGTTCAAAACCCGTGACCTTCAGATTCCTTATTTACAAAACAGACATGCTTCTGCTCAAAGCTCCGGCACGGGCTCACCTGTTGCTAGGTGAGAGCAGGTGCAGAATGCTTCCTGTCTCCAGGACACCACGCTGACACAGGAGACCAGCGCTGTTTGTCAGTGCAGACCAAAGGACAGGAAAGCGCGACTCCTCTCTCAGCTGCACAAGCACCAACACAGGATTTCATTATTCATTGGCTATTTCTGTAGCTAATGTCCCAGCTTTCATTCTTTCCTTCCATGAAAGTGGCAAAAAGGACATCAATGACACAGGCATGCTGTTATTTTCTGACACAAATCAAACTCCGCATCTCCAGACACAAACGGAACAAGCAGCAGCTGACGCATCTGTTCACTCTGGAGGGGCACCAGCCACGCGGCAGGAAGGAGACGGGGCTTCACACACGCGGGCCGGCCTGGTCTCCGGGCTCTGAAGGAGGCCTTGAGGCCCTGACACCTGCCAACCTAGGGAGCCAAAGTGCCCAAGATGGGTGCTTGCACCCAAAGAGGCAACGGGCATCAGGGCAAAACTGGAACCCGGAGCAGGGGCGGGTGGGTTCCTCGTCCTGCAAATTCAAGGAATGAAGTCCTTGCACACAGGACGAGAGCAACATAACAGGTGGCACCAGAGCCACAGGAAGAAGGCAGAGCCCTCGAGAGGGGGCCCCGGGCAGGGATGCCATGGGGTCTTTGGTAGGGGTTTCAAAGGCACAGCCCACGGCCCGGCCCAGGTGGCTGGTGGGGAGGTAACAGCCTGGACCACTCGACCTCTCCAAGCTCCAAGTTTAATAAGCCAATCAGAGTGCATAATTTCCATCCCTCATTTACATAATTAAGGGGACAGGTCCAACCTTGTGGTGTGGCAGGTCTGTGGGGAGAGGAAGTGCTTCAGGGAAGGGCAGACTTGGCGGCCAGGCAGGCCAGGGGAAGGGGAGCTAGGGAAGAGCTCTGTGTGGACGCTGTTAGGGACAGCAGACAGCAGGGGTGTTGAGGAACAGTACGTGGCAGGACGTCCTCCAGACCCAACGTGACGTTCTCCCCTCTTCCCTTCTCCGAGGCCTTTGTCCTGTCTTCCTGTTGAAGCAGGTGACGGCTGAAGACCAAGATGCCTCTGTCACTGCCTGTCGGTGCACACCTCACCACTCAGGTCTGCGCAGAGGCCACTCTGCCTGAGAGTGACACCCTGCAGCTGAAGCGCTCGGCCAGGAGGTACGCGGAGCACAGGGAGGTGCCAGTCCATGCCCGTGACAGTGGCTAGATAGGAAAGACAGAGCACCAAACACAGGCGAGGAGGGGATGCAGCGGGAACACTGCTCAGATGCTGCCAACAAGTGTGCAAATGGTATGTGACGTGGTAACGCCATTCAGCAATTTAAGAGTTAAACGTGCCTCTGTGTGTGACACAGTAATTCCCCTCCTAGGCATTTACACCAGAAGAGAAAGTGTAACTTAGCATGAAAAAGCCTTCTACGAAAACATGCACAGCAGCCTTATTCATATCGCCACATGATGGGCATGGACGTTGTCTGAGTGTCCATCCACAAGTGGACAGGCCATGATAGAAGCACGCGGGTTCTGCAGACGGGACCCGCAGACAAATCCACCCACATCTGAGCTCAGCTCATCTGCATCACAGGCTGGTCACCTGGTTTTTTTGTAAATAAAGTTTTATCGAAATGTAGCCACACCGGTCATCTGCATCCCATCCACAGCTACTTCCCGGCAGCAGCTGCAGCGCTAAGAGCTGCCACGGAGTCTTCGCAGCTGCCGAGTCTAAAATATTTAGTATCATCTGGGCGAAGAGAAGGACTGCGGACCCTGGCGGAGACAAACGCAAAGCACGTTGAGCACAGGGAGACGGAGCACAGGCACCAAAGCCCCGGCTGCGTGAGTTCATCTGTGCCAAGCGCTCGAACAGGAAAATAATCCACGGCTAAAAATATCAGAACAGACCTGGCTTCTGGCGGCTGTGGGGGGTCGAATGGAAGGGGAGCAGGGGGTTTCTGGGCGATGGACTTGTTCCGTGTATTGGCAGAGGGCAGCCACATAAAGCACGTGTTTGTCCAGACAGATCAAGCCGCGCTCGGAGGCTCTGTGGACCACATCTCTGCTTTAAAACTCCGCATTTCCCCCAAGAAACACAAAGGCAGGATCTCAGCTCTGAGCTGGGCCCTGTTTCTCCTCCTGGACTTTGTGCATCTTGGCCCCCGTTTGACATCCACGGTCAAGCCTAGCTTGGGCTGATGCTTCTTAGTGACCAGCTGTTCCTAATGGCCAGGCCTCAGATCTTGAGACTGCACAGAAAAACAATGGTTTTAATTTACTTTATCTACAGTTTTTGTTCAAATAGTCCTGCAAGATATAGCCAAGATATTTTTTAAAAGGCTCAAACCAAAGATGCTCTGGTGGAAGCAGGGCCCAGGCCAACCCTACCCCCACCCAGCACAGCGCCCGCAGCCTCTGCGGGGCCCACAGCATCCACGGCCGCAAAGTCTTGCCTCCTCCCGGCACAAACCACTGGCCCACACTGTGCAGGTCCCATTCCTCCAGCCTCCCTCTCCGCAACTGCCCCATCCCTCCAGGGCCTGAGGGCCCGCAGAGCAGCCAGTCCTGGGCTGTCTCCATCCCCCCAACACCTACCCACTAGGAATGCCACCCTGCAGCCCGTGTGGACAGAGCAACTCCCAAGCCAAGGGCCACCCCATAAGCCGCCTTCCAGGAGAACACAGCTCTGTCCAATCTTATCCTCTTTCCTGTTTCAAAACCTCATTTTCTTCCTTCTTCAAGAGCTGCAGGGCATGACTCAACACACACCTTCAGACACCACGCTGTATTTTACCTCTAAACTGGGTCCCTTCAGAAAGGCCCTTCCTGCCCTCCCTGCTCCCCTTTCTTATGAGGTACACGTGTGTCCAGGGACCCTGTGATGTGTCCCAAGCTTGGCTGTGGATATTTCAAGGTGACTTGAGAGTGACTTAACCTTCAGGGGGAAGCACCATCCTGGTCATTTTCCAAGACAGACCAGGACAGCTGCAATCTGTATGCAGGTCAGCGTCCATGACTTCCAGACACAAACTGAACTCTCAGAACTCCACAGTGGAAACAGGCAGGGCGTGTGGGGTTGGAAAGTAGTATATGTGCACGGCTGCCCCCAAAACAAAACCACCAAGTGCAACTGAAAACAGTGGTACAAACAAAGCCCGCAGAGACAAGGAACCTGACTGCAGAGATGTCCACGCATCTCTCAGGTGCCTCAATGCTCTGACCCTTGCTGAATTATCCCTCTTACTCAACCAACAGTTTTAGGGCACCTGCGAAGACTTGGAGATGGCTCCCTTTTTGGCAGAGGGTGTAGCTGCGTGCATCTGTTGGAGAGTCAAGCTTTGCATTAAAATAGTAAATCCAGAGAAAACAGGACAGGGTACCTGAGGGTTAAAGGCTGGAAACTGTCTGCTCGTGTGTTTACCTTTGGGAGAAAGAAGAGAAAATAAGAGAAACTCAAGCTCTGTCCCCAGAGAAGAAGTTGCCAGGCTGCAGCAAACCCAGCCTTTCTTGCCTCAGGGAAGATGTTGACTTTCCCAAGGCAGCATCTTCTCCACACACAAGACAGGGAGCTGCCTCTGTCTGTAGAGGCCCAGAGCCCTTTGTCATCTTGGCACTGGCTAGGAGACGATGCCACCAGCCCCTCAGTTAGGGAATCAGGTTTGGAGGTCCATTTGCCCTCCTTCCCCTCATCTCCTGGGTCGGTCACATCAGAGGCAATAGCAAATGGCAAGTGAAATCTGGTGGGCACAAGGGGCTTAGGTGTGAATCCCAGGAGCCTGTCCCACCGGCTGAGCCCAAACCCCAAGTGTAAGCTCCTGCAACACCCAGCTACAACATGAGGCCATCCAGCACCCACAGGAGAAGAGTTAAGGTAATAAGAGAGTTGGGGTGCCCCGGGGCTGCAGCAGGGGTGAGGGGAAAGCACGAGGCTTTCCCAGCTGCCCCATGTGGGCCCTAGATTCTGACCCAGCAAGTAAGCAATCCCCCCGAGAGAGGAATAGGGGAGTGGAGAGTGTGCCAGTCAGCTGTCTGCTACTGCAACAAATATTTGAACAGTCATCTTAAAAAGAGGAAAGGTTTGTTGTGGCTCATGGCTTTGGAGGTCAGAGTCCCTGATCCACTGGCCCCACTGCTCTGGGCCTGTGAGGAAGCAGCATGTCATGGGAGCAGTACATGGCAAAACTGTCACCTTGTGGCCAGGATGCCAAAAAAAGAAGGGGAAAGGGACTGGGCCCCCCTGTGACCCAAGGGCACACCCCTAATGACCCAAGACCTCCCACCACCGTCACCCAAGAGCACCAAGCTGGAGACCGAGCCTTCAACGCCAGGGTCTCTGGGGACACTCCATATCCAAAACCCTAGCAGAAAGGGATGCCATTTTAGTTCCTGGTTTGAAAAAGGGGAGGGGGGTGTAGGAATTATCCAGAAAATATAAATTTCAGGACTTAAAAGACCATCTAAAAGCAGAATTCTCTGTTAAAAATTGGGGCTGTGTACAGTTTCTTCTTGTGCAGGACTATCTTTAGAGAACCTGGATAGAGTAAGTGACATGTAACATAAAGGTCACCATCACATTCTTTAACATCTGTTGATTCAGAGGGCATGTAGGAATGCAGGGCTGGGGCCAGCTGCAGCCTCTGCTCGGCTCAGAGATGACAGCCTTCTCCCAGTGTCTTCCCTCTGGGCTCGTCTGTATCCTAATTACCTCTGGTTGCAAGAGCAACGCGATTTTAACTTCATTACCTCTTTAAAGACCTGACCTCCAAATACGGTTACTCTTGAGGTACTAGAAGTCAGTCTTCAATATGTGGATTTAGGGGACACTGTTCAGTCTCAGCACCACATGGTAGTTCTTACAGCTACTGCTTTGTCTCTGGCTCTGTGTGTGTGTGTGTGTGTGTGTGTGTGTGTGTGTGTGTGTGCACGCGCGCACATGCAGGGATGGACCCCAGGGCCCTGTGCGTGCTGAGCAAGAGCTTCCCGAGCTACTTCCCAAGCCCTGTGTGTTAGCTTTCCCAGAAAGTCAGAAGAGTCTGGATTCTGGCCTGGGAGGAGGCCAAGAAGAATCCTGTTAGTCTGCTTTGTTGTCACTGTGACCAAAATACCTGACAAGAAAATCTTAGAGGAAGAAGAGTGTGCTTAGAGTGGCAGTGGTCTGGGTCCACGGTTGGCCAACTTCATGGCTCTGGCCTGAGGAGAGGCACACCATCACGGCGGAAGGGCTTGGAAGAGTTAAGCTGCTCCACTCACCGCAGCAGGAAACACCAAGCAAGAGCAAGGAGTCCAGGACAAAGTAAATTCCCCAAAAGGGACACCCCAGTGACCTACTTCTTCTAGTCACACCCCAAAGCCCTACAGTATCACCTAGTATGCCATTCAAAGTATTAATCCATCAAATGGATTAATCCACTGAAGCCGTTACAGTTCTCAGGAGCCAATCATTCACCTCTGAACATTCCTCCTTGTCCCACACAGAGCTTCTCAGAGAACACCTCCTATCCAACCCACAACCAACTGTCGATTGGGTGAGGCCTCAGGGTGCTAGGGACCAGCACCTGGAATGATTCTCACCTAGGAGAATCACCCTAGATGGAAAACTCCCAGGGAGGAGCTGAGTAAGCCCAGGAGGTCCTTCTGCAAAAACGTGCATGTCAAGCCTTTGCAAAGGGCATGCCACCTGGGAGGAGAGCCGAGGCCTGGGGACAGCCACATCATCTCCCAAGTCAGGTCCAGGCCTGTGGGTCTACCGGGGCACCTGCCTGTCTTCAGGAGCTGCACTGGGAAGGGCCATAGAAAGACAGAAGGGCCATCGGCTGCCTCATCCAGCTGAGTAAAATGTAAAACTCCAGCCATGCCCTTGAGCACTTAGGCCCAGTCCTTCAAAAAAGGGCAGTGGCCGCTGGGCCACTGTCTTCTTGTCAAACACAGTTTTGTCTTGAATGGGCATTAAACTGGGAAGCTCACCTGCTCACTCTGCACGTCTGGCTAATAACACCAGGGAGGAATCGTGAAACCCGCAAGGTCCACAGTGCCCGCCAGCGCTGTGGTCACTGGCATGAGATGTCCACAGTATGCTCACGGAAACAATGACCGTCCCCAGTCAAAGGCACAGGGTGTGAAGCTGGAGAACACGCAGGGACTCGCTAACTTGACATCTGTGGAAGCTGCACTGATCCCTCCACAGGGTGGTTATGACCCAATCACCTTCCTAGAGACCCCACAGATTCACCACTTCTTAGCATCATTACATCACTACAAGCTCCCAGCGTACGAGCCTCTGGGACAGGTGTACAGCCTCTGAATACCAGGTGTCCCCAGAAAGCCCCTGTGAGACAATGCAGGGACGTTCAGAGGTGAGAGGACTGGGTCACCGAGCTGTAGCCTAATCAGTGGGCGAACATACCTGATGCCTTAACGACCTGAATGGATTAGTGGGTGGTAGCTGCGGGCAGGGGGGCGTGGCTGCAGGAGGCGGTCACTGGAGGCTGCCTGGGGGTCGCATCACCCTCAGCTCCTCACACTGGAGCTCCCCGTGCTTCCTGCTGCCCTGAGCTGAGCGCCCATCCTCCGCCACCTGTCCGCCACGAGGTTCTGCCTCACCTCAGGCCCAGAGCAATGCTGTCGGCCGACTGAACCTCGGAAACCATGAGCCAAACTGAACTCCTCCTCCTCCACGTTGTTCTAGTTGGGTCTTATGGTCACAGGATGAAAAGCCAACTGGCACTGGCCCAAACCCATGAAAACCACACCCAGCACTAGGTGTCGATTCAACCAAAGGCCCCAGCCAAGAGTGAACCAGAAGGCCCGCCACCCCTTCCGCATCCTGCTGACCTGGGCGCCTCTTCCTCCCAATGCTTCCTTTAAAGGACACGTTCTTCCCACTTCCACCAGTGCGGTCCTCCTCCCATTCCACCTGCTCCCCAGGCTGAGCTCCTGGCCTCGGTGCTCCCCAGCCGTCCCCCTCGCACACACCACAGTCCCCACACGGCTCCCGGGGGGGCTTCATGGTCCCCCAAGTCACCACCCTCAACCTGTTGCCCCCCTGCACGGCTTCCTCTCCACACGTGAAATGCGATGGGGTTCCTGGAGGCAAAAGCCACACTCCCACATCTCCTGGTGTGCAGGGCACGGGCACGCAACCCCCGGGGGCCTAGTGTGCTGGCTCCCCAGCAGTGTTGTGAGAAGGGCGGGCACTGAACGCGCCCACCTGTTTCTCACAGGCGGAAGGGGGACATTAAGAACCACTCTCTGCACACCGGTCTTGCAAGGATCACAACGAGACACTGCCTTGAACACAACCTGTAGAATATAAAACAGGTCAATGGGAAACAGCCAGCTTCGTACCATCCATCTTCCTGTGACTCCTTAATAAACCTCAACAACTCACAGCTATCTTGAGTGCAGTGAGGGTTCCCAGGGGTAAACACACATTAAAACTTATCAACGTTCGTAGTCTAAATATTATAGTTTATTATGTATCAATAAAGCTATAAAAAGAATAGCCAAAATCTTATTTAAAGGCACTGAAGACAAGTAGTCAGAAACTGTCAGAAGCATCCTTGGAAAACAACCACTGTAGCAGATTAGATTTATGAGTGTTCAACAGCCTCCTGGCTGAGCATCCTCTCCAATATAAATCCATCCAGGGGGCAGGAAGGCACAGGCCAACTGCCTCGGGGTATCAAAGGAAGCCCAGGGCTACAAGGACAGCCATGGAGTGTGAGGTGAAGCCCTGTGTGCGACAGCTGTGCACAATGTCCACCCAAATCCCTGGCTGGCTGGCAAACCACACATAGATATGAGAGACCACAGGGGACCTGGGGGCGGGCAGCAGTCACAGGAAGCTGAAAGAAATAACGGGGGATGTCAGCACTGCTCAGCTAGAACAAGGGACTGAATTTGGAGCCTGAGTCCAAGCCAAGCCAACTGTCTGTTGGATTACAAGCCCCCTTGAAAGGGACAGGACAGGATCCATAGTTTCCACAACACATATTTAATAATGTCTAGGAACTGATCAAAAATCACTACTTGCAAAGAAACAGGTAAACAAGCTGTACTTGAAAAAAAAAAAAAAGCCTTCCAAAGAAAATCAAGCCGAAGACGACCCAGATGTTGCAATGAGTAGATAAAGACTTTAAAGCAGGTATTGCACATGTACTCAAAAAAATTTAATGAAAATATATATACAATGAATGAACGGGTGGGGACTTGGCTTTGACATTTAAAACTATGAAAAATAAACTAAAGAATTCTAGAAGTGAAAATTACACTAACAAATGGGATCAACAGCAGGTTGGAGACAGCAGCAGAGTTAGTGAACTTCAAGACAAATCAATGAAACTATGCCATTTTAAGAACAAAAAGGAAACATATTGAAGAGCAATGAACAGCCTCAGAGACCTGAGAGAGAACACGGGTCCATCATTCATATAACTGGAGTCTCAGAGCAGAGAAGGGGAAGAATAGGGAAGAAAAAAATGTAAAGAAATAGGCTTTAAAAATAAGCTGGTTGAAAGACAAACATAGATTCAAGAAGGTAAGCGTAACCCAAGCAGGATAAATATTAAGAAAGCCACGTGTTGAAATCTTGAAAACAGAGAAAGACATCCATTACGTGCATGGGAACAAGAACACAAAGGACAATGAACCTGTCATCAGAAGCCATGGAGGCAGAAGACACTAAAGTGACATCTTCAAAGTGCCAGATAAAAACAAAAACCTGTCCATGCAAATTCTACATGCAGCAAAATTATCCTTCAAAAATGAAAATGAAATAGAGACCCTTTCAAAGGAAGAAAATTAGAGAACTTGTCACAAACAGACCTGCACTACAAGGAAATCTAAGGGAATTTCTTCAGCCTGAAAGGAAGTAACTCCAGGTGATATCTCAAATGTACAGGGAGAAGCGGAGATCACTGGATTGTATGTATGGAGTGGTCTCTGAGATTTAAAAGGACAAACTAAATATACAAACTCAACATCCTTAGCCATTAGAGAAATGCAAATCTCAGCTCCAATGAGATTCCATCCCACCCCCGCCAGAATGACTTGTTTTCAAAAAATAAGTAACAAATGCTGGCAAGAATGTGGGGGAAGGAACCTGTATACACTGTTGGTGGGGGTGAAAACTAGTAGAGCCGCTGTGGAAAGCCCGGCTACCCACTCCCAAGTGTGCCTGAAGGAAACGAGGTGAGAATACCAGCACACCCGTGTTCACTGAGCACCATTCACAGTAGCAAGGGTGCCCATCAGCAGATGAACAGGTAAAGAAAGTATGGCACATATACCCAAATGTTCTTCAGTCACAAAGAAGAAATTCTGTCATTTGCAGAAAATAGAGGGAACTACGGGACATGGTGTTGAGTAAAATGTCAGATGCAGAAAGAAAAGCATCTGTTTTCTCTCATATGCAGAAAATAGAAAACAAAATACATATAAATAGGATGACCTGAAAGTAGATGGGGGACTGTTAGGGCCTGGGAAAGGGGCCCGGAGGGGAGGGCAGGGGGTGGGAGGGGGAGCGGACGTGAATGTATGGAAGCCTCCCGGGAAACTTACTAACCTGTACAATTAACATGCATCAACGAAAAACAGATAATTTTTTTTAATTCATTTTTTATGTGGTGCTGAGGATCGAACCCAGTGCCTCACGCATGTGAGGCAAGCGCTCCACCACTGAGCCACAATCCCAGCCCCGACAGATAAATTTTTTAAAACATAAGCAGTGGCCACTGGAAAATGACACATTCTCAGTTACCTACGTCATCTGGCAAGCCAAGATGCAGTTTGTTTTTCTCAATTTGCATAGAAATAAGTACATATTTCACATCAAAGATTAGTATTGATTGAAAAGCACAATAACTCTTCCCAAAAGATATCATCGGTTTTGCCTTCCATAGAAACGTTCCCAGTCTGTGGATTCTATGCTGCGTTCCCTTGCCTGGGACACCTGCAGACGGGAACTTATGGTCTGGTTCAGACTGACAGCTTCACCCCAGGTTCTTGATGAGCGCAGACGTCATCACGCAGGCAGGATGAAATCACAAAATGATCTTAATAGTTTCACGACGCGAAGGTCAACAACCTCCACGGGGTCGTGTGCTCACGTGAGCAAGCTGTAGAAAGACTTGTGCTCCTCGCCCGTGCTGGTCCTCCAGCAGAAAGCCTTCCCACCACCTCCACCTGCTCTGTCTGCCCCACTCTGTGACTCTCCCAGGGCAGCTCAAATGCCTGCTCACAACGCCCAGTCCTCCCCAGGCAGAGGCTGCCTCCCTCCCTGGAGCCCGTTTACATGCCAGGGCCCTCTGACGTGTCACAGCGTTCAGCACAAGCTACGAAGAACCGAATGTTCAGTCAGGGCCCTCAAATAAAGCCTCTCTCAGAACCACCCAGGGAAAAGGACCCTAAATCAGAGTCCAGACACAGGAAGCTGGGAGCAGAGACCACACTCCCAGGGAGCTGGGACGGAGGGGACCCTGGTGACTGGAGCCAGAGGTATGGGTCAGGGACACCTGGATGTAGCCTCTGCCCTGGGGAGTGGAGAGCAGGGAAGGGACCAGCCTTGCTTGTGCTGAGTCTGGAGAACCAAGAGAGCCCAGCGTCTAGAAAGTCCCATTTGTGAGGCTAGGGGTTGGCCTCTCCTCTCAGACAGGAGGGACCCCCTGTGCTCCAGAAGAGACACTAGCAATAGCCACCTGCGTAACCCAGAGGCAAGGAGAAACGGAGCAAGGGCACACCACGCACGCTCCTGCTGGTAGCGCTGTCTCCTCCGTTTCGAGCTCAACGTGAGTGGCGGCCACGGTATCCTCTCCCCCCGCAGAGACAAAGCTCTTCAGGGCACTGCAGTGCATTCAGAGTGTCGCTGGACTCTTCCGGGTCCCAGCTTACCACGAGGGCTCAGTACACGCCCACGGGGTGAATTCAGCAAGTGCTGAGTGCTGCCCACCCTCCTCCCCAGGGAAGCATGTGCCACAGGCCTCTGCATGAGCTTGGAGTACAACCAGCCTGCTGGAGGCGGGCAGAGTGGCCAAGACCCTCCTCTGTGCAAAGCTCTCCCAAACATGGCAGACTCAGGTGTCCACTGCTAGAGGAAGCTACATCTGCGGATTCATGATTTCTGGAGCTGACCTGACGCAGTACCTCCTAGCAAGTCAAGAGGCCCTCACCATCTCTCTTCTCCTGGAAGAGCCTGTCCTGACACTCGCATCGCGCTCTCTGTGACTGACATCCTCATTCCGGAGACACAAAGCAGAAATCTGGATGTCATCTCAGATGCTTCATTCTTCCTCGTTCCCCACACCAGCTATCAAGTCCTGTTGTATTGCTCAGTTTTTCCATTGTTGTAATGAAATGCCCGAGGCTGGATACTTTAAAAAGAAAAAAAAAAGTTTGGGTTGCAGTTCTGGAGGTTCAAGGGCACAGTGCCGGCTTCTGCTCAGCTCTGGTGAAGACTTCACAGCACAGTGAGTGCAAGATGAGGGGTCAAGGGTACGACAGGAAGGCAGAGGGAGAGGAGGAGCCACATGCCCTTGTAAACAAAGCTCTCAGGACAAGGACCTCAGGGTCCCACGAGGACACCTTATCCCTTCTGGAGGTCAGGCCTCTAAGCCCTGAGGCCCCTCCTCTTGAAGGGCCCACCACCTCTGAACCTCACCACACTGAGGACCACGTTCCACGACCCCTGGGGACACTCTCCAGCCCTGTCCCAACGACAGCAACTCCCATTCAGCGCTGGCCTGCCTATGGATTCAGCCTCTGGAGCTGTCCTGACACAGGACCTCCTAACAAGTCCAGGGGCCCTGAGCCAAACCCTCGCTCACCCACTCTCCACAAGGGGCAAGGCTGGTCCCTCCAGACCTGCATGCTCCTTAGAACCCAGCGTGGCCCATGAAGGGCTGCAGGCTCCTGCCTCCTCTGAACTTGTGCCCAATTTGATGAAGAGAATATGGCCACCAGGAAGGCACAGGGCTCAAGCAGCCACCCAGGAAAATCCAGGTCCATTCCACCCACATTCGCCTCCCGCCGCTCGCCCACAGTCCAGATCCCACCCTGTGAAAACCGAGGCCACAGGCCGAGGCCACACGCAGATGTTCCAAATTAGACCCTGGCCAACAGCCAGCATGGGCCAGCCAGAGGCGAGTGGCAGGTGTCGGGAGATCCAGGCCCCTCTGAGCCACACCAGGGGACAGTGCGTGCACAGAAACAAGCCCTGCCCAAATCACAGATCTGCAAGCAAAACAAATACCCTCATTGTCTTATGCCATGAAGTTTTGGGACAACCTGTTACAGAGTCAGCCAGTCACCTGAATGGCCCCAAAAACATCTCCAAACTCCCCACACCCCAACTCAGTTGTTCAGGCCCCCATCAGCCCTCGGCAGCTCCCACGCAGTCTCGAGAGTCCTCCCGAAGTCATTCCCCACCTTCTCTGTTCCACCCCACTGTCCCCCCAGAGGGACCCTCTAGCACGCAGGCCACTCTCTTGTGTAAACTCCCGTGGACAGAAGGAAGGTGCACAGATGGTGCTTCGTCAGCTCCTCAGCACAGTGACCACAAGCCCTGGCAAGAGCAGGCAGGGGAGGGAAGGCTCATTCTGGCTCGTGGTCTCAGAGGCCTCCGTCCACAGAGGGCCAGCTGCACATCACCGTGGAGGGGTGTGGTGGAGGAAAACAGCTCAGGACGCGGCTGTCGGGAAGCAGGGAGAGCTCAGCTCAGCAGGCACAAAACACAAACCCCAAACGCACGACCCCAGGACCACTTCCCCAGCCTCAGCCCAGCTGCCTGCTGTCTCCACTTAGTTACTCCCAGCAGAGGCGTGACCGCTGGTTAGGGCAGGACGCTCAGAACCCACCTCATCTCTGAACTCTCGCACTGGCTCACACAGGAGCTCTGGGGGGCACCGTAACAGACAGACAGATGTGTGGATGGATGGATGGATGGATGGGAGGAAGGAAAGATCATGGCTAGATAGACAGACGCTAGAAAGCTTGTGCCGGGGCGCGTCTCAGTGGTACAGTACATGCTCAGCACGTGTGAGGCCCTGGGTTCAATCCAGCACCATCACACACGCACACACATGCGCTCCCAACCCACACAGACACACAGGTGCACTCTCAGGCAGGCGCACACACGCATATACGCCCATCAAACCTGGCTCAGAGTCAGCTGCACACCTGGAGGTTTGCTTTACCTACGGTTCATTAACCGTCTTTTCCTTTTTTATTCATGTTTAAAATTTTCTACCTCAAATCTTTCTAAAACTGAAATCAACCCTCTATTGCTCCCCACAGGTGGAATCCGAGTTCCTACAGGTGCCAGCGATGCCCCTGCCCCATGCGACCCCTGCCACTGCCCCGCGGCCCAGGCTGAGCCACCTTCACCAGCAGCCCTGGAGCTCCTGGCCACCTGCCCAGGTGCACGTCCCCAACAGGCCAAGGGCTCGCTCTCAGGTCAGGGCTCTCAAGCGTGCGTCTGCTAATAAGTCCCCTCCAGGTGTCCCTCCTGCAGATCCCATTGGGATTCCAGGGCCTTGGGGCTGACCCCACGGCAGCACTGTGAGGGGCTCTGGGTACTGACCTCCATCTCCCTCCTAAGAGCTCAAGGGCGTCCCCCACCTGCCACCTCTGTGCCTGGCACTGCCCTGGGATGCAGCGAGCACTGCAACACCCCCAGGTGAAAAGACACAGCGGTGGGTGAAGCGCAGCGTGCGGGTCCCTCCCCGCGAGGAGAGTTCAGTCCCTCCCCTCCTGAGCCAGTCGCTGAGGCTACACCTTCCATAAGTCCATCACCCAACTGTGTCGACAGAGCGCCCACTCTGTGCCCAGCACCATCCCAGGGACTGAGGGTACAATAAAAATAAAACCCACTCTTGAGCTTGTGTGGCTCACTGTTAATAAGAAAGACGACAACCTGGAGGCCACACGTCGGACGGCCCCGCACACAGGGCAACCAGCCCCTCTCACCAGATACTGCCGAGCAGGCGCTGAGCCGGGGACACCACAGCCCACGGCACGACGCCCAGGGACATGGCGAGGCACAGGCTCCCTGCCCAGGATGGGGCTGGGGCCCTGGGGACCCCGAGGCCCCATGTGCACTGCCACAGCTGCGGCTCCCAGGACGCCCCCGTGGACAGCAGCTCTGGGTGCTCAGGGGACGGCCAGGACAGCATCCCGCAGCCACGCCAGGCACTGTGGCGTGACGGTGGACTCGCACAGAGCCACTGCGATCGTGACAGCCAGAAACACGTAGTGGCCTCGCAGTGCCACGCACCCTGCCTTACCCTCGGCTCTGCTCCCAGCCTCCTTGTCTTCCATCCTCCCCACAGCCTCTTCTGGCCCTTAGAACAGGACAATGTCCTCGTGGCGAAGGCCCACCTCACACCCACAGCATAGCAAGGGCAGCGTCCCTACTCCAAAGCCCAACTGTTCCAAAATCAGAGGGTTCTGACCACTGACTCTGCCACACCGACCTCACGTGACAGGTCACCGTCAAAATACAGGCGCACTAAAAATACTGTCTAAAGTGCCCTCAGGCCATGTGTGTGAAGGTACATGAAGCATAAATGGATTTCCCATTTAGACGTTGGCCCTGTCCCCAGTGAATCCCACGGGGGAGATGCATGTATTCCAAATCTGAAAATACCGTCTAAACAGGAAGCACCCCCAGTCCCAAGCCCGTCAGACAAGGGGTGTTCTGTGCTGGGACGTTTCAACGTCACTTCAGACCGCTCATCTCTGTGGTCAGGTCCCTCCATCCTAGGAGGTCCAGAGTCCGCGTCTGACTCCAAGGAAGCAGACTTCCACCTCTCGAGTGAACACGGGAAGGCCTGGCCCCCGGGGGCTTTCACTCTGGGAGGAGGTATCCCTCTGTGGTGTCTGCAGGGCTGCAGTGGCAGCTACCCATCCTGGGGACAGCCGAACATCTCCAGTGGAGACAGCAGAGAATTGTTTCAGGTCCTTGGACTCCACGCACATGCCCGCCTGATTCCTCCCAGGGCTTTGATGACCACAGGTCATGTCATTCTCATGCGTTCGCAGTTATTTGGCCTTTTCCCATATTCTTTCTATATCCTGCTTTCTTCTGTCTTATGCGGGACCCCCAACAAAGTACCCCCGACAGCTGAAAAGATTCAACCAAGATGGCGGCGCAGGTGGGCTGGCGAGGGGGGCCAGGGGAGCATCCTTTCTGGAAAGTCTACCCTAGACGGGAAACCAAAACTGGTCCAAGAAAACAGCCGGGAAGCATTCATCAGGTTGTTCTAGCTGCAGAATTCCCACACGCCTAAATTCTTCATAAATGCAATCACAGAGATCAGTTGATGAAAAGCCGTCACTGAGCCCAGCAACGACTCGGACCCACTGGCGCCCACGCAGCTGCACTCCCTACTCAGCCCGTGCCGTGTATTTCTAATATAGTTGCAAGTAATTCCAAGTTGTCATTGGCAACATCCCAGAATCTTTTTCAAATAAAGCGAAAGTAAATAGCACAAAAACTTCACAATTTAAAAAAAAAAATCCTTTGGCACTGCACAGCAAATTCCATTACAGTGGATTCACGTTTCCAAGTTTTCAAACAGATTAAAAACCCAGCCTGCATTCATTTCTACATTTTGCAATCTGTGGTGGCTACAAGCACGGATGACAGAGAACCGAGCAAAGTATCCTGCCATAATAATGAGCAGATTCACCTCCACGGATTGTAACTTGCAAGTAACTGGAAATCAAAAATTCCTAATGAGAATATTTCTAATGAGACTTAAATGGTCTAAAATAATTATTCATAAAGAAACTCCTCCTAATTTTTTTCTCTTACACTGTTCCTCCCTCGAACTCATTCCTTCAGGAGAGAAAATTCCCACGGAAGCTTGCTACTAATCACGTATTTGGGGAATTCCATGTCTGTGCCAACAGGCAGTGGAAATGGAAAGGGAAAAACTAAACCGCACGGGGTATTGAAAATAGCTACAAAGTGTAGCAGCACTTGTTTAATAAACTTTCAGTAGAAAACAAACTTTGGGACCATATGAGCTGTTTCTCCTGAAGATAAAATTGGTCAATTCACACTGAATTGTTTGGGGGCAATTTAACTCCCAACTACTCATCCTGTACCAAAGTTAAAACACCAGGCGCCCATCACAACTGTACACGTGCAGGCACAGGCACACGCCCCTAAAGTCAAAATAAGCTGACTTTCAAATACAGCTTCAACCTTTAAACAGAACACGTCTCTCCATCTCCATCTCCGAGAGGCCAGAAGGAAAACAGCGCCCTATACATTCTCATGGAAATGGAAAACCTCATTCACTCTCTTTCATTCATTCATTCCACAACAAACATTCAGTATCAGCGCAGGATGTTAAGTAAGACTCAGCTGTAATCCTCAGGGACAGGACAATCAAATGGTAAACAGAAACAATAAAAAATAAGGACAGTGGTTAAGTTGTAACAGATTGAAGCAGAGGTGTTTCCAATCCAAGACAAAGGATGTCTGCATGGACAGCACTTGAACTCACACGTGGAAGGCCAGAGAGCGTGGCGAGGCACTGTCCCGTCTACAAGTGCACCCACACCACCTGAGGGACCAGTTTGTAGCATTTAAGTAAGTGATTTCCACTCCAACCAAGAGGAGGAAGGGGTACCAAGTTCACCTTCCACCTGAAACCAGCAAAACAACAGGGAAAGACACTGGACACCAGGCAGCTACGCGCAGTAATCCCAAGGGACGTGCTGACTGAGGTGAGCCACTGCCCTGAGAGCCTGTCCAGACTGTGCCATAGAACACAGAGCACGGAAGACGTAGCTGAGCTGAGAGGACGGACGGAAGCCAGGAGGTCCAGGCAGCCAGAACTCACAGGACAGAGTCATGCAGGGTGGCAGCGACACAGAGGCCACACCAGAGATCTGCAGAGGGTCTCCTCAGAGGGACCGAACAACAGTCAGAGCATTAGTGGGAAGAAAGAACTGTAGAATGCAGAGAGAACCCTGTGAAAGGATTGGCAGTAATGGTGCCTGGGACTCACAGGCCAGGACAGCATCTGGTGCCACCAGCCACTGGAAACAAAATGGCAGCAAATCAAATCCCACAAGAAATCTTAAAACAAACAAGCAGTATTTATCCCCACTTACAGAAAGAGATGGGTGCTGAAATCCACATAGAAATGCAAAACAACCTTACAAAGAGGTTAACAACATCGTATTGTGTGCTGGAAATGTGCAGAGACAGTAGACATCAGAGGCTCTTACCTGCACCCAGGCCACAGGTCAGCGTGTGAGGCCACGGTGCGTTCCTCGGCGTGGCTGCAGCGATCATTCCACTGTGTGTGTGTACAGTAATCAAGACAGTCTGGCACTGTGAATACAGACCAACAGCAACAGCAGAGGATATTGTCTTAAGTTTTTCACCATTGTGACCAAAAGACCTGACAGGAGCAATTTCAGAGAAGGCAAAGTGTATCGGGCTCACGGTTTCAGAGGCCTCAGCCCACAGACGGCCAACTCCATCACTCTGGACCCAAGATCAAGCAGAACATCATGGCGGAAGGACAGGGTGGAGGCGAGCAGCTCAGGACGTGGCAACCAGGAAGCACAGAGAGAGCTCTGCTCACCAGGGACAAAATATACACCCCAGAGGCACAACCCCAAGGCCCACTGCATCCAGCCACGCCCCACCTGCCTGCGGTCACCACCCAGTTCCTCCCTATCAGTGGATTAACACACTGAGGAGGGCCAGGCTCTCATAACCCAGTAGTCTCACCTCTGAACTTTCTTGCAGTGTCTCACACAGGAGCTTTTGGGGGACACCTCACATCTAAACCATAACAAATATGGAGTCCAGAAATAGAACAAACACATGTAGACAACTGACCTTCAACATGAGCACGACGGCACTCTGAGAGGGTCTAGTCCTCCCACCAAATGCTGCTGGGATCACTGCATATCCATGCCCACCCGAAAATGTTTAAATACATCTTGATCCATAACTTGCATCGTATATGAAATTAACTCAAGACAGCCTGTAGATATAAATGGAAAACCTAAGGCTCCCACACTGGTCAAGCCAAACGTGGAAGAAAACTGTGAGGACGAGGGTGAGGAGACGTTTCAGACCTGACACTGGAGGCATGATCCTCAGAACAGCAAACCGACTGACTGGACCTCATCAAAATTTAAACTGTCTGCTCCCTGAAAACTGGGAGAACAAAAACCCAGGCCACAGACGGGGAGAAGCTGTGAGTTACAAGTCGGATAAGGCTCTTGTCTCTCAAATACATGCATAAGTCTCAAAATTCAGTAGAAAAGGAAAAACTGAAAAATTAAAAATAGGCAAAGACTGGAAAAGAAACTTCGCCAGGACAAGAGGTGACACACAGCACACCAACCATCAGCATCCTAAGCCCCCAGGACACGGGAACCGGAACTGCCAAGTTTCAGAAACTACAACACACTCCCAAAGGACTGGAAGGCACGAGTATGACCCAGGATGCACAGAGACAGAGCGTTCAAGCACCATGCGGGACACAGCAGAAGACAGCCCAGAAGTTTCTTGAAAGGCTAGACGTCCTCCACATGTGATCCAGCTACTCCACGCCAGGTATTCATGTAGGAGAAAGGCACCATGTCCACACAGCGATGTGAGCGTGGAGGGCCACCACAGTGTTACTTGAAAGAGCCAAACTGTGGACAAGGGTCCATCAACAGAAGAACCAATCGTGGTGTCTCCACGCGACAGAATATACTCAGCCATGGAAAGTCCAAAAGGGAAACCTAAAAGTTTTGACAATGGAGCATTCTGGATTTCAGAGGAGGGGTCCTCCACCAAGAGTCTATCCGAACATTCTAAAATCCAAAGAATTCCCAAATCCAAAACACTGCCGATACAAGCATTTTGGAAAAGGGTCATTCAACCTGGACTTGCTAAGAACTGCAGTGGGGCCGTGCAGGGAATCTCCTCCCCCCGGGCTCCAGAAGGCTGCTCTGCGTGGACCACCAACTGCCATGTGCAAAGGGAAAATGGACAGCCGTGCACAGGGCAATCCATGAGGTCAGCACAAGCCTGCAGAGGGACATCCAGTAAGCCCCACTGAAGGCCCACTGACTGTGGGACACACGACCCCACCTACAGAAGGCCCCACATCCAGAGGGGAGCAGAGCTTCGTGTAAGGGAAACAGCAGCTTCCCCTCAGGTCCTTGCACACCAAGTTCAGGGATGGCTGACGCCTAGTCAGGGACATCTGCATGTCACCTCTGCAGAAAGTTATGTGCTCCACAGCCTCTTGACTTTGGATCTAGCTAGACCTGAACTCCCAGATTCTTCATTCACTTTTGCAACTAAAGAAATTAAACAGACTGAATTTCAATATTAACATCAGGTAAATTTCCTGTGGTCCACCCCGACCCCGCGCCTGCCCTGCCCTCTCCAGTTCCTGAAAAGACAGCCTTTTTGTTAGGCTTCTCGGTTATGCTGGGCTCTGGTCCACCGATGTAAAGCGCATTATTTTAAAGCTTTTCTTGTTTTAAATATTCATCTCTGTGAAGTAGGTCATGCTTCCACGAGTGGCGGCTTCTCTTTGAACTGATTCCGGCTCTCCGCATCTCCCCTGATGGCAACGTGCCACGCATCCCAAGGACGAGATCCAATTCCAGTTAATTTTATTGATCCCTTTCACAGTCTCCTTATTTCTTATGCAAATTCATGTTTATTTCCAAAAGAGAAAACAAAACAGCCTTTTTTGGAGAGAATGCCTTCAAAATCAGTAAGAGCCACCACAGTCGTATCTAATTATAAAGGAGCTATACAATATTTAAATCACTCAGTGGAAATAAGATGGGCTTTAATCCATTTCAGAGCACAGCAAACATCCTCAGACACCTTGGTGTCTTCCCTGGAAGTGAACGAAGGCAGGTCCGTGGGAAGGGGCCCCCGTCACCCGCACGCCCTCACCCTCCGCCTCACCCAGCCCGGCTGCCCCCTGCCCTGCTGAGCTCCACACTCAAGACAGATGTGGGCTGCGGCCCCCTGAAGGGCACCAACCCAGAATCTCCCTCCTCTGCAAAAACCCCTCTTAATTTGGGAGGTAGTGTGTGTGTGCCTTTTTTCTCTGCATAATTTACCACCACCCCTGGGGCTGGACGGCTGGACACCACAGGATTGTCTCAAGGGACAGATCAGAAGGGTCTGGGGTCCATTCAGCACCTCTCCAATCCCCAACATGTCCTCCTCCAGGTCTAGAGCCACTGGATCCAGAGTACCCACTCTCTCCCTGTCAGAGCCGACCGTGTCTGCAGTCCCCTCCGATTCCTAGAAACCGCCACCACCGAGGGGTGGAGCACCAGATCCCGCAGCGGAGATGAGATTCTGAAATGCACCGGGAGTCATGAATAAACTGATCCCGGACCCTCCAAAGGCAATCGAGGCTGCCTCTTTCTGTCCCCACCAACTCTTTAGGCCTGTCGCTGAGAAGGTCACGGACCCTCTGGCCCCTGCCGGACAGGCCTCCAGAGTTGGTGCTTCTGAAAGAAGTCATTTCCTCCCAAATCGATAGTGATCCACCTTCTCCAGAGCAGCACTCTCTCTCCTCGTCTTAAATAAATATCAAGAACTCATCCTCCCCGTCTCCCCTAAGAATCTAAACCAGAAGAAATGCTTCCAAGATCCCCTCTTTCCAAGAGAAAGAAACTTGACTCTGAAGCCCAAAGCCCCTGTTTCACAGGACTGTCTCAAGGGACAGATCAGAAGGGTCTGGGGTCCATTCAGCACCTCTCCAATCCCCAACATGTCCTCCTCCAGGTCTAGAGCCACTGGATCCCAAATCCAATTCCCCAAAGCCCAATGCCGGAGGAAAGAGGGCCTGAGAAGCTGGTCAGCTTCCTTCTCAAACCTCTCTCCTTCCTCACGTGAGTCACCAAGAGCACTCCTCATCATCAGCCACCAAAGGCTCCCTGCGTCACTCACAGCTAATGCCTCAAGGCACTGGCACAGCACTGTCCCCTCCAGAAAGCCCCCTCCGGTGGCCAGGTGAGGGGAGCTCTCTCCTCTGCGTAACCACGTCCTCGTGGACTCATGACACTGCTGCTGGCTGGCCTGTGTCCTCCACTGGCTGCGAGAGTCTACAGGGCTCTTTCCCTGAGGCACAGAGCACGTGGTGTGCCTAGCAGGTATCTGAGAATGGGTGTCCATGGCGGGGGCAAGCCTGGCCTCGAGGTGGCTTCATGTGGTCCCACAGACCCTGTGCTTAGCCGGGCCCTGCACTTGCTTTACTGCTCTGCTTTTATCACCTCGAAACTTAATAATCGTCGGACAAGGCCCTGCAAAGTACGTAGCTGGTTCTGGATGAAGGAGAGGGGTGGGGGGACAGGGGGACGTGGCCTCCACACTAAGGTCAGAAGAGCACGGAGTTCAGGGGAAGGCTCCGTCACAGGAGCTCTGGTGTCCGGCAAAGCACGTATTCATAAAGGAAAGGAAATACGGAACAAAACCTCTGAAACTCTACCCCCTACGTTCCTTCCAGGGCTGTTGCTGGTCTTTGAGACAGAAACAGAAGTAGGAATCTTAGCAAATGGGAGTCGTGAACACACAGAGGGATCACAGGAGCCTCTTACAAAACACAGAAGATGAGAGGAAAATGCTGAGGCTGCTGTGGTCCCGTCCTCAACAGCACCCGGCGGTGCCCCGAGCACAGGCCGACGCGGGACAGTCCTGTCAGAGGCCTCCTGCGTCCTCAGCAGTGAGAGCAGCAGGAAGGAATCTCAGGTCCGCGAGGACAGGGGCTCAGCCAGCGGGGCTGACCCATGTGGGACAAGCCCCAAGATCAAGCTCAGAACCTCAGCTCCCAAGGACAAGAAGTTACAACCAGCCTCCACCTGAACTACTCCAATAACAACAGAAAAACACACCTGATATTTTCTCCGGCGGAGAATGAGGGGGAACCTTCAAGGATGAGTGGTCTGCAAGAGGGCAAGGCTGTGCTCCCACCCAGGCAAACTCCACGTGAGAAGGCGAGGCCTCAGGGAGCACGTCCCCACGAGGTCAGATGCACGCACGTCAACAGCCGGATTAATCAACCAGCTTTCAACAGGTGAATCAGAACCGGAAATTCTACAAAAACACAAATGCAAATAAGTGACATCTGGAGAAATCAGCAATCTCTCCGCCAATTGAGAGAGTGGGAGAAGATGTGACTGATCTATCACACCAGCAAGGTTCCAAAAGCACAGGATCTACTCGCTGTAGAAAAAAGCGGGCAACACAAAGCCTTTGCCCCTGCTGGAGAAACAGACCTGCCGGGAACAGTCGGGAAAAGCCTAGCAGGGCCTTTGGAAGGCCTGTACCTTCTGGCACAGTCGTTGCACGTGAGACTGCTTCTATCCGATAGTGGACGTCACTCTCCACATGAAGGTGTGCCTGGTGACATTTCCAACCTTGGGACGCAGTGTCCACAACTGCCTGTAGCAAGGCGAAGAAGTGACTTGGGGTGAACTCACTTGCTGAAAATGGACAAAACCTTTACAAGATCTTGACAAAGTGCTCGATAATATACAGGAACATGAAGGTGTTAGGGGCACATACTGGACACAAATCTTAGTACCCGAGGATGACCTTGAAGACGCAACCATATTTACACAAACAGAGCAAAGTACAGTCACGGGAACACCGTGGGAGTGTGACGATGCCACCTGGCATTTCTGGTTTCCCTGCCCTCTTGCACCAGATGCATGAGCTCCCTTACCACAATGGACACCCTCCTGCCTGACTGGCCGGGGGCGATGCCCACCCGGTCCACCTCATGAGCGCAGGTGCCCACAGGCTGCGGCCGCCGCTGGCGAGGCCCCCAGTCCAGGCCTGCCCCCTTCCGCTCTCGCCAGCTGAGCCGCACACCTGCCGGCAGTTCAGCCCTCCTGGTGCCAGCTGTGCTTGTTACTGTAATTACGTAATTCTGTGAGATCACCTGCACGTGGCGGTCTGCAAGAAGAGCAAGCGGCGACTGCCTCCGTGGAAACCAGGTGGGAACCCTCAGGGAAAGGGCGGGGCACCGCGAGGCAAGAAGAGGGGACGGCCCGGGAAAGCAAGCCTCACGTTTTAAACACGTCAAACCTGAACTCACAGCAAACAGGATGGAAGGCAGCCTGTGAGGCCCATCTTACCGAACCCAGGGCCACCCGGCCAGCGTGGGACGGAGACCTGGAGCACCAGGTTGGCTGCGGCACTGCAGTGCTCACAGAGGGACCCCAGCGGAGGGGCAGGGCCTTGGCCTCAAGGCTACGAGCTGCAGAAACCTGGCTGAAGCAGACTCTCCCTGAGCCAGGGGCGTTGAAACACGCCCACCGATCAACTCTTCTGTCTACACTGCAGCCTCAGGAAGCGCAATCCTGTTGCAGATGCCAAACTGAAACCAAGGGCCTGTCCACCCAGACACCAAGGAGGTCTTTCCCAGGCAAGAAGAGGACCACCACGTGGGGCAGACCCCTCGCCCATGGGGCACCTTCTGAGACCCCCACGGGCACCTGAAACACAGACGGTGCCGAACCCGTCACAGCCTGTGTGTTCCCAGGGCCCTGCGGGGACTCGGGACCACCATAAGGTCAGGTCAGGTCACTCAGCACCAGCACTTTGACTGACGCTACCAGGTGGGCAGGAGTGACCCGGGCAGGCCAGGCCCAGCAGGGCTCATTGCTGGAACGTTCCACGCGTGTGGCTGGACCTCAGCTGACTGTGTGTAACTGAAACCTCAGGAAACTACAGCACAGGAGGGACGGGGGCACTGGACTTCAAAACACAGGTGCGGCCTCCTCAGAGGCCCTGAGAACCCACCCTGAGCTCTGGAAAAGGACTGTCCCCGAGTCCAGTCCCACCTCGTACAGGTGGAGCTCCAGACACCAACAGAACTTCTGACTTTGCAATCTCAGCCTAAAACTTACCAGTTGAACATCCATAGTCCAAAATTCCAAACCCCAAAATGCCAATTGCTCAAAGGTTTCAGATTTCAGAGCACTTCCCGCCTCCAGTCTGCAGACTCGAGATGTTCAACCTGTGTCTGCAAAAGGCAAACCCCCAGGCCGAGGCAGCTGGGACTGGTGCTTTTCTCCCACGTTCCCCAGGCAGCTATGAGGCGAGGTCCTGCAGGCCCGGGAAACACCGGTGCATTGAATCCCCGGACCTGAGTAAGCGTCGAAGCTACAGCAGAGTGTGTGTGTGAGAGAGAGAGAGAGAGCACGCGTGCGTGCGTGTGCATGTGTGCGTGTGTGCATGCGCGTGCATGTGTGCGTGTGCGTGCGTGTGCGTGTGCACACGTACATGCCTCCAAGAGAAGAATGGAGTTAGAAATGCTGTCCCTCTGGGGAAAGCGGGGATGCTGACTTGTCCTCCTGTCGCAGGACCTCACTTGAACAGCCACCCCCCTCCCTCTCTGCCTACTTAGCATAAAGAAGCCCGCAGCGTCTATCCAAGCTTCCAGAGGACATGATGCTGTGGGTTCACAGCACCGATCACCTCCAGAAGCACCAACTCTCCAGGTTCTTCAAAGAGCAGAAGCACCCGTGCCCCGTAGAATCAAGCTCTGCCGAGTGTCCTGTCTCCACTGAAAGACCTGGAGCAGTGAGGTGCCATGAGCCTGGACTGGATCCCTGAGACCGGGCACAAGGCCCCTGCTGGCCCCACGATGCCCTCTGGGAGGGAGCCTCACACGATGGCCACCTTCCTTTCCCATCTGACGCTCAGCAGGGCCGCACAGCAGAGGCTGGGCCGAATGGCACAGGAAATGCAGGCCAGCCTGAGCCACTGCACTGGGCGGCTCTATCCACAGTCTGTCGGTGGCAGGTGCACCCAAGACTTACCAGAACCCTCACCACCCACTGCCACGCCCACACAGTCTCGGCACAGGGCTGGCACGTGAGGCAGGTGCTCGGGGAGTGCTCGCTATTGTGTTTATCACGCCAGGCTCGCTGTCATGCTATCGCGCCGTCACGAGCCTCCTATTTCTTACATTTAGGGGGAAAACAACACCTTATTAAGCATAACGCCACTACCCCAGTGTTCCAATGATTTATTGCCATATAAAAAGTAAGTGGCTTAAAACAGCAACTACATTTATTTTGCTCATGAATTTGCAATTGGACAGGGCACGAGGTGGGCAGGGGGACAGCTCGTCTCTGGCACGTGCTATCAGCTGGGGGAGGCTGGAAGGCTGGCCTCAGCATCAGCAGAAGCCAGCTCATTCTCGCATCTGGTGTGGGCGCTGGGCACAGTCAGTGGGAGCTGAACAGCCAGGGCTCCTTGGTATCTGTCTCTCTCCATGTGGTGTCTCCAGCCTGGCTTCAGGGAGCCCAATCTGGTGGCTCCAGGCTTCAAAACACATGTCCTCAGAGAGAGCACAGGGCAGAAGCTCTGTGACCCTCTTAGCACAGCCTCAGAAATCATGAAAGGTCATTTCCACCAAATTCTATTTGCTAGAAGCAAGTCACCAGGCCAGCGCATACTCCAGAAAGGAAGGTTAAATGTCACCTTCTGAGGGGGACAATGTCAGAGAATTGGCAGAGGTGTTTTAAAACCACCACACCTAGGAAAGGGACTTCCCCTTTAGGTCCAAATGCCCTGCAGCCAAAAGCTGCGGTCTGCCCAGGTCTGCCCAAGTCTGCCCAGGTCTGCCCAGGTCTGCCCAGGTCTGCCCAGGTCTGCCCAGCTCATCCCCATGAACACGTACCCCCGTGTCCCCTGACCATGCTTCTCACTTCATAAAGTCACAGAGCCCAATGCACTCAGGGCTTCCTCGATTTCACGGGATAAATGGAGAGGTGGGGGGCTGGGTGTCCTGCTCAAGGAGCAGCTAGGGCGATGGCACCCTCCTGACAGCCTCCTGTGTACTGCCGCTCACGCCCCAGCAAACCCCGCCTGCTCCATCCTGTGCTCACAGAAGCAGCCGCTGTTCCAGGTGGGCATCAGGGGCCACCACGTCTGGATGCTGATCCTGAATGACCCCAAGGGTTCAGTGTGGACAGCTCAGCCCCAGCCCGCAGCACTGCCAGGAGCCAGCGGAACCTTTAGGAGGTGGAGCCTTGTGGAAGGAAGTTGGGTCTCGGGTCTTGAAAGGGATCATGGGACCCCAGCCCCTTCCTCTCTCTCTTCTTTGCTCCTCAGCTGCCTTGAGGGAAGCAGCTCTCCATGGCCTGCTGCCTTGCCACAGGCCCAGGAGCAGTGGCCCCATCAATCAGACTGACACCTCCAAACTGCAAGCCAAAACAAACCTTTCCTCTTTCTAAGTTGACCTCCTCCAGTGTTTTGTGACACTACTGCGAAGCTAATACAGAGTCCGTGTGACTCCAAAGCCGCTGCTCACTCTGTTGTATGGGAGCTCCTCGAGGTCAGGTGGCTAGCGGGGTAGCTAGAAGGTCAAGGTCCTGTCTCTGACACTGGTCTGGAACTCAATGCTGTGCCGAAGTTCCTCTACTGGAGACTGGGTTTCTAAGAACCAACCCTGAGAGGTGCTCGCTCATGAACGTGGGGGACCACAAGCCACACTAGCTTCAGCTTGCCGGCTGGCATTTGCTTAAGGAGGAAGAAGATGAAGAAGCCGCAGCAATCCATTGCTCCCAAGGGCCCACGAACACCAGCCACTGAGGGGCACTAGAAGAAAAAGTTAATCCGAACCACCCCTTACAGCTGCTGCTCGGCTCTGGTTTTCTCCCCAGATAGCTTTGTGCACAAAACACTGTCTATCTTCCCGAAGGCTCACCTTCAGCTAGTAAAGGCAAAGGGAAAACTCTCGAAGAGATATTTCATGAGACTCGTGTCTCTTAACCGTCACCTCAGCCCTTTTTTTCAAGCCTTCTGGAATCAGATCAGTTGCAGGAAGACGGGGAGGCAGGGAAAAAGGAGGTAGATTTCAGAACAACTCTGCAAATTAGCGAGGTTTTTAACATCATTAAAGAGCTCTTAAATACTCTTCGCCTGAACTCCATTTTCATCTTGAGAAGGCATCTCAGTAATTGCTCCAACGTAGACGGTGGAACTCTGCACAAACGTAAACGTTTGCGGGATTTAAAATGCAGTGGCAGCGAAGACTGTGATTTTTTTAATTGCTAATTCTCAAACTAACCTTTTTGGTTTCTCTCATCTTGGAAAACGCCAGTGCCTAGCAGCAGAAGCTGTAATAAGGACAATGCATATATTATTTGGTTGTTTATAATTGCAAACAACTTAGCTATATTTCAGTACTTACTCCTCGGCTCCAACAAGGAACATAAGTAGGGATGATTATAATCATTCCGTCATTCTGTAAACAAAATTGTCTTTTTACAGCCAGCAGCAGATCAAATACAGATGCCAGCCTAGAAAGAGGTGGCTTTCAATCCACGCACCCACACCACCCCTCTTATTATTAAGTTCAATCAACATTTTCTGTTCATATCAATCCAACACAGAGACAGAGAGAGACAGCCTGTCCTGTGGCTTAGGACTAGTATTCCAGTCCTGCCTACCTGAATTAGTCTGAATAAGTAACGATCACAACAGAATCAGCTCCACAACTTAACACAACGGTTCAATTCCCAGAGAAAGCAAGAGACAGCTAGGGAGGGTAGTAGTCCACTCCACACAGTGATTCAAGGATCAAGGGTCCTCCTGGCTTGTATGCCGTCAAGAAATGAACTCCAGGACCAGCACTGAAGTGGGAAAAAAGGGAGAAAGAAGAGAAAGGGGAGGAGGAACAGGAGAAAGAAGAAGATGGAGGAGGAGGAGGAGAAGGAGGAAGAGGAAGAGGAGAAGGAAGAAAAAGAGAGAGGAGGAAAAGAAGGAGGAGCGGAAAGAGGAGGAAGGAAGAAGAGGATGGGGAGGAGGGGAGGAGAAGGGAGAAAAAGGAGGAGGAAAGGGAGGAGGAGGAAGGGGAGGAGGGGAGGAAGAGGGAGGAGGAGGAGGTAGCTTTGGCACAGAGGGCTCGCGGGGTCCAGGCCTGAGAGGCCAGCATGGCTTCCACCCACCTCCCCCTGCTAGGACGGGCGTCATGGCCCCAGGGAGGTTCAGGGCAGCTAGGGGTCAACTCTGTGGGTACAGCTTGGCCTCTGCAGCCCCAGCTGGAGACAAGCGTGGCTCTGGACTGCCTGAGCAGCCTCCTGTTCAGACTCTGATCTGAGCTACGGGGACCACAGAGACAGACACGCCCTGCCTTCTAGGACACACACTGAGATGCCACCTCCACACTCCCACAACTCCAGGTCTGTGGCAAACATCAGGATGGCGGGCGGGCATGGGAAGAGGTGCCCTGCAGCTACAGGGGGCTGCCTTGGCCACTGGTCCCAGCTTCTCAAAGCAGGTACCCACGTGCCAGCACAGCCCCTTTGAAGCCCCCACACTCCAGGGCCTGGGCCCTCGGTGGGTAGTGTGGCCCCTGCTGAGAGCTTGGTCTTCACTGAAATGGACCATCTCAGGATTACAGGGGTTCGGCCCGACTGAAGCCACGTGGACTTCAACAAGAGGGACTCGTGGAGGCAGGGAGAGCGCGGGGCAGGGGCCAGGGAGCACGGCCTGCTGGGACTGCCCAGAGGAAAGGAAATGGGCACAGTGCGCTGGTCAGCACTCCTATTTAGCTGAGCTCATGTCCTTGCAAATACAAGCAAAGCCTTTTAATTAACTTAATATCAATTTCACTTTTCTCACATTTTGTTCTTATTAGGGTCTGGATTTAAAGCTCACACAGCATAATTTAGAGCCCTAGAATTAACAGCTTTACAACTTTCCACACTGGTGACTCCTAACCCCGAGTGAGGGAAGGTTCCCCAACCACATCCCACCACATCAGGCTCACAGCACAGTGCCCAGCCCAGCAGCACCTAGACCAGCTTCCAACTGATCAACACCCACCCACCCCAGGAGTCAGCAAGCACCAACCTCACAGAGGAAGACAGAATAGGGCACTGGTGGGGTCTCTGGACAACCTACTTCTCTTAGTTTCACCTTCCTAGTCTGTAAAATGTGCATAATAGTATAAGTGGGTATGACACAGAATTAACACTAAACACTTGTTCATATATTAGATGCTCGATAAAAACAGCTACATGTGGTAAACCATGGTATACATATACACAGGCCAAATCTACATATCCAGGATGCCTTCAGGTGCAAGACGCGCCATGTTTATTTACTCATAAGGGAGAAACTGCTGCCGATTAAACTCTGATGTCACAGCTCAGAACCCGAGTCCTAATTTAAGAGATGCAAAAATGTGCATGTGGACATTGACAAATTACAGTTATCCATGGTAGTTTCCGTTTTGAGATCTCTGTAAGTCAAACCTAAGATAAGCAGAATCCCCAGGAGGTTAACTATTCTAGGTAACAGATTCTCTAGTTAACCAAGAGTCTCTCTTCATTTCAATATTGATCAAAGCCTGGGCAAGGTGCTGCACACCTGTACCCAGCCCCCGGAAGGCTGAGGCAGGAGGCTCTCGGGATAGAGGCCAGCCTGGGCAACTGGTGAGATCTTGTTTCAAATAGTCATCCCCATCGTCATCACCACCGCTGTGCTGGGAGTGGAGAGGGATGGCAGACGCATGAACTCGCAGTGCAAAAGCCACTCCTTCCCTCTCATCCTTTGCCTCCAGGACGCCTACTTCCTCTGAAAAACAACTACTCTGTTGAAGGGAGGCTGATCACAGACTGTCCTAGCCCAAATGCAGGGGCTCCTTTGGGAGACCTTGGGAAGGATTTTTTTCTTGACTAAGCAATAGGAGCAGCTGTGGTCACTGGTACCCAGCACTTCCTCCCCTGTAGGCACAATGGCTAGAACAGCAGCAGCCATCTTGTGACCATGAGGAAAAGACCGGAGAGACTCTGACAGGAGTCAGGACCCGAGGATGCCGCACAGGGCTGGACTGTGGAGTGAGAACACACTCCACCTGGGGACCTGGTTGCTGAATGACAGAGAGGAATGAAGCCATTGTCTTCAAATTTCTGGGTCTGACCTCATCAACAATTCACTAGGAGGTAGGGAGGGGGAGAAGAAGGGAGGGGGAGGGTGCTGGCACTGCTCCCAGTGCTCAGGAGGGAGGGAGGGGAGGCGCAGCAGGGGAGGGAAGGGAAGTGGAAGGAGAGGAGGGACAGAGGACAGCCAAAGGCACACGTGTTCCCTCTTGCTGGACTCCTCCCAGGAGCCACACAGGCCACTGCCAGGGGCCCAATTAGTACAGGACTCTGGCTCCTGTCCCTGCGGCCGAGGACCCCGTGTCCCTGTGGTGGGGTCCGCCTGTCCCTGTGGTGGGGGCCCTGTGTCCCTGTGGTGAGGGCTACCTGTCCTGTGGTGAGGGCCACCTGTCCTGAGGTGAGGGCCACCTGTTCTGTGGTGAGGGTCACCTGTGCAGAGCTGACTCCCCGCACTTCCCAGGAGCCGCTGAGGAAACTGGGTCCTGCACCAGGGCCTGGTACTCCCTCTCAACCCACAGGGTCTGGCGGACCCCAAAGCCCCGTGATGGCCTCCACAGCCCACCCAGGTGGGCCTGTTGGTGCAGCAGCCACAGCTGGACAAACCTGCATGAAGGGGGCTGCTGGAGTCACAGCTGGGGCTAGGGACAGACAGTGGGACTAGGGGACGAGCCTCAGCACGGAGTCCTGCCGCTCCTCTACCCTCTCCGGGTCTCAGGAAGACCCTCTAGCCCATCCCACTTCCTCTTCCGGAAGGGCTTCTGGAGGTCCAGGAACAGGAGGGAGGCCCGAGGTCAGTGGAGCAAGGCCTAGGGTCCAGCTAGGGAGAGCCCACCACGCGCCAGGGTGGGACTGCTGGGGAACTGGGCTGAGGGGTCAGTGAGGGCAGCAGAGGCCGGGTGGGGCCTGGGGAAGGCAGCATCCCTGGCAGGCAGGCTGGATGGGGAGGAGGGAGCCCCAGAGCCAGGAGGGGGCTTCAGAGCACGGGGGTCCAGGGAGAGGGCAGGGCCCAGCTGCCCAGGGCTGATTCTGATTTTCCAAATGGAACCGTGCCAGGCGCTGACTCCTGCTTCTGGAGGTGACCAAGGAGGGGGCTTCCGAGGGAGGCACCGTGGACATCATGCCAGGTTCACAGAGTGACAAGTCCTGGACTGGGCACGGCCAGGCCTACGGGGCCCGCACCACAAGCCCACTACGACGGGCCTTCACATCCCAGCCTCTGGGCTCCGGCCCGTGGGCTCTGCATCCAGGGAGCCCAGCAAGCACAGGTCCAAATGCCCAGGAAAGTGTCTGTTCTGAACATTCCCTCCTCCTCCTCCTCCTCCTCCTCCCTCTCTCCTTCCTCTTCCTCCTCCTCCTCCTCCTCCTCTCCCTCTCTCCTTCCTCCTCCTCCTCTCCCTCTCTCCTTCCTCTTCCTCCTCCTCCTCCTCCTCCTCTCCCTCTCTCCTTCCTCTTCCTCCTCCTCCCTCTCTCCTTCCTCTTCCTCCTCTTCCTCCTCCTCCTCTTCCTCCTCCTCCCTCTCTCCTTTCTCTTCCT
>CM053415.1:1358974-1498388 GCA_028644305.1 Xerus rutilus
CTCCTCCTCCTCTTCCTCTTCCTCCTTCTTCTCCTCCTCCTCCTCCTCCTCCTCCCTCTCCTCCTCCTCCTCCTCTTCCTCCTCCTCCTTTCTCTCTTGGGATGGAACAGGGCCTCCCATGCTGGGCGAGCTCCACCACTGACTCCTCCCAGCCCAGAACTGCTGTCCTCGCCGCCATGCCCTAAGCGACAGAGCATAACAACTGCTCCCATGGCACTCACAGTGGACTGGACATGAGAAGCAGTGTGTGCCAGGGGACGCACGCAGGAGGACGTGTGTGAATTCCACGCGAAGACAACACTACCTTACGTAAGGACTCAAGTGTCACCAGACCTGGGCGCCCACACCAGGTCCTGGAACACCTACTCAGCATTCGGAGCCCCCTCCACTGTCCCCAAGGCACAAAGCCACTGCCACCCCTGGCCCATGCCAGCCTCGGGCTCCAAGGCCGGCAGCCAGCCTGCCCGCGTGCCACCTCACCTAGGGCCCAGGCCCCGTGCCTGCCCTGTGGGCCCGCAGGTGCCTCGGTTTCCCCTGAGGAGCTGGCAGCCTCCCGCCTGGCTCTGCTTCCGGGTCGGGACGGCCTGCGCCCCTGTTCACGTCCAGCCCTCGCTGCCAGGCGCCCGCTGCGGGCCGCTCAAGCCCCACGCTCCTGCTCGGGGACCTAGTGTCCACCTGGTGAAACTCCCCAGGGCCTTTCCCCTAGGGCGCCAGGGCCAGGCCGCGGGAGGGCGGCACCCTTCTGTTGGTGGCATCAGCCCCCCTGTGGTGGGAAGGGCGCCCTAGTGAGCAGGGAGGACCAGTGACACGGCAGTCCCCGTGGGCGGGTGCCGACCCACGTCCTGCCGACCACGTGCCTTGGCAGGGATCTGCAAAGTCCCCACACAGGCCCAGGGCTTGTACCCCGCCTTCCAGAGGCCTGGGGAGCCGTAAGAGGTGGGGCCTGGGGGGAGGTCGCGGCCTCTGAGGTGGGCCGGGCGACCCTGTTCTCCCTCTCCCTTGCACGTCCTGGCCACCATGAGGTAAGCCTTGGTCATCCCCGTGTACTCCATCCACCATGGCACATGGTACCCCACCCAAAGCAACCTCCAAAACTATGAACCAAAATAAACCTTTCCTCTTTACAAGTTGGTGTATCTCAGGTATTTGTTATAGTAACAGAAAGCTGCCAGCATGGCCCCAGACTGTACGTTTCTCCCTAAGCACACACCTGTGATAAACCTAAATTTCTAAATTAGGTGCAGTGAAAGATTAATAATTACTACGGATGAAAAAACAGAATAATATACTATAATAAAAATTATGTGAATGTGATTTCTTTCTCTCTCTCTTCCTCTTTCTCTCTCTCTTCCTCTCTTTCTCTCTCTCAAACTATCTTCCTGTACCACTGACTGCCACTCGCCTCAGGTAACTGAAGCCATGCAAAGAGATGAGGGGACACTGCAGGAAGCCTGCCACATCTCTCCTGGGCCTCAAAGCAACTGCCCAAAGCCACCAGCACTATAGTAAGGGGAGGAGAGAGGACGGGAACAGGCTGCCCTCACGCTCCAGGCTGAGAGGAGCCGCGAGCTAGTCCTGAGTCCAGGGAAGGGAGGACGGAAAGGACAAGCTTGGCCCATTTGAGGCTGACTCCAGCCACGCGGCTGCCGGGCCCCTCAGCCACCTGCGCCCTGACCCGGGCGGAGCAGCCGCAGGCCTCCAGGAGGGAGGGGAGCAGCACCCGCTCTGCATCCTGACCCTCGGCTCACCCTGCCGACCAGGACCCCACTTCACAGTCCAAGAGTGAAGTGACATGCCCAAAGTCACAGCACTCATGTGACAGCAGTGCACACCAAGCCCTGTCTGTCTGGATGCCCGTCCACAGCCCTGCTCCTGGTCGTCCTCGACACTCAGGGCTGCTGATCTCAGGCTCTCCCTCCACTTGACAGGCCCTGCTGGGCTGTGTTCCCTGGGCCGTGTCACCCTCAGCTCTAATTGCTGAGCCTTCTCCACAAAGCACACTCCCGATTTGGCGACAGGCAAAGGTCAGGGGGTGGATTTCTTCAGCAAGAATGACACTGGCTGCCTTTCTGGCTACCTCTAGGCTGGGCAGGCAGCAGCTGCCCCACTGGCTGGGTGCCTGAGACATGCACTGGCCAACACAGATGTACCTGCCCCCCGGGGCTGTCCCACGACTCCCCACCTCTCCAGGAGGGCCCGGCTGCAGCCAGATGCTGAGTCCTTGGAGGTAAAGGACACTCAGGCTCTGCTAAGGGACTCTCCAGAATCCTGGCCCGGCCCTCAGCAGGCCCTGCAGAGGCCCTGCCTACGGCGAGGGAGGGCTCACACCGCCCTGGTTCCTCTGACACCCTCTGCGGTGGCTGAGTTCACAGGACCATCTGTCCTGCCTTCTTTCTCCCCTCCCTCCTTCCCACAGGAGCCCACTCAGCACCTGTGGTCTACACAGACACATTTACAGCCCCAGCAGGAAAGGGGGGAAAGCGTGGGGCAGGCTCTGTCGTCCAGGAAGAGAGGCCTCCTCTTCTTTCTGCCTCTACGCTGGAGGCCCAGATGCTACCCTCCTCTGCCCCGTGCCTGCTTTCCTGCCTTGCCGAGGGAGTGTGGCTTGTGCAGAGGCAGGATGGATGCTGGGAGGTATCTGGGAACATCTGGCTCTCACTCCACCCTGCTGAGCCTGCATGGCTGGGGGCAAGACTGGGCTAGGTAATTTTTACTTTTCCCTGTTTCCACAAAAATTTTCAATTTCTTCAAGCAACCCTGCTTCTATTCAATATCCTTCCGAAATCTAAATTTGGAAGCTCACTTGAATCGATTGTATTTCCTGTTATGACAGAGCTGCCCTGGGCTTCTAGGACGGAGCGTTGATGTGCACGCTGATGTGCAGAATCATTGTGCAGGGTCCTCTGCCAAGGGTGGGGACACCACCCGGGGCCAGGAGCCTGCACCGACAGTGAAGCCCACAGCCCCCCAGCTGCCCTGTTCATGGGGAAGAAGCTGGACACAGGAAAGTGCTGCGGTGTTGTGGGCCTTGGTTCTGCCCTTCACGGGCTGTGCCTCCCCAGCTAACTCGCATGGCATCTCTGCTTCTCGCCCTCCTCATCTCTAAAACAAGAGAATAAATAACTTCCTCCACAAGTGACAGGAAAGGCAAGGGAGGTCTAAAGGGCATGCACAGAGTTACCTGGGAATCCAGCAGGAAAAGCGGCTGCCCCTGCTGCATAATGCTGGCACGAATCCACACGCCACCAACTTAAAAATGTTTTAACTATGTTATTTGTTCTGTATGATTTTTCAGATGTTCCAAATTTCCTATAATCAATATGAGTTGATTTTATACTACAAAAAGGATATTAACCCATATTCATATCATTAAATAATCCATTTTTAAAAGTACTGATATTTACCAGTGCCTAACCTGACTGCCCCACATCCAAGCTCCTTCAAGGATCTGACTCCTTTCAGTCGGGAAGGCAAAGACTATACCAGACTCCAGACGGTGGGGACAAGAGGGCGGGGGCAAGAGGGCAGAGGAAAGATGGCGGAGGGAAGATGGCGGAGAGAAGATGGCAGAGACAAGATGGCAGAGGAAAGATGGTGGAGGGAAGATGACGGAGACAAGATGGCGGAGGAAAGATGGTGGAGACAAGATGGAGGAGGAAAGATGGTGGAGGCAAGACCGTGCAGGCAATATGATACAGAGGAGATGGCAGAGGTACAGGGTGGGGGCAAGATGGCCCAGACAAGATGGCACAGGCAGCAAAGCTTCTGAATACTCGGTCTTCGTAGCTAACTCCTTCCAGCCCCCAGCCCTCACCACATCACCCAAGCCAACCCAGCCTTTAGGAGCTGAAGGTTATCTCCTCTGTGGTTTTCATTTACTTCCTAAAACTAGCTCCCATCCAATCAACCAAGATGCCTTAAGGCCCCACATTATGTCCAACATGCCATGGGAGGTACTGAGGGATGGAGGAGGGATTGAAAAGTCTAAAATATGGTTCCAGCCCTTGCAAACTCTGTAGTCTAGTTCAGAACTCAAAAGTCCAGGTCACTAGAGTGATGGCCACTGACCTCAAACAACTCAGAGCAGCAAGAGCTCAGACTGTACAGCCTACTACAACCCTGTCCCTCAGGAGGTGACCTGTGCCAAGACAGAAAGGATGGATCCATGGAGAGGGGGTAGGGAGAGCAGAGAAAGCCAGGACCACCAGCACAGCTCAAAGACTGGGGCCGAAATGTGGAGGCTAAAGATCCCCAGGCCAACACCGGGTATTTCAGCAAGCAGATGAGTCTGGCTGGAGTGAGAGCACCGGCCATGCCCACCGGAGCCGGCTGGGCAGGCGCCAACTGCCAGCTTTCGAGTGGACTGGGATCCTGTAGAACACAGGAAACCACTGGAAGGCATGGGTACCTTGGAAGTCATTGCTTTCCACTCAGAGAGCTGAGCCACTGTGTGCCCGGCAGAATGGAGGAGACCAAGACACAGCGCTCAGTTAAAGGACAGCGCCACCAGAGTCCAGGCACAGGAGAGAAAGGCCCAAGGCAGGAGGTGGGGAGGAAAGCTGAAGGAAGAAATGGAAGAGAATCTAATTCGTGGCTGTGTGCTTCTCCATACCAGCATCTCCACTGTCTCTTTAAAGTATCCTTAGCAGCCTGTGCTAAGAAAAGCAAAATGATAACAAACTGTAACTGCTTCTCAAAAGGCAGGACACAGGGCCTGGGCAGGGGGTTTGAGCACAGGGGTCAATTCTGAGGACGTCTGGGTCGCTCCTGGCTCTCAGCAGGCCCGACAACGCCTAGACACCCAACAAAACCTGCGTCATCGGTGCGGCAGCAGTAGGCATGGCCGTGCACAACAGCCAGGGAAGGAGCCCCCGGGGCCCTCCTGCTGGAGCTCCTAAGGGCCTACAGGACGGTTTTGAGAGAGCTGAGCAACTTCTCAGTGGCCAGGTCCTCTGTGCATCAGAGGCTCGGAAGTCCCTACTGTAAGCCCAGTGCCAGGCTGAGGAATGCTGAGGTCAAGGTCTCCTTCTTCAGCAGCCATGGGTGCAGACAGGAGCACAGCCAAAGGACGTGAGAGGCCAGGACCCATCTCCCCAGGGAGGGCCACTCTCCTCTTCCTCCAGCCTCCTCCACAGCAGACCTAGTGCATCCAGACATCAACCAAAACAAGCGCAGGCAACAGTGAGTGCTGGAGCGGGGGCAGGAGAGGGAGGTCCCCCCCTTACACAGCGGCCCCTGCTCCTCCCCTCCAGGTTCCCTGTCACTACAAATCACAATCCGCCACCAGGAGGACGACATCTGCCAAGTCCCAGCTTGAACTCCTTGCTTGCCCAGGAAAAGCTCTCAACTGGGCCTTCCTGCCAGCTCCTCACAGAAACTGGAAGTCAAGGAGACTCAGCCTTCCCCCCCGACAACAGCCCCCAACTCAACCAACCTGGGCACCATTTCCACGGCAGAAGCACATGAGATAGAGGCCAGACCCCCAGCCCCCTGGACGCAAGTCTCCGCTTCTCAGAAGCCCCCGGCCAGCTGGAGTTGGCATATGACAGAGTTTTCTGCCCTTGCTCTGCGTGAGGTAGGCACCAGTGTCTGGCAGTGGGTCAGGGTCTCAGCCACAAGCTTGTTAGAGGTAAATTCCCAGGCCCGGCTCCAGACCTACTGAATCAAAAGCCCTGAGAAGCGGAGCCCAGAAATCTGTGTCTTCCCAGGCCCTCCTAGTGATTCTGAAGCACTCGAAAGATCAGACAGTCTGGTGCAGCCGCTGAGCACCTCCATCCTTGAGCCAGACGGTCCAGGGTCACTTCCCTGCCCTGCCTTTCACTGGCTGGGTCACTGTGAGCAAGTTACCCAGGAGCAAGTGTGAGCAGCAGGCTCTGAGGGGCGTGGCAGAGATTCAACGGGTCCATCATGCCTGTCACTCCTGGGAAATGCCACGCAGGGTTTCATTAGTCCTGGTGGGGGTATATCACCGCTACTGCTCCCCCAGGGAAACTGACAATAAAGTGGCCTGTGTCCCTGAGTGCAGCTGAAAGTCAGGGGTTCGGGCTGTTTTTTGGGCTCTAGGGATATATCAATGACAGGTATCTGTGCAGAACATAAGGTCCACCCATAAGCTTCTAATTCCTCCAGAAATTAACCGTGGGGTCTCGTTTCTGTCCGTTCACTTTGGTTTTAGACACTTGGGAGGGGAGCTCCTTCAAGGTCCCAGTGGACTTCCCCACACCTGGCCACACTGCCTGCAACGGACAGGGGCCAGACCGCGGCTTCATAATACAGATGGCATTCAAGGCATCCCTTGGGGACTTCCTGACTGATGCAGGAAGACCAAGATGTCCTCTCATGTGTGCAAGGAACTGACCACATGTTCCCTGGAATTATCCAGAGGGGACCATCAGAGAGTGGGAAGAGAACAGTCCAGCATCCTCCTTCTCCCTGTCCCCTGCCACCTGCTGCAGGGCTGGTCTCCTCACCACAGTGAAAACGGTTAAGTCTGGTCCCCAGCTGCGCACAGTCACCCCGGTACTTACAGCTCCACATAGTTCCATTTTCAACAAACCTATCAACCTCGTAATCAGGAGGATACCTTAGGTAGAGGTTTGCACCGCATGGCCAAGAACACAGGCTTTGTGGTGAACCAGACACAGGGCTCTGACGGGAAACGTCACCGCTTCCTGACGGCAGGACACCGGGCGTCTTGGTTAACCTCCCTTAGCCTCGTTTTCTCATTTCCCATGTTGGGATGGGATGGAACCCCCCTGAACTGACATGGACATTCTGAGATGATGCACACGCAATGTCTTTGCACAGTAGCTGGCAGACAGCAGAACCCCATCAGTTATTTTTAACATTATCTTTATGGTTACCTGAAGTTCTGCAACTACCATGTGAGAACAAGAATTAGGAGCCCAGGAAGGAAGGAGCCTTAGATAAACCCACTGAGGATCCTTGCTGAGCTGCCTGAATTCAAGCAGGCAACACTCACATTGGGGACAGCAAGAATCCAATGACCATCAGTCCCAAGGTACATCCCTCTTCTCCCGAAGGATACTTTAGATGGGGCAGATTCTGGCCACTGTCACAGATGGATTCCACAGTTCACTTTGCTACCCTCTGAACACCTGTTTCCCAGGACCACAGGGAACTTCAACAGTTGCCCCTCTTTCTGCGGCCTCAGATAAGAAATGGGAGTGTTTCTAAGAGCAGCCTCCACTAAGCCAGCCGGAAGTCTTCCTCATTAGCTTCGCAGCTCGCCTCAGAGAAACATTCATTCAACTTATTACAGAAGTGCATCAGCTACACAATCCGGGGCCTTGACTCTCCAGGCTCTCAAGCCGCCAGTCCACCCACTGCCCCTCATCTGCTCTCCGCTGAACGCAGCGCTCTAACAGCTATTTCCTCCCTAGACATCAGCCCACGCCTCCAGTCCCAGTTGGCTGTTCCACTAGTTTCTGTGCTCTGGCTGGAGTCACCAAGGAATGATTTCCTGCCTGGCACGCGGGGACCAGGAGCTAACTGCATTAACATGTTTCCAAGATAAAACCAAACTTACTGCTGGGGCACAGAAAAGAAGCAAATAGTTGCTTTTTCCAGCAGCCCCTCCACCCCCGCCTCCTGCCCAACGCGGGGCAGGGAAGGTAAGAGGGCAGCGCTGGAGCCACGAGGTGGGGGCGGCGAACGCAGCGCGCAGAGCCCGGGGGCTCACTCGTGACCCGTGGGCGCCAGCACGCGTCCTTACCATTCAGCTGCCGGTAGACGATGTCCTCCAGCAGCGACAGGCGCTTCAGGACTGCATCCTGGATGGGGCTGGCGCTGTGCGCGCTGAGGTTGGCCGCCTCGGCGCGCGGCCGGATCTCGTGGAAAGCGTCTCCGTTGCGCACCGCGATGGGCCGGCACTTGGCCAGGAAGAGCACGAAGCCGGCCACCGCAATCAAGTTCAACACCAGCAGCACTTTGACTCTTCTCAGTGAAGCCATCAAACAACCCGGCCGGCCCTCGCCCCGGACCCGCGCCCCCTCGGACTCCGGCGAGGCGCGGGACAGTCTGGGGCCGCGCGAGCCTCACACACCTGACGGCGGGCGAGGGTCCCAGCTGCTGCTGGCCCCGAAGTGCAGATGCTCCGGCAGCGGAGACGGCTGGGAGGACGGAGTGGTCGGGGAGAGAGCGCAGTCGCTCCCGGGGAAGCTCTGGGTCTGCAGAAGTGCTCCTGCGACGCCTGCTCAGTCCACACAGCACAGCCCCTTCCAGGGCTGGCGGCGAAAGGCCGGGGACAGGGGGTCTCTGCACCAGCGAGGGCTTCCCTCTGGACCTTGGGCCGCGGCCGCCGCAAACCCCGGGGCTGGCAGGCGGGCAGACCCGGCTAGTCGGGGCGGGAGCGGCGCGCAGGTGCGGGGCTCAGGGCTCGCCGTCCGCCCGCGGAGGAGCGCGCCACTCCGGGAGGCACACGGCCACCACCCTCGCCCGCAGCAGCCGTCGCGGCGCACGAGCCGCGCTCTTCAGCCGAGGATCTGCTCCTCCGGGCCGGCGCCTTTGTTCCGTTCACCGGCCCGCTCCACCACGCCGGGCGGAGGAACAGCGTGCACCCGGCGCCCGCATCCTCGCAGGTCCGCAGTCACGATCAAGTCTCAGTCACTCTCAAAGTGGGGTCAGCACTCGGGGGGCCACTCGCGACGTCCTCTCCGCCTCAGGCGCCAGGGCCACCCCGCCCGACCCGCAAACTCACCAGCGCGCACCGCGCCACGGGCTCTCGGACCCGTTCCAAGTGCCGGCACCACGCAGCGAGCCTTCGGGGCCTGCCGGGCACACTGGCCTGTCTCGGAGCTGGTGCGTCGCAAGGCTGGCCGGAAGGAGGAGTCGGACCTCAAAAGTCACAGCAGTTCTGATCCCCCTCCCGGAACGTCGCGGGCGGCGGCGGGGAGGGACGCGCCGGCGCACCCAGCGCTCGTCAGAGCGGGCCGCGCGCCTCGTCCCGCGCCCCAAGGACCCCAACGCCAAGTCTCCCAATGGGCGGACGCAGTGTCACCGCCGCTGCGGCACCCACAGCCCCCACAGCCCTGGGGCTGGAGAGCCGGGAGGGGACGCGCAGGTGGCAACGGAGGGCGGGGCGCGGCCCGAGGGGAGCGGCCGCGGCGCCGGCTCCTCCCCCGCCGCCCCCGGCCACCCGCTCCCCGCGAGCCAGTGGCCGCGCCCGCAGGCTGCCGGGCGCACCGCTCCGCGGCTGGCCGGCTCGAGCGCGCGCCGGAGCGGGCGGGGGCCTGGAGAGCGGGGCCGCGCGGCACCGGGGCGGTCAGGCCATGCCGGCCGCGGCGGGCGCCGGAGGGACCCGGGTGCTCAGCGCTCCCGGCGCGGGCGGGCGTGTGCCATCCCGGCTGGCGATGAAGACGTCCCTTTCTGTGCTCGCAGCTCCGCTCTGCGTGGCCAGGAATGGCTAGAGGGAAAATCTGGCCTGGAGACTCGGATCCTGTGACTTTCGGAGCCGGGCCCGGCATCAGCGGGCAGGGGAGGTTCTCTCCGCGGGAGAATTCTGACGTCCCTGTCACCGTTTCTGTGACCACCGCACCTCGGTCGGCATTTTATCACAAGCAGCGTGTTTATGTGGCCGCTGGATTTTCATGACCTCTTCCTCTTCCCCAAACCAGGAGCTCCAAATGCTGAAATCCAAACCCTCTCGTTGATCCACTTAATTCCTTAGGCCTAAAAAAGAAACCAGGCTGCCCACTAATAAAAATTAGACAGTAAAGCCACATGAACTTGGTGGTTTCCACCTCCAGCCTCGTCGTTTGCCTTCGCTGCATGTCTGTTCCTGGCTGGTGTCCGTCTGTGTGTGGTTTTACTTGTCATTTTAAATATTGATTTGTAACATACAAAAGTACCTTAAAAACATAACCATCTTTTTATTTCATTGCCTTGCAACGCTGTCCCTGTCCGATAGACTCCTCAGGGTGTTTGCTTTGTATAAACTAAAAGAAAGTGGATACAAAGTAGTTAAATGAAAAGCCCCATCTGAAGCGCCAAGGACACATTTTTAACCACACATGTTGGGTAGGAGGGAGGTGGAGTGGGAAGAAATCTGGGCTACCAAGCAGTTCTGGCATGACAGGCACCAGGGCAGATGAGGTCCCACATTATCCCACTGAATACCCCGTTGAGTGAGGTGTCATTATAACCACTACAGATGGAAGCTGTCACAGGGGTGGAAAGGTGCCACATCTCTCCTCACCCACCACAAGGGGCACAGCCCACACTCCTATAATAACAGGCAGGTTAACAAGAGCAGAGCATGACACAGTGTTTCCTCACAGTTCCATGTGACGTGGGTGCCTTTGGATATGAAGACCCACAGACCTGGGGAAACCTTTATTTTTATACTTAGGTTCAATGAAGAATGGACAGCTGCTCAGAAAGGCATCTGGACAAAAGGGTCTGATCTGATGGTAATAGACCAAGGGGGAAACCTGCGAGACCCGTGTGTTCACCCTCGTGCCCTCTCTGTGCAGCTCAGGGCAGAATCTCTCTGAAATGAGCGTCTTTAAGGAAGAAGGGGAGAGGAACTGTGTAGGTTTTATGGCTGGCTTTGGGGGGGGGGCTAGTTTCTATGACCAACCTCAGGGAAGAGGAATTATGGTTTCTATGAAGGAGGAGAAAGACAAGGGGGAAACAGAAAGACGGGACAAAGGAGCACAGAGGCTTTGCTTTTAAGGCGACTTCTGAGCCATCTGATCTCCTTGGTTGAAGTGCTCAGCGTGCCGAAGTGCCGTACTTTGGGGGTGTCATTTTCTGAGTGCCAGCAGCCCACCGTCAACACACACATCTGCAGGACTCAGCTTGGAACGCTCACCCAGGACTGAGCTGGGAAGGCAGAGGCAGTGGGCTCTGCACCCAGGGAGGCTGCCTCCCAAGCTTGTGCATATTTGGAGATGGGAAAGGAAAAAGGACAAGTGGAGCAAACAGACTCGGGGCATGGAGGTAGAATGGTTCCCGGCAAGACTCCGCTTCAGAGAGACTGCGCTCCCTCTCAGCCAGAGAAGCTATGATGTCATTACACATCCAACCTGCCCCTCCCCTGGGCTCCCCCAGCATCTGGGCATCATAAATGACGCTTAACACTAGGCTCCACCACGGTGCCTGTCACGGCTCACTCCACTCCTGCCGTCCACACCCAATTCCCATCCTGAGGTCAGGTGGCTACTCTGCTTTTTACCTGTTCCATTCTCAATTCCAACCTAGCGCCTTCCCCAGGTGCCAGCACCGCCTCTCTTCCTCCCAGGTACGGAAGACTTCCCACCTGCTCTCCACCCTCTTGGAGTTCATGGTTACTCATTTATTTCAAGCACATTTCTAAGAGAGACCAACATTCCCACACATGCGCATACGCAGGCTCCGGGCTCCCCGGGCGCCACCCTGCAATACCCAACTCCCAGTCCCTCACCCTTCTCTCTCCACTGGTGCACCCAGGGAAACCACAGCGCCTCAGAGCCTGGGGACCTTACCCATAGGTGGTGTCTAACTTTAACCCGGCTCTCCATTCTGCATACAATCACATCTGGGTCCAGTTCCTCTCTCTAGAAGTGCCTGGGAAGACTTCAGGAATCTGAATACTCCTCAATCAGATACAAAAAAATATGTGTATATGCCATATGGGCATTTTTCTGAGGAAAAGACCTATAACTTTGATTAGATTCTTAATGTGGTTAGTGACCCTAAAAATTAAAGGGCCCCACACCCATGTCCATGTATCTGTGGATGCTTCTTGCTACACACACACACACACACTCACACACACACAGAGAGATAACAAAATCCTGAGAGGCTCAAGCATGTGCATAGGTTATTTATACCTAATGCAATGGAAATAGTTGTTACATTGTGTTGTTTGAGGAATAACAAGGAAGAAGCCAGTGCATGTTTAGTACAGATGCATTTTTTAAAAAATATTTTTGATCTGCCTTTAGTTGGATCTGTGGATCAGGGCAGGTGGTATATGCAAGCACATAATCAGCTAAATATTTTCATGTGCCAGCTGTGTCTGAAAGCAGTGGAGACAACACACCCGAGGCTGGTGGAGCTCCGTCGCCTTCAGATCCTGGTGGAGGACTCAGACCCACGCAGCTGTGTGGATGGAGGTCCGACTGGTAGGACGGAGCTGAATGAAAGAGATTCTCCCAGCTGAGTGAATCCCCAGGCCCAGAAGGAGCCTACCTTGTCACTTACATTACATCCTCACAGATCAAGGACGGGTTTGGCATCTACACCATCCTGTTCTTGAGGCTCCCAAAGGGCTGGACGACCTGCCTGAAGCTGTGGCTGCCATACCATTTGCTCCAGTCCAGCTAGGGAAAGAACTCGATGGTACTTCTGTGACCTACTCACCCAGAGGTCTGGGCCTGGCCCCATTTCTGTCACCAAGGAGCGGATCAGTTTTTGACTTTAAAGTTAGAATTTTTTTATCTTGGATGGCTCCAAAATTTTTTTCCCAATCATAAAATGTGGCAAAACTATAAAAGCCCTTTGGAGAGCCTGGTTCAATGTGGCTCGCCGCTGGTCCAGCAAGCTGGAGGAAGCAACCCGTCACATGTGTCCAGAGTCACTGAGAGTGTGACTCCAAACACATCTTCACTCGTCAACTGTGGTCACTCTGCTCGCTGCTGGCTTGTGAAGAATCTCTCGCTTCTCACCCTAGTCCACCAGAGGGGTCCGAACACTTGGACGTTCACCAAGAAAACCCGGGGCTTCATCGCCACTTACTGCTGCCAGTAGCAGGTGATGAGGTCTCTCATGGAACCCTGAGTTCAGTGACAGATAATGGAGTTATTTTGAAGAAAATAAAAAGGCCCAAATCCACCTCCCTGCTTCACAACTTCCAGTGTAATGGTGGTGGAGGGAGCTCGGAGTGGAAGACGGAAGTCACTCTGTTGTACGTGCTCAGTCTCTGCCAGGCGCTGTGTGCACTTTAGCCCAGACTCCCCAGCTAAGTCCTTTGTGACTCTGGGCAAATTATCTAACCTCTCTGGGTAAACAGCCATAACACTCACAAAGCCATCTCCTAAAGTGACAAGGATGAACAGGATCATATGTGCACGTCACTTAGCTCAGTGCTAGGCATACAGTAAGACCAGGAAATCAACCAAGGCCACCCATTGGGGACCAACAGAGGCTGTTTATTGAGGACTTGCTATTGCGAGGGGGTGGGTCACCATCATTTGTGTTTGGCAGAAACCCAAAGGCACACAGAGGAGAGGGAACACTTCCTTCGTGGTGGGAAAAGGGAAAAGGGAAGGTTTCAGGTGTGTTCTGACTGGCGACTGCTGGCCTGGGGAAGCCAGTAGAGGGTTGACCGTGTGACTAGTTGGGGAATCTGTTAGGCTTTCTTTAGTCAATCCTGGGAAGGAAGCAGGATATCCAAAGCTCATGAGCAGGGCCTGCTGTTAAAACAGGACGCTGGGGAGCTGCAGCTTGGCTTTCTGGGCACATGGCTATAGGGTTGGGCAGGTAGGGTCCTATCATGTTTGGTCTGGCCATTGTTTGTATTTCAGCCTCTCGGCACTCAATAAATATTGGACATTGTTATTGCTGTTAAAATCACCATCCCTGAGAAAGGCTAGGTATTGGTGGAAACAAGCATCAACACCAGGGCCAGGGGGCCAGGCCACATCTCTCACCCCGGGGTCTTCAACCATGGCTCACCAGCCAACTCCAGCGGCCAGCAGAGGGTGGGCACACAGCACCGCTGGGGAGCAGGAAGCAGATACCAGAACTTCTGTGTTCTAATAGACAGGATTCATACCCTCAGTCATACATGGATATAATTCCTAAATAAATACACACATGCGGGTGTGCTGTTTCACATCTTTTCCCAACATGCAGCCTGAGAAAGCAATCAGCGCCTACCTGCCCAGGTGCATGCCAGCCCTGGGGCTGCACCTGACCACAGGCTTCCTTCTGCTGTTGGATCACCTCTAAAACTCAAGATTCTTTCAAGTTCCAGTTCAGCAACCAGGTCCTCCATAGAACCCTATCCAAAATGTTCTTAATCTGTGCAGCTTTCAATCGACAAATTATCCACAGATTGATCTACCAATCTGTGAAGTGTCTATTCAATGACTTATTCATTAAACATTTATTGAGTGCTTGCAGTGGACCATTCTGTGCAGGGCACGGTAGATACATGTTCTCTGCACATCTGAGGCTTATTGGCTAGAAGGAGAAGGAAACAGCCAACGAAGCCCAACACAAAAGTTGAGACTGTTGGGAGAAACAATGTGACCTACCCCTGGGGATGGTGGGCTGGGCCTGTCCCACCCTGTCCTGCTTGTGCACAGAGTCACAGCACTCGGGGGACCAGTTGAGCTGTCCACCCTTGTGCATGCCCTCTCCCTCCTCCTGCCCCTGCACCCACCTCCTGTTCACTTAGAGCCCCCAGGACAACACCCCTGGCAAAGACTGCCCCGCAATACTCTCCTGAAACGTAGCCCAGCTGACTCCTGTCCTTCCCGGGTGCGGGCTCTCTTTGTGGCTGTGTGCATCTTTTCTGGCTTGAGTAAAGGTTTGTAGAACCAGGAGATTGTTCTCAGATGCTATCAGTGAAAAAGAGATCAGCGAGGAGGAGCAGGAGCCCACACGGAGGCCCGCAGCTCCGCTCACTATAGCTTGCTCCTGGGGAAAGTGGGATGCGGTCTGTGCTGGCTTTGGGGTGCGTGGAGGAGAGTGGAGGGGCAGGGGTCTCCTTGCACACCCTCGCCACTCCAGGAGGCTGGCACTGCTCAGCAGGACACAGGCCCCAGAGGACTAGGCAGCTGGCAAAGGCAGGAGAGATGACCAGGCCTTAGGGAGGCATGACTGGTGAAAGGGTCAGATGCAGAAGGTTCCAGAAGGCTTCCACACTCAGTCCCACTCCTGACCTGCGCTGCCCACCCAGCCCTGGTCCTGCCTGACAAGTCATGTTCCCAGCTAGCCAGAATAAGGATGGGTGCCCCCCAGGCAGAGGGGACGAGCTGGAGGCATTGATTAGTCCCCTGATCCCGTCCTCTTTCTGAAGTCTAGAGCTCTGCTCTGGGCGTTTTGGATAGAGCTTCCTTTGCCTACCACTCGCTAGCCAATAACTCGCCCACCATGTTAAATGTGTATTCATAAACCCCAAGTTGCTTTCCTCATTTTATATTTGCTGGTCAATCAGGAACAACTTCTGTGTATAGGTTGGTGTCTTGAGCTCAAGACTGGCTACCCCAGGGATATCACAAAGCCTCTGGAGGGTGGCCTTTGCAACCACAGCTTCTCGGATTGTTTTGCTGACTGGGAAGCTTGTTTGGAGAAAACACATTGGAAAGACCGTTAACAGTTCACCTGAACAGCCCTGAGCTCTCTGCCAGTGCTTCGGAAATGAGCGAGGCTCCTGGGGTGCCCACAGTGCAGGTGACTTTCAGGGATGCACAGAAATCCTTGGGGGTTTGCCTTGGCCAGATTTAGCTGACTTCATGGCCAAGGACAAGTACCCGGATGGTCCCCAAGTTCCCCGCCTCACTGGTTGCCCTTCCCTTAAAATCCTCTATCCCAGTTGCTGCAGAGTTGAATGCCCTCCCTACACCTGGCCATCAGTGTCACCCATGTTCCGTCACCTCTGGGGCCATCAGTATTTTTTCATATCTCTATCTCCCTTTTTAACATTTCCTCTCAACCAGAGACATAGGCTCCCAAGTTTTCAATTGCTATTTTGAAAAATCACCACCAACTTGGTGTCCTAAAACAACCCAAGCTTACTAACTTACAGTTCTGGGGACAGGAGCCTGGCACGGATCTCAGGGGTAAAGATCAAAGAGCTGACAGGGCCACATTCCTCTCTGGGGTCCTAAGGGACTGTCACTCCATTTCTGTGGCTGTAGCAGAATGCCAGTGATTCACAAAGAATCAAGCACTGCTCACCTCATGTTTCTGGAGGCGGGGAGCTTTTGGGGGCTCCTTGCTGATGGAGACCCTCTCAGAGCCCAAAGGTGGCAAAAGGGTCATATCCAAGAGACAGAATCAAACTGGCTTTTATGATAAACCCACTCTTAAAATAGCCCACTAATCCATTAACCTGCAAATGAATTAATCCTTCAGGAGGACAAAGCCCTCGTGGCCTAATCCCCTTTAATGGTCCCACCTGATCCCATCTCTTAATACCTGTTTTCAACCAGGATTAAATGTCACTCTGAGTTTCTAGGGCTTCTCATTTTGCTTGGCTCGTGGAACTTCCTTGGTCGTTGGATCCATCAATGTCAGGCTGAGCCCTTTGCATGTTGCCATCATCTCTCTGTCCTGTGGCCACAGTCAGAAAAGATTCTCCACTTATAAGAATTCACATGGCTGGATTGGGCCCACCTGGAAAATCCAGACTAATTGTCCATCTTAAGATCTTTAATTTTAATCACATCTGCAAAGTCCCTCTTGCCATGTAAGAGAACTTTTTCATAGGTTCTGGGGATTAGGGTGATGACATCTTTGGTGAGGTCACAGGGTGGGGAGTATAATTCTGCCTAACTCCATCCTGCAATGGCCCAGGTGCTTTCAAAGCAAGACACTTCTAGGTATCCGATTTTGCATAAGAGAAGACACAGCAGGAATCTTAGTGGAGACTGGGGTAAGATAAAACCCAGTATCAAGTGTCAGTGAACCTGAAATTCCTTGACCCTTCCCTGTCACAGGAGTCCTTAACTGCCATCTTACTTCCTGGCCCAGGCCCCAAGAAGAATCCTGCCACCAATCCCAAAAGCAGTATTTCCCAAACTGCAATCACTTACCTTCAAAGTCAGTTAGCTGTCCATCAAAACCTGAGACCTGGCAGACGCCCTTCTCCGTCTCCCTCACAGCCAGGTGTGAACATTGGGATAAAATTTGTTCAAATATGAGCTGAAGAGCATGTACCGCCTCTGGGGGAAGGACTTTCAGACCACCGGGGCCTCTTCACGCTACTCCTTTCCTCTCTATGCACTGTAACCTGAGGGCACCAACCTGGCTTCGCTATGCGCACGATGAGGAGGGGACACAGGGAACCCAGGGCCCAGAAACACCACATGAAGGAAAACTACCTGCTAACCTGCGGTACCTATCCTACGTTAAGAAAATAATGAACTACTGTATGCCACTGAACTTGGGGGATCTATTTGTTATAGCAGCTCAGCCTTCCCTGTTGGATATACTTACCTCTCAATGTTTAAGTACCAACTGTGTTATTATCTACATATTTTTAAAACAAACTCACTTCTTTTTTCAATTAGCTAAATTTTAGATACTCATATTCACAAAGTAATCAACAACTTTTATTAGGTGCATACCCTGCATGCTCTTAACATTAATGTTTCAATTTATTTACTGTTTCACATGCATTAACTCACGTTGGTCCACATAAGCATCTTATGAGGTAGGGACCATTGTCATCGTGCCCATTTAACAAACAAGGAGCCCAAGGCACAGACATGATTAGTAACTGCTAAGTTCCCACAGCTGGTGAGCGCAAGAGCCAGGTTTTCAATCAGCCTGACTCTGGTGTCCCTACTCTGAGCCACAGTGGACTGTCTGTGGCCACAGTACAAAGTAAGTGCTTCAGGTAACATGCCCATCCCCAGAGCACCCGATTCCATCAGGAGTGTGGGCACCACACTCTGGCTAGGGAGCCCTAGAGCAAACTGAAGAAAGCCTTGCACACGGCTGCTTTTATCTCCACCATACCCAGGAGCTCCACCAACAGGGACACACACTAAAGTGGCCTCCTGGGTGGAGGAGGGGCTGGGGTCACTCAGGGGTGATGTCCACAGAGAGCGGGGAGGTAGGAGAGAGGCCACTGCGGGCACTGGAGCACAGAATCAATAGCAGGTGAGGGAGGAGGCCCTGGCAGGCAGGCGGAACCTGGTATCCAAGGACCAGCAACAGGTGACGAGCTGCAGATCACCTGGGAGCGGGAAATATTCGGGGATCTGATCCACACCAGGTGGCTCTGATTTAGGTCATAGAGGGGGCCACGGGTTGGGTGCAGGGATATGACTATTTTCCTGGGAAAGGGTACCAACCTGAAAAAAGATGCCCCCTGACAAGCAGCACCAGGTTCAGGACTGACCAGGATGCAGGGCAGCCCTTGAACCTGGGCCGTGCTGTTGGAGCTGCATGAGCCCCCGCCTTGCCCGCACTGAGTGCCGGCATTTCTACATCTGATCTCTCTGCATCCTGGCCTCCCAGTGACTAAGCTCAGGGCCAGGCTGGCTCCAGGGCCAGAGGTGGGTTGAGCCTGGGCATGGCTTGATGGGAGGCGACATCAGGCATCTGCAGCAGGGGGAGAGGGGCTCTTTGAAGAAAGCAAGGGTCAGAGCCCGACACACAGCTTCTTAGATGAAAATGACTTAACAGACAGCACCCTGGTTTGGACTGAGTCAGAGCAGGCCAAGAAGGTCGCCCTCCCTCTCCCATCACAGAGTGCTGTATTATTAAACTCTACTTTCAGGATGTCATTACAAAATTCACAAATGACATCTCTTCTTATTGATCTCTGAACAAGTAGGGTGAAGGTATCCTACAGCACACAAGGAAAAAGGAACAGGCAGAACAAAGGGTGGATGTCAAGGAAGACGGAGCCAAACCCGAGCTCCTTGGGGACCCTGCGGGATGCGTCCATATCTGTGCCGGAGGGATCAATAAGTGCATTAGTAAATTAGGCAAATAAATAAATTATAGCCAAGTGCTATTTTCTGCTTCATACTCAGAAGAGGGCTTTTCCTTAAGCCAGATGAGGGGGACGGGATCCCACGTTCTTCGCCACAGGCCTGGAGGGAGAACTTCAGGCTTTTCCTCGTGGTTCTGTCATTTTCGGCCCTAGGTAGGGTTAGAGTTCTGCAGATGACACATGTGTGGAGGTCATTAAGGGCATGCTGAGAGCCACCGGTTCCTCACCAAACTGGCAGTTTGCATGTCCACAAGGTGCGTATCCGTGCACATGCCTGTGTGTGTGCCAAGTCTCCCCTCATTCCTAAAGCCTGTACCCTGTGGGCATGCCCTGCATTTGTGGACGCTCTCCTCAGCAACCCTGAGCACCTAATGATGTGCTCGTGTTCCTGCCACTCAAGAACTGTGAGACTCGCAGAGTCCAAAACCGCTCTCCACGTTTGTGTGATGCCTTCACCACGATCCCCTGCTGGACAGGTGGTGAGTTCACGAACTGGAGAAATCAGTGAACCGTCTCTGGCCTGGATGGGTCAGATGGCACGACCCACGGTGGCCCTCGTTGCTGTTCCTCAGCCTGAAATGTGGAGCGTGTCCACAGGAATCTGGTTTGTGTCTCCCATTGTACATACAGACATTTATTCCTATAAAGAGAAATAAAAGAGATGCTTGAATTCCATAGGAAGAGAAAGCCTCTTTGTGCCCAATGCGCTCGAGCATATATAGGAGCACGTCTTTACGGCCAGCTATAAAGCCAACATCAAAACACCTGCCCTGTGCCTTCCAGAGCCATAATAGCGACACTGAGCTTAGAATATTCACGTTTCAATGCAGACCCACAAAAGCCTGCTAGCTGACATTTTCTGAGTTCAGAAGCCTCTGATTTTCCATTATTATGTGCCACTTTCAAGAAACTTGGTTTTAGGCTTAGCATAATAAATGCAATTTTATATAGAACCACCGAACCACTACCCGTCCCTCCAACTCCACCAGCCACACCACGGCTGTGGTCAGAGGGACTCTGAGGGGTGCAAACCCCATCCTCATATGGGACATTCTCCCGAACAGCAACAAAAGCCTTCCTGGACAAACATGAAGGTTTCTGATTTGCCTTCCTGCCAAGAGTCTGGGTCACGTCTGCACAATTCCCCAGCCCACGCGGAGGTCTTCAGAATGTTTCTGGCCGGTTTATTGGCCTGGATGGAGTCGCACTGTCCTATTCTTTCTCAAATCCAATTTTTTTGAGGTGTAATTTATGTAACATAAAACATCCTGGTCCTAAGGGTATGTTTCAAAGAGGCCTCGCAAACATGCGCTGCTATAGTTTGGAGCTGAAACGTCCCCAGCGGCAGCCTGTGGAGCAATTGGGAGATGGTGGAACTTGTCAGAGTCGGGACTTGGCTGGAGGAAGTTGGGTCACTGCAGGTGGGCCCTCAGAGGGGCTGTCGGACGAGCCCTTTCATGTCCCTCTCTGCTCTCTGGCTGCCGTGAGGTGCAGAGACCATCTCCTGCACACAATCCTGTGCTGCTACAGGCGCAAGGCAACAGGGCCCAGAGACCACAGACTGGAGCCTCTGAAACTGCGAGCTAACACAAAACTTTTCTCTTATTAAGCTGATTGTCTCAGGCATTCTGAAACAGCAACAGAAAGCTGACTAACACATACTCATTCCTGTAACAGCCAAGGTAACGACTATCGCTCTCAAGGTAGAGAACATTTTTATCACCCCCAAAAAGTTCCCTCATGCCCCTCTGTCGCCAGTGTCTCCCAACTCCAACCTGAGGGAAAATTGATTTGTTTTCTATAGAAACAAAATTACACAAATACGTAGCTTTTCTTATCTGGTGTCTTTCACTGGCACTGAGGAGCTTGGGCCTTATTCCTATCACAGCATATGCACCAGTGATCTATGCTAAACACATATTCACGTGACGTCCCCCTGTAGGAGGACATTCCAGTTTCTTTCTCTAGTCCAGGTGGATGGACATGCGTTCTCCTTCAGTTTTTGCTAGTGTATGTGGAACTGCGCGGGACAGTCCCCGCAAGCCTCTGTGTGCGCATGTCTGTTCCTCAAGCAGTTCCCGAGGCCTGCGACTGCGGCAGTGAGCATGCGCGGCGTTGTGGGGGGGGGGCAGCTCCTCCGCCGTACCCCCACCGGTGCCTGCACCGCCAGCCGCTTCCATTTCAGCTGTTTTCATGGGTATGAAATAATATCTTTTTGTGGCTTTAATTCGCATATCCCCTGATGACCAATGGTTCCGGACAGTCCCCCCTGTGTGAAGGTCATGCACAGATCTCCTTTCAGGAAAGGTTTGTTAGAACCTCTCTCCTGCTTCCGAGTGAGTTGTGATGTGCTGAGTCCTAAGAGCCCTTCCCGCATCTCCGTGGCAGAGCCACTCTTCAGTCGCAGCGTCTGCAGGAGGCGCGCCAGGACCTTCCCTGCCCTCGGAGCCCGGGATCCCAGTGCCCAGAGCCCGCCGGTCCCCACAGTCAGGAGAGCAGGCCTGGGCTCGCGAATGTGCCCACGGCCGCTGCACTTGGTGCTGTCTCTCGGCCTTGTCCCCAAGAGCAAGAGGTCTGGTCTGGAAACCTTCTTGCCTTTCTTTCACATGGGACTTCTGAACATGGCAGGAAGGGAGAAAGGGAAGAAGAATGCAGAGGGCACTTCCCGGAGTTATCAGCCGCCTGGGACTCCCACCAGGCCCCGGTAGGCCACAGTAGTCACGCAGGGGACGGATTAAACATCCCTCCACCTGGGCCCACTTCCTGCCTGTTAAGTCCTACTGAGTCTGGAAAACGGAGTGTCTGTCCAGTTACCCTCTGGTTCTTGGAGGAAGGAAGCCTCGCCTCGTCCCTTCATAATCCCCACCCTACTTCCACTCTCCTCCAGCTTGATCAAAGGTGGCACACAGGAGTCTGCAGACCCAGGAGTTGTGGAACAGCCATCACGAAGGTCCGTGTTCATCACGGAGGGTGGCTTTGGTCCCCAGCTCCGAGGGTCCAAGCAGCAGGAGAAGGACCGTGCCCTCTTTCAGAGCGTCTGACCCAGCTCACTACGCTCGCTGGGCAGAGCTCTAAAGGAGCCTAAAGGAGCCAGGGCTGTGGAAACATCAGCCTCTGAGAGAGGATTAACATATTCAGAGACCTCAATTTTATTCTAATTAAATTAATCCCCTGGATCAAGTTGGAATGGGAAGGGGAGTGAGGAAGCCGGCTGCGCCCCAGTCCTCGCCTGGCTGTCTGGCCTGGCTTCCGCTTTCTGTCTCGCGCTCTCTGAAGGTGCCAAGCAGAGAAAATGAGAGGAGATCAGAGGTCTCGATGCTGTCCTGCTGGAGGTGGGAAGAGAGTGGAGTCAAGGTCACTGTATCACACACCAGCAGCTTCGAGGCTCCAGGTCATTAAGCCCCAAGAGCCCGAGGGCCTCCAGCAGGACGTTGCCACCTCCTGCAAACACCAGTGCTCCTTCTGCAAAATGCTCCTGTGCAGCAGAGCTGCAGGTCAGGGAGAGGATGTCACAGAGAAGCGAGTGCTGACATCGAACTGTCCCCTCAGTGACCTGTCTTCTGTTGGGCCCCTGCCCTCGCCTGTGACTGGGCAAGCTGTCAGACTCTGCAGAGGACCACAGCTGCTTTCCTCATCTCGGATGCACCCCAGGAACCAGCACAGAGGCTCCTCCATTTACAGATCAGGAAACTGAGGCTCAAAGGGGGTTTGCACTTTGTGCAAAGCCTCCAGGAACTGGAAGAGTCAGGACCAAATCCGCGGGTGTCCAGTTCAAAGGCAAGAAAAAACAAACAACAACAACAACAACAACAAACCAGTCAATCGCTTGCCTGCTCGCCAGATTAACTGGCTGAAGAGAATCTGTCTTTTTCCAGAAATAAACTCATAAAGAAGCAAAGGGACTCCAGGCACCTTCACCAGCCATGCCATGAACAGGCCAGAAGGTACGGGGTGAAAGCCCAGGCCTGGGAACCAGCAGCCAGCCTCATTCATTCCAGTTCCCAAATTTGAGAAAGTCCTCAAGTGTCTCTGCTTCAAATTGAATAATTTTCCAATTTCCTCCTTAAGGTAATTTTTTAAACTACTGATTTTTATAGGCTCGAGCATGTGAATAGCCGACTTCTGTATGTCTTTTTAATTAGATCCTTTACATGATAATTAAAATCTCTCTCTGCATCATAGCTATTCTTAAACTCTGCAGTAATGCTCCTCTGGCTGGAAGTTAGCTGACCATCTGGAAGCAATAAAATATCTTAACCTTAAAATGCAAACTATCAGTTAGAGATACCACAAATGAGACCTACTCCTCATCGCCTTAATGGGTAAATACCAGGGCTCCATCCGTCACGCTGTCTCACAGGGAGCCGGAGTCTCGCGATGAACGGGGCTTTGGAAAGCCGTCTTGCAGGACCCACCCCGACCAGGCCTCCCCTCCAGTGACCCGAGCACACTGCATCCCAGAAGAAATTCCAAGGCTGTGCTTGGAAACTTTCCCCAAGTTTATTGTTTGGGGGTGGGGACAAGCCTGGCCTTGGCAACTGGCTAGAGCTTGGAAAGCATCGAAAGACAGAGGGGCAGGAGGCGTTGGCAGGAGAGAGAATCGGGGAAGACAGAGGGTAAACCAGGAGGAGGGTGGGCGAGGACGGAAGCCAAGGACATGGCACCTGGGAACTCTTACCGCAGGTTCAGTTTACAATGTCAGTTCAACTGATTGGCAGGCCAGGTGCAGTTAGGTAATGGCCGTGGCCGGTGTCCTCGGACGTGTGATCAGGATGGTTAGCAGCTCACACAGGTACTTCAGTCATGCTGCTGGTGGCTGCGCCCTTTAATAGAGAGCCACCCCGTCCATTGGGAGGCTACGCCTGCGTTGTCATTTCTAGTGGCAGAGGAGCCGGCCACCACCTCCTGCCCTTGGCAGGGCTGTAAAGCCAGCCTGGCAGCGGCAGAGCTCCAGGAAGGAAGCAGGGATGTCATGGGGTCCAGGGAAGCTCCAGGAGGGTGACCAGAAGCAGACACCCCTGTGACCCGAGGGAGCGCATTCCATTTTCTTGGCTTGGTAGACCCAAGTCAGGGAAGCTGTCGGTTATAAATCAAGCCCCGGCCATTGGGGGCCTGTGCCATGGAGGACATCGTTTGGCTTCCTGGACTGGTCACTAGTCACTTGCACAAATCTGACTCGTGGACAGCAGGGTTGATGGTTGGGCTCGGCATTAGAGATCATCGGCTGGTTCTCTTGGACAGGCTGCTGCAGACGCTTCTGTTTCTGTAGAAGGTCTTCCGAGTGTCCATTTGCATGCTCAATGTCTCACACTCAGTTTAATTCTCTATATGTCTGAAAGGCCACAGCACATCATTGTTATTACCAAACGCAGTCAAACGTTCAGTTACCATTTACGGGAGTGATGTGCAACCAGGACAGCAAGCTGGGTGAGGGCAGGAGTTCTGAGGTCGGAACGCGGGATTCCAAGTTCAGATGTACCACCTACTGACCGTGAGGTCTTGGACTAATAGCTTAACCTCTCTTTGCCGCTGTTCCATTGCCTCTAAAATAAAACTAAAATTCACACTTAAGGACTTATTTTATCTATTTATTTATTCTACTTAGGTTTACATGACAGCAGAATGCATTTCGATTCATTGTACACAAATGGAGCACAGTTTTTACTTCTCTGGTTGTGCACAATATAGAGTCACACCACGCGTGCAGTAAGACATGAACCCAGGGCATTGTTGTCCATCTCATCCACCATCTTTCCTGCCCCATGTCCCCTCCCTTCCCTCCCTCGCCTTTGACCAAAGTTCCTTCTTCCCATGCCCCCTCCCCCATTATGGATCAGCATCCACTTATCAGAGAGAACATTCGGCCTTTGGTTTGTTAGGATTGACTTACTTTGCTTAGCTTGATGTTCTCCAACTCCATCCATTTACCTGCACATGCCATGATTTCATTCTCTTTTAATGCTGAGTAATATTCCATTGTGTATATACACCACAGTTTCTTTATCCATTTATCTATTGAAGGGCATCTAGGTTGGTTCCACATTTTAGCTATTGTGAATTGAGCTGCTATAAACATTAAAGTGGCTGCGTCGCTGTAGTGTGCTGTTTTTAAGTCCTTTGGGTATAGACCAAGGAGTGGGATGGCCGGGTCAAATGGTGGTTCCATTCCAAGTTTTCTAAGGAATCTCCATACTGCTTTCCAGAGTGGTTGCACCAATTTGCAGTCCCAGCAGCAATGTATGAGTGTGCCTTTTCCTCCACATCCTCACCAATACTTGTTTGTATTTTTGATAACTGCCACTCTGAATGGCATGAGATGAAATCTTGGAGGAGTTTTGATTTGCATTTCTCTAATTGCTAGAGATGTTGAACATTTTTTCATATATTTGTTAATTGATTGTATATCTTCTTCTGAGAAATGTCTGAGGTGGGAGGATCACAAGTTGCATGCCAGCCTGGGCAACTTAGAGACCCTGTCTCAAAATAAAGGAGGATTGTGGGTGTAGCTCAGTGCTAAAGCACCCCTGGGCTCTCTCCCTGCACCACAGCAACAAGAACAAGACAGAAACCAAAACAAAGACACTAACCATGCAGAAAGCTTAAGTCTCAAAAGTTGAGAATCTAATCTAAGTGTCTTCTGAAAAAGCTACTAATACATAAAGATATATGTTCTTTCCACAACGAATTCTATCAGCAACATCCAAATATAGTTTTTTTATCCCAAAGCTGATCACAAACAGCACTTTTCCCTCATGTTGTTTTAGGGAACTGTGGATTGAACACAAACCTCCGACAAGTAGCAGATCAAGTTATTCTTTTTAAAATGCTTTAAAAAGAGTTTAAAATATAACACACTGACAGAAATATTTGCAAATCAAACAGGGACAGTTTTTATACCAGAGTGGCCACTGGTACAATCAGCAAGGGCAGAGCTTCAGCCCCAGACGCCCCAGATGCCTTCCCATCTCCGTCCTCTCCACCCTCTCTGTCCCTCACTGATGCGATGTCAAGGACAAGCAAAGCCAAGTGGCCCACACAGAGTTTAATAGCTATTGCTGTTGGATTTGTACAGAGAAGACTGGGCCTTTGAAAGGGGGGATGGGGAGCGGAGGGGTAAGAGTGGGGACTCAGCAGCAGCAAAGAGGGAAGCATGAGCACGGGGCTTATCAGGGTCAGTGTGATCAGCTGGCGCCGGTGGCAGCATCCAAGTTGGAGCCTTAGAGGCGGGAGGGCAGAGGGCTCCTTCCCTCCCGAGGACTCTCACAGAAATGCCTCCCAGGTCCTTGAGAAAGACACACAGCCAGCCCTGTGTGCCCTGAGCTCTGCATCTGAGGATCCAACTCAATGCAGACAGAAAATATTTGGGAAAAAAGATCACATCTGCACTGAACACGTACACACATTCTTCCTTGTCTCTATTCCCTGAACAGCTCTGCAAAACAATTACTTCCATAACATTTACACTGCATTAGAAGTTGTAAGGGATCCAGAGGTGACGTGACGTTTCTGGGAGGGCCTGGGTGGATTGCATGCAGATACTAGGCCAGATGTTTACATCATCTATAACCCTGTGGATTCCTGTATCTGCGGAGGTCCAGGAAGCAGCCCTGTGGATACCCGAGTGATTGTGTGTACCTCTCCAAGGGATGGAGGAGTCACAATTTAAGTCCTTCTTAGTAAATGCGCTAAGAAAGTCTGCCGTTTCCTATGGTCAGGCGTGGCCACAACCAAAGGGTAAATTCATTTGTCACCCTTGGGTTTTCTCAGGCAAGTGTGTTAGGGGCCCAGGGTCCAGGGAGGGAGGCCGCCTGAGCTGCTGGGAACTGCAGGTGTTTCTTCATTCTCTGGTGTGGGGCAGGTTGATGCACTCCGAGTCCAGCATGTGGAGGCCCGAGCCGAGTCCACATCACAAAGCCAACCGAGTGACGGCGGGAGGTGGAAATGTCACCACCCTGATTTGATCAGGACATTGCATTCATGCTGAAACATCACAAACACAAACACGCACAACTGTTCCATGTCAATCAAAAAACTTTTAATGCTTAAGGAAATGGAAATGTTAACTACACTGACTTGACCATTGTACTGTATACATGGATCATTATCATAAGGTACCTCCAAAAATTGTACAATTGAAATAATAATTAAGGGAAAAAAGGACTAGGAGGAGCCTGGCTAAAATCTGGTGCCACCCCAACCCCACTCTACTGCCAAACGAAATCACACAATGTAACTTTCTTTGTCCTGGGCACATTTTTTTTTTTTAATGAGACAGGGCCTCACTGAGTTGCTGAGGCTGGCCTTGAACTTATGATCCTCCTGCCTGGGCAGCCTCCAGAGTCCCCAGGATTTCAGGTACCTTCGACCTCATGCTTGCAAGGTTGGGCTGGGTGGCTGTGGGGGGCACTGGTTTATTGATTTTGCTACTGTGGTCTACTGCACTGAATAAATATGTCACATCTGTGGCCCTCGTTGTCCCCTGAGGCCCATTGAAGATGTGCTGTGAAGGTCCTTTGAGGCTGTGCCGCGTGTCCTGCAGACAGGCACCTGAGCCACGGAGCTGCGGCCACAGGGTAGGTGTGGCGGGAACTTCAGAAGCGAAGCTACATGTTGAGGCAACCTTCAATGCCCACCAGCCTTGCAGGAGAGTCCCAGTGGCCCCCAGTCCTGCCGAGGTCCCAGTGTCACGGGCTGTCTGTCTGTAGGGTTCTGGATGGGGCTCTGGTGATTGATGACATCAGCACTTTCCAAAAGGATCGCTGGCCCCGGGCATCTTCTTTGGCACAGTGACTCTCTGGGTTGGTCTCCACACTTCCGCTGAGGGCTTTTGGTTTGCCCTGAGGGAGCTCTTTGCATAGTTCAGTCATGACGGCTTCGGGGACATATGTTGCGTGAGTAATGCTGCGTGGAGGGTGGAGCGACTCCCGTGTCTCTCAGCCCATGCGGATGTGTTTATAATGGGCGGAATTGTTAAGAGTGAATTTTTTGGTCAGAGGATTTTTTAACTTTAATATGTAAAAAAGAAACTATTTTCCAAAGGGGTTTTAACAATTCGCCACCAGCAGGATGCTCGCTTCACACACCGGGCCAGCCACCTTGTCCCGTCAGACTTCCAGGCTTCAGCAAGGCTGGGATGACTCAAGAGGTTTGATTTGCTTGTTCTTGGTTACTAATGCAGCTTAATGCTTTTTATACAGGGGGTTAAATATGCTCTTGAAGTACTTGCTCAGACCTTTTGCCTTGTTTTATTTTTGCTCTTCATCCCTTTCTTATTGATTTATAGAAGTTATTTACGTATTCTTTCAGGAGAGCCTGTGTTACGTGCACCACGAATGCCCTCTTCTGTTGTATCGATTTCCATTTTGTTCTCTTAATAGTGTTTTTTGCTTGAACAAAGGTCTTATTTTCAATGTTTCATCTTGTGGGTATTGGTGACTTTCCTGGCTTTGGTTAAGAAAAGTTTCCCTACACCAGGGTCAGAAAATTTCCTCCCGTATTATTTTCTGGAAGCTTTGTGGTCCTGCCTCTCATATTTAGTTCTAGACTTGGATTGTTAAAACCTTTTATTTTCGTGGGGAGGGGGTGCGGTGCCAGGGCCGGTGCCTGCTAGGCACGCGCTCCACCACTGAGCTGCATCCCCAGGCCTGGAACCCAGCTTCACACCTGAGGTGAGCAGCCCCCTAAGGCTCTGATGGCCGACTGCGGCCACCCCAGCCTGGACTTCCTTCTCACCAGGATGTCCCCCATGGCCCCACCTGGGCCTGCTTTCTTGCCCTGCCCCACTTTGTGGCTTTAGAATGGAATTGGTCAGGAAAGAGAAGGGAGGGGCAGAGAAAGAGTGAAAGAGGAGGCAAGAGGGGCCGCGAAGAGGGGGCTGTGCTTCGTTTGTTTGTTTTCTGTAGTTCTGGGGATGGAACCCAGGCCTCGCACACGCTAGGCAAGTGCCCTACCACTGAGCCGCACCCTCAACCTTTCTTTTTTAGAATTTGTTCTAATTGGTATACCCGACAGCAGAGTGCGTTTTGACTCATTGCACACAAACGCTTCTCTGGTTGTACACGATGCAGTCTCGCCATGTGTGCAGTCATACGTGTACCTAGGGCAGTGATGTCCATCTCACTCCACCATCTTTCCTGCCCCCATGCCCCTCCCCTCCCTCCACTTTGCCCAAAGTTCCTCCATTCTCCCCACACCCTTCCTGCCATTATCGGCCTCTCAAGTAGCTGACATAGCAGGCATGTACCTTTACAGCTAGACCGAGTTTTGAATTCTAAATTGATCTTAGAATTCTTGCAATGTGATTTTATTATGGCATTTGAAACATATTTAATTACATTTTATTGTTTAAACTAATCTCAACCATAAGAAATCGCTTGATTTTTAAAATAAAACCAAGAATGCAACCACAGAGATGGGAGTTACAATACTGGACAAATAAATAGGAGACTTACAGGCAGTGGCTATTCCCTTTTTGTTTTTTAGGAAGAAAATATTCCTTCTTTGAGTTTCATGCACTCAGACGCTTCCTCAAAACTGTCTTGAGTTGTTCCAGTAAGTACATCTAAAGAATCAGAGATCGCTGAGAGGCTGAGTCAGGAGGATCGCAAGTTTAAAGCCAGCCTCAGTAACAGTGAGGCACCAAACAACTCAGTGAGACCCTGTCTCTCCATAAAACACAAAACAGGGCTGGGGATGTGGCTCAGTGATCAAGTGCCCCTTAGTTCAATCCCTGGTACCAAAAAAAAAAAGAACCAGAGACTGTTCTGGTTTTGATGTAGCTGACGAAGGGTCCATGCATCTTACACCAGCAGTAACTTCTAAGTGCATCTCTGTAACCCACAAGAGGGTCATGCCTTGGTGAGTCTAAAGGCAATAAGAGAGCAAGCAGACGTGAGGAGAGGTTCATTACGCCTTTAAGAACAGAGGGCACCAGGTCGACAACCTAAGCAGTGTCTCTACAGGGAAGCAGGGAGAAACTCCAGCAAGGCGTGAGGGAAAGCCTCCCCACCCCATGTAGAGGCGGGCATGCTGCTGAGCCCGCTCAGTGTGGGATCGTGTGCTTCATCCCCACATGTTCCAAAACAGCAGGGGAAGTCAGCATTATAATGAGATTATAGCAAGCTAAGTCCACCCTGTCACCCACAGAGTGACTCCTGGGCTCTGTGATTTGGACTGGTTCCTTGTGGTTCTCACTGGGATCCTTACCTGAAATAAACCAACAACTTGAAAGGTAAAAGACCTTTCCAGGGGCAGCTGTTACCCCTCTGAAATCTCCTTCAAGAAGCTAAGACTACCTGGCAGGATCTTCCAGAGGTCACAGGATGGCTGAGAGGCCAAAATTAGATGCTTAAAACACACAAAAAGAAGCCCGTCAAGAGATGGGATGGGCATCCGCCTAGCCCAGGGACAGGCAGGTAGCAAGAGCACATGGGAGCCAATGCCATTCAGAGGCTCTCACCCTCTCATCTGTCTCGCCTGTGCCTTCCCTGTGGGAGGTGTGGTCACGGGCCAGAGCTGAGGTTCATGCATGAAGCCAGGGGCAGAAGGAGCTGATAGAACATGGTTCTCTGTAGGAGACCCTCAGAGGCAAGACGGCTACTCACAGCTGAGCACACAGGGCTTCAGTCTGCATTTTAGGGGGCAGAGTAATGTGGGCCAGAATGGAACCGTAATAGGGAGTGCCAAAGGGTGGCCAGTTTGGGGAGACCTATCTGTCATCTCATAGGGGAATGCTCGGACTTGGAGGACAGTTATTTCCATCCCTTTCTATTCATAAGTAATTCTTGTCTTTTCCATCCTTTATATCATCCAAAATGTCTTCCAGTTCTCCTGTTTCACTGCTATCCAAACTTAACATTCCTTAGACATCTACTTATATTTCACAATTGAATAGATCAGTCAATATGTATATTTAATACATCTTAGAAGTTTCATCTGTCTCATTTCTTTCCCTTGTAATGTAACTGAATATTCTCCAATACTGCAAGAAAATGATAACATTGAAAATTTCCTCCATAGAAATCTTCTTTCCTCCATAGAAACTCTTCATGCTGATTTTCCATGGGCTGGACTTTTGCTTTTATTTCAACTGTTGGTGCTGGGGATTGGACCCAGGGCCTCCTGCATGCTAGGCTAAGCAGTCACTCTGCCACTGATCTACATTCCCCAACTCACTCCGTGGTCTTTTTAGTATTGGCTCCTTCCTAGGTTCACTACCATCTTATGGACAACCCCACCGACAACACTGGTCAGTAAATACATGGGCAGGAAGACTAGCTCCTGCTTACTCTGGCAAGTTGCCTGTGAGGAGGCCCATCTTCTTAGACCTACTGCGGACAACCCCTCCATCTGACTGAGGCAGAAGTACAGCCCGTGCCTTATGGTATAGGTATACACAGCAGCAAAATCCATGCTAAAGAGGAAGCTCCACTCTCTGCAGGAGGCTGGATCCCCCGAACCTCCCATGGAGACAGGCAACTACCAAGCCAGCTGAGTGGGCACATGATGAGCCAGGGAGCAGAGCCCTCGACACCACCCTAGAGAAGCAGTGGTAGACTTGGAATGTCCAACCATCCTTGCATTCCTGGAGTAACCAGTTCAGTGGTGCTGTAGTATTCCTTTTTATGTATCAATGGAGTTGATTTAATGTGTCATGTTGTGTATACGGTCATACATAAGGCAGGCCTATAGTTTTCCTTTACCATGTATAGTCCTTGTTGGATTTCTTTTTTTCAACACTAGGTATTGAACCCTGGTGTGCTTTACCACCAAGTCACACCCCTAGTACTTTTTAGTTTTTGTTTTGAAACAAAATGTCCATAAGTTGCCCAAGATGGCTTCAAACTTGCGATCCTCCTGCCTCAGCTTTCTGAGTCACTGGGATTACAGGCATGTTGTGGTTTAGATATGAGGCGCTCCAAAACCTCATGTGTGAGAAAATGCAAGAATTTTCAGAGGTGAAATGATTAGATAGTTAGAGATATACCCTAATCAGTGGAATGTCCGCTGATAACGATTAACTGAACAGTAACTGTAGGCAGGTAAGATGTGACTGGAGGAAGTAGTTCACTGGGCACATGCCTCTGGGTTTATATTTTGTCCTTGTGAGCAAAGCTCTCTGTCACAACACATGTGTCTCTCTGTCTGGCTCCATTCCTTGGTGTGACATTTTTGAGGTGCAATCACGTAACATGTATGACTCATTTGTTCCACATTTTTGCTTTTTAACATTCCACTGTGTGCAAGCATCACACTTTGTCCATCTGTCCAGTAGTCAATGAATATTTGGGTTATTTATGTTTTAAGTTATGAATAATACTGTTACAAACTTGTGTGGAAGTATGAGTTTGTTTCTTTGTATAACTCCTAAGTGTAACATTGTGGGGTCATTTTGAAGTATGAATCTATTTAAGACAGTATCCATTGTTTTCCGCAGCTGCCCTGCTGGCTCACCTCCCCGGCGCTGGGGGGTGTCCCCCCACCCCCGTCAGCACCTGGGAACGTCAGTGTTTTCCTTATGGCCATTTCAGTGATGTGCCATGGCTTTGATTTCCATTTCCTTAATGGCTAATGATGTCAAGTACTCTTTCACATGCTTGTGAACCACTTGGGAACCTTTTACAACACACTATCTATTCAAGTCTTTGGATGTTGTTTAATCAGATGGTTCATCTGTCACGAGGCATGGAGGGCTCCTTATGGAGTCCATGCCAGTCCTCGGTCACGTGTGTGGCCTCACACATCTTCCCTCACTCCGTGGTTTATCCTTTTATTTTCTTAAGGGGACCATTTGAAAAGCGAAGTCACTCAATTTATCAAGTCACTCAATTTACTTTCTTAAAAAGTGTGTTCTCAGTATTGCATGTAGGAAATCTTGACTTAACCCAAGTTTACAAAGAGTATGCTTGGGTCTTCAGAAGTTTTATAACTTTAGCTTTCACATTTATTTAGGTCTATGATCCATTTTGAGCAAACTTTTGTATATGGTTTGATGTGAAGGTAAATTTTTCTTGGGGGTCGGGTATATAAACATCTAATGCTTCCAGCACCATTTGTTGAAAAGACTACCAACACCTTGAAGTGCCTTGAAACCTTTGTAAAAATCAATTGACCATAAACAGAAGGGTGTATTTCTGGACATTCCATTCTGTTCCATTAATGTGTATCTATCCTTGTAATATTACTACACTGGCTTGAATGCTTTATAAGTTTTGATACTAGCTACTGAAAGTTTCCAAGTTTTATCTTTCTTGTTAAAAATTGTCTTGACTATTCTAAGATTTTTTTTTACATTTCCACAATAACTTCAATGTTAGCTAATAAATTTCTTTTTATAAAATAGTCTGCTTGGATTTTGATAGGGATTGCATTGAATCAATAGCTTGATCTGAGAGAATTGCCATCTTAACAAATACTGGGCTTTGCCAGGCACAGTGACACAAACTGTCATCCCAGTGGCTCAGGAGACTCAGGCAGGATAATAAGTTTGAGGCCTCACTCAAAAACGAATGAGGCCCTAAGCAATTTATCAAGGCCCTGTCTCAAACTAAAAAGGGCTTGGGGGCTGAGGTTGTGGTTCAGTGGTAGAGCACTTGCTTAGCATATGTGAGGGTTCAATCCTCAGTACCACAAAAAAATAAACAAAATAAAGGTATAAAAAAGTGGGGGACTGGGGATATGGCTCAGGGGTTAAGTGCCCCTGGGTTCAATCCCCACTACCAAACACACACACACACACACACACACACACACTGGGCTTCTATTATATGAACATGGAATTTCTTTTCATTTATCTAGAGTTCATGGAAACTATTGGATGTATAATGTTTTGCATGGAATTTCAGAAGGTTTTACTTCTTTGAGCTTTTGTTTGTTTGTTTTCTTCTTTCTCATGTCTGCATCCAGAGTTCTTGTTGGTGTGCTCGATGGTTTCCCACAGATCTCTGAGGCACTGTGTACTTCTTTTCCCCCTTCTGTCCTTCACATCAGATAATTCCTTCTGACCTGCCTTCCGTTTCACTGATTTTTTCTCTGCCCGTTCACATCACATCTGCTTTTGATCCTTACAACGAATTTTTCATTCAAGATTAGTCAGCTCCAGAATTTTCATTGTTGCTTATTTTTATTTTATATTTTATTTTTATGCCTATTTTTATTGATATTTTCCTTGGTGAGAAATTGCCATTACCCTTTCCTTTAAATTTTTAATAAGTTTTCTACTGCTTTCAAGTCCTTACAATAAATACCAACCTCTGAAATCAGCAGCGAGTTTCTAGATGACTGCTTTGCTTCCTGGGTATTGGCCACACTTTCCTGTTTCTCTGCATGTTTTATGTTGCCGTTGTTGAAAACTAAGCATTTTTGGTAGTAAATCACAGGAGCTCTAGCTTTTGATTCTCTCCGCCTGGGATCATTGTCATTACTGGTTTTGTTTGTTCAGTGATTTGCCTGAATTAATTCTACAGATTCTATTTCTTCTACAATGTGAAGCTGCTGGTGTTTCTACTCATTTTTTTTTATGTTTTTGTTCTTTATATGGTTTTATATGTTCTTACATTTTTTATGCCTTTCTATTTTATATTTATATTTAAGCCTGCCTTCCTAGGTGTTGACTCTGAAACAGCATAGTTCAGTGGCCAGTCCTAGTCAGATGCATTAAAGTGCCATTAGCTAGTAAGTCTTGTACTGTCTACCAGTGAATTTGTATGTAGTTTGGGAAACACATTCAAAATTCAGGGTAGGAGGAGCACTAAAAATCAGCTACAGTCAAAGCCAATTTCCTGGGTGTGCAACATGTGTGGTCACACATGGTCCCTTGCTTAGGATGGCTCCAGATTTTTTTTAATGCATTGTTATTGCATCTTAAATGCTTATATTATTTTTTAGCAGGGCATCCTGCATTTTTGTTTTGTACTAGGCCCTGAAAATCACGTAGCTGATCCTGGATCAAATTTGTAGTTTTTGCTGGGCCATTTTAGCAGATGATAGACCCAGGGCCTGCTCCAGTAGGTCAGCAACTTTGAGCAGGCATGCAAACTTGCAGATTTCCAGGGACACGTGGGGGCACAGCAGGTCCAGTATGGCTACCTCATTCCCTGAATCTCTTATGCTTTTGGCTAATGTGCTTATCACTTGCTTGCTCCAGCAACAGGCAAGCTGTGATGCTGGACTTCTTTGATTGCTTGCTACCAAAACAAATATTATTTTCAACAATACCCCCAGCCAAAGATTTTTCTGCATTTGTCAATGAATTAAGTCAGCCTTAATTTTGATTTTTCACTTGCCCCAGCACAACTAGAAGGGGAGCAGCCCAGGCTAAAATATCACAAGCCCCCATTGTTCTCCCATAGTCCACACTGACTTGGTTGTTTTAGTTTTTTGATGCCTTCAGCCAATTCCAAGAGACTTTTAAAATGTAATTTTTGAACATTTTCCCCCAGTTTTCTATTGTTTTGGAGGGATGAAGTTTTGCTGATTTTCCCACTCCACCACTTTGGAAGTACTGTTTTAATCTCTCACCCCCAACATATATATCCCATGCATTCTTTTTAAGTTCTAGAATGATATTTGGTTCTTTCTGGACATTCCATTTGTTTTCTGAAATTCTGTACCTTTTCATCCATTTTTGTGCATATTTTCTTTTTTTTCTCCACATGTTTTTATTGGTGCATCATAGTTATGCATAATTGTGAGATTTGTGGTTATATATTAGTACATGCACACAATAGAACAATATTGTCCATGTTTTCTAAAAACATACCTCTAATGGTTCTTTTAGGTCCCCTGCTAATTCTAAAATCTGAGTCATCTATGGATCTACTTTAATAAGATGTTATTTCTCTTTATTACTGGGTTGCATTTTCCTGATTCTTTACAAATCTCTTAATTTTTAGTTGTATGTCAGACATTGTGTATAAGAGCCATGTAGACTGAGACCACTGTTCTTTCCTCCAGACAAACCATCTTCTTTTCTCTGCCAAGGTATTGCCAGACCCCGTGGGTCTGCTGCCCCTTAGCGGGAATTGAATCAGAACAGAAGATACCGATCAGTTGTCACATTGAGTCAAATCTATGTACAGGGAGTGAGGAGAGCATGTTGGAAGCACTTCCAAAGCCATGGCTCCCTTAACCTGGGCAAGCTGCAGTTCATCTGGGCAGGGCATGTGTGTTCAGGAAGGGGAAACGCTTCACCACATGAACGGGCAGGGGGCTGTGTGTCCTTCTACTTCCCATGCTGTGGAAGTGAGGCTGCAGCTCCCTGCTGGGTGGACATTTGGTATTATAATAAAGTCTTCCTGCCAGTCATTGGCACATGCTCCTAGGGTAGCTTCTTCTGCAAAACAACATTATCTTGGAGCTCAAGGTGCAGCCTGTATCCCACTTTCCCAGGCTGCTGAGTGGGAGATACAGTCAATACCCTGCTTTTTTAGGCTACTGGCTGGGAGACAGCCACATCCTCACAGGGAGGTAAGCTGTGCGTTGGGACTGGGTTTCAGGTGAAGTCAGCTCTCCTTGGATTTCATGTGTGTCTATTTCAGCCTCCCTGCCTCAGGCACCGTACTTTGCAAGGACTCTTTTTTTTTTTCTTTTTGGTTCCAGAGATTGAACGCAGGGGCACTCACCACTGAGCCACTTCCCCAGCCCTATTTTGTGTTTTATGTACAGACAGGGTCTCACTGAGTTGCTTAGCGCCTCGCCATTGCTATCTGGCTTTGAACTCACGATCCTCCTGTCTCAGCCTCCCTAAGTGCTGGGATTACAGGCGTGCACCATTGCACCTGCCTGTCTAGCCATGCTCTGGTCTTACTTACAACCCCAGAGTTAAGTAAAACTCCAATGCAAGAAAACAGGTGAGTGGGAAAAACCAGCTTCCAATTCTTCACGCCAGCCCAGGAGGTCTTCAGGAATCACGAGGGCTTCTTTCCTTCCTGGGGTCCTCTGCCTGTGACAAGGCTGAACTCTGCCTCTGTCTGCACCTGGCAAATGCCCCTGAAAGGGAAGCTGGCTGATCTCTGTTCACCTAGGAAGGGCTTTCTCCTCTGTGGAATTGATCCATTTGCAATTATTTGTACCCACAGCTCTGTGATGCCTTTAACAATATGTGAAATTTCATGTTCTCCAGTTATTTTTTAGTCCTTATGGCAGAAGCGAGAATCTTGCACAACCCCCTACATCTTTGCTTTGGGGCACTCAATGTTATCAGCTTTAAAGAGTATTGGAGTCTTGCTGTATTTTGTTTAAATTTGATTTGAATATCCGTTTTGGTTTTATAGCTTAAGAGCTATAAGCACAAGAAATTTACGTGCTATTTAATGTTTCTATGCATTTCAATAACATAAAAATAATGTAAGTCAATGCTGGAGGTTGGTGAGGAGCGTCTTTTCTTCTGAAAAATGCCGTGCTGCCCTAAACTCTCCATTCACTCCTCAAACCTGCCACAAGCGTCATTCGCATGTGGTTTTATAATTGCATTTGTGCTGGCACGCTGGCAAGATACTGCATCTCACCCACAGCCAAATTCAAATAGTTGAAACAAAGACATTTCAGGGTATTTCTGGAAGAAAATTCTTAATGAATTCAGAAATGTGCAATTTGAAGATGTTTATAACAGTTGGTACCAACTCTGGGGACCTGCCAGTCAATCAGGGCCATGCGTGCCTGTGGGTGGAGTCATCTTTAGCTCCAAGAAATTAAAGCATCACTACTTAGGACTTAGCTTTTGAAAATTTCAGGCCCCTATCAACAGGAGGTACAAAGTGAGAGGACTGACCTCTCCTGGGGCCCCAATTCTAACTATCGAATGTGTACAGATAGTCTACAAATTTTTCACTCCATTTACATCCTCAATTTTTTGCTTTTTTATTTTTATTTTAATACAGTGTGTTTAATTTTGTCAACCTAGATAACAATCAGACAGAGATTCTCCAAAGAGCAATGATGTTTATTTGGGAAGAGCAGAGCACCGCAGCGGGAATCCATGTGCCCTGGTGAGCCGTGGGGGTTCAAGGAGGTCAGGCCAGGGGGAGATTTTAAAGGCAGGAAGGGAGAAGTTTGTGTAAGCTGTCTGGACACAGACTCCCTCGGTCGTGGAGACCCGAGGCAAGAGTTGGCAGTAGCCGAGCCCAGCATGAGCATCTTGTCTGGATTACTGCAGTCCTAAAGAATGTTAAGGGTCACCTTTGTGCTCACCTCCGTGCATCTTTGTGAGGACTGCGATGCTCGAGAGGCCTGCAGACCAAGAAGACGTCTCTTCGGGAAGTCCTTGAGAAGGTACCTAGGCAGGGGGTCCCCGCCCCACCCCTCCTAACCTGCAGGTCTGGGTCTGACCGAGACCGTTCACAATCTAGGCAGCTGGAGAAGCACAGGAGGCTTGGGCAGCTGAGCCCTCACAAGACGGACTTGAACCCGCCCACACAGGACAGTCGGTGGCAGGGATGCACCTCTCTGCGCCTTCCTCTAGAACTTTCCTTGCTTGCCCCCCCCTCCTGTCCTTTAGACCGCTGGTCCATCCAGCTCCCAAAGCAGAACCTCCAGTTCCTCCATCCGTTTCTCTCACCTGCCCAACATCAAATGCATCTCAAGTCCTGCCAGTTTCACTTCCAAATTCAGTAACATTGGCTTCTTCCTCGGTCCCCGCCGTCACCACCAGCCCCAGCTGGATGATGGCAGTCCAAGTCGAGCTGGTCCCTTTACCTGTTTCTCACCTGGCAGCCCCGTGATCTAAGAGACAGAGTTGAACACAGGTGGCTCTTGTCTACCACCAGCTCTCAGCTCTCCATTCCCAGAACAGAGACCAAACGCTGGCACCCCCACGGGTCCCTCTCTGCTGGACCCCCAGCTTCCCAGCCTGCGGCCCACCTCCCCAGTGCCCTCCAGCAACAGGGAGCTGCCGTTCCCCTCCAGCTCCGCGTGCTGCTCCCTGCCTGTGCCTGGAGTGCCCTGCTCCTCAGCAGTGCCAAGCTGGCCGTCCTTTAAGTACCAGAATGTGCTTCCACCCCAGCCCCTGCCGCCTCTCTGCTTCCTCATCTGCATGCTCCTGTCCTTTCCCTCAGTGACTCTAGGGTGACCACGGGCAAGTGTCCCTCTCCTCCACTAAACTGTGGGCTCCTGGAACATAAGGCCAGTGGTGTACATTCTGAGCCTAGCACCCATGTTCTTGGTTAGCACAGAGCGTGCACTGAGTAGGTCCTGGCTAAATTAATGGCTCCCAAAATGACTAATACTGGGAGTTACATGGGAAGCCTTCTTAAAATTCTACTTTACAAGCTATTTTCATTTTATCTGATTAATATGTGTAATCATACTTATTCATTGATTTAATTAGAATGGAAAATATATGTACCTTAAAAGCCAAATAGTAATAAAAATGTAATACAGCTCTCTGCCCCCATTTCCACTCCCTCCAAGCTCCTTCCTGAGATGTGGTTTCCTCTGGCATTTACAATTATTGTGACTCTAAACAATAGATACTGCACTTGATTCATCTATTTCAGATATTATGTATTCACTTTATCTTATGGTACATTATAATATATATTAATTTTATCTCCTATTATTCGGATGTTAGATCTTCAATATTTATCTTTTATTTTTCTTCTTTTTTTTTTTTGAGGGGGTTACCAGGGATTGAACTCAGGGGCACTTCAACCACTGAGCCACATCCCCAGCCCTATTTTGTGTTTTATGTAGAGACAGGGTCTCACTGAGTTGCTTAGCGCCTCGCCATTGCTGAGGCTGGCTTTGAACTCGCGATTCTCCTGTCTCAGCCTCCCTAAGTGCTGGGATTACAGGTGTGCACCACCCCACCTGGCTTATTTTTCTCTTTGTTTTTTTTTGTCTTGTTTGTTTGCTTTTGTAATGTTGACAATCAAGCCCAGGGCCTCACGCATGCTAGGCAAGTACTCAACCACTGACCTCTATCCCTAGTCCTTTTTTAAAAAAAATTGTATCTTTCTCTTCTATTTCTTTTTTTCTGCCCTTGGGCAATGTTTGCACCTGTGTCTTCCAAACACATTGGGTATCTTTTCTCCTGTAATGTGTTTCATTTCTAGAGAGCCATTTTTTTGTTGTCTTGAATCAAGTTTTCACTTCTTTTCTGTGGACGTGTTATTTCCCTTAAGCTTTCTAAAGACACAAATGATAAGTTGACTTGTCATCTTGTTATTTTTCTCCTTTCCTAGGCTATCTGGCTCCACGTTGACTTTGCTTGCTGTTGTGGTGTCTGTATTCCATGTCAGAGGCGTCCAGCTGCCTGCTCATGACCGGAGTCAGCAGATGAGAATCTTTCTAGCTCTCAGCATGGGGTGGGACTTGGTGACCCTGACTGTGATCTCATCATGAGGTTATTTGGGATGACATCTCCAGTGTCAGTATCTTTCAGTCTCTCCTCTTGACCTGCTCAGATTTGCCATAGAATACACGTATCCTGTTTAGAGGGTAATGTGTGGCTTAAGGCGTTTGGAGGAATTTGGGGAATCTCAGAATTCAAAATTCAGTATGTAATTATTTTTTTTAATGATTTTTTTTTTGGCTGTAGATGGAAACAATATCTTTATTTTTTTTTTTTTAAATATTTTTTTAGTTGTAGATGGACACAATATCTTTATTTTATTTATGTTTATATGGTGCTGAAGATCGAACCCAGGGCCTCACGCATGCGAGGCAAGCGCTCTACCACTGAGCCACAGTCCCAGCCCCCAATATCTTTATTTTTTTCTGTGGTTCTGAGGATGGAATCCAGTGTTTCACACATGCAAGGCAAGTGCCCTACCACTGAGCCCCAACCCCAGCCCCTCAGTATATAATTACTGAGTTGCACTTCACTGGCACTGGTGGACCCCAAAACCTCACTCCATAGACTAAATCTTCAGTCTTTGACCAGGATGAAGAAGGAGCAGATAGCTAGGGGCCTGAGATCAGGGACCTTCATTCTAGCCACCTCCCTACATCCAGAGGTGCCACTTAGGTGCCTCTGGGATTTTGCAGTATACATCAAAATAGCACTCAGCTTTGCCACTTTGGGATTGAGCTTCACTGAGTCTCTAGATCAGTGAATTTTCTGTTACTATAACAAAATACCCAAGTGTGTGTACCTTATAAACTAAAGAGGTTTATTTAGCTAACAGTCCTGAAGGTTCGAGGGCAAAGCATTAGCATCAGCTTGGTTCTGGTAAGGACATGGTGGGGGACCACACGGTGAGATAAGAAGCCACAGCGAGGAGAGGGATTAGGCCTATTCATCTTAGAATAACCTTCTTTGGGGGACTAACTCCAGTCCCCGGAGCTCTATGTCAATTCTTCCCAAGGGCAGTGCCCCCGCAACCAGATTCACTTGCACTGAGCTCCACTCCTGAAGGTCCCCCCGCCTCGCGTGTTGCCACAGTGGAGACAAAGTCTTCAACAGGCAAACTTCCGGGGGACGCACCTGGGTGCCTCCCAACCCCACCGGTCTCCTGAGTGTCAGCACATTTACATCCCCTGCTGTCTTCCGGACTTTTGTTGCTGTCTTCTCCTCCGGTTTTCCCCATACTTGTGTGCAGCATGTTGGAAATGCTTTCTGTGGAATGGCGCTTGGAGAACTGTCCTCGGTCTGCTCTTCATGGAACTGGACCCTCTAATGGGACCATCAGCCTCCAGCTGGAAGGATGTTTAGATAAAACACTGTGGACAGGCGTTGGGTCCCCTGTGCTAAATTGGGCAGTTTTAGCCAAGGCTCCGATTCTGTAGCAAACCACTAACTCTGACACTGATTGGGAGTTTGGTCTTTTGCAAGGAGGCAGTTCCTGTGCTGTTCCCAAGGATGGCGTCTGACTCACTTGTGAGGAATCATTTTATGAGAGCAGCCTTGTACCAGTGAGTTATGATTTAAGAGGTTTTCCTCACACTTTTAATATGATCCAGAAACTTGGATGATAACATTTTCTTGCTATGATTTTAAAAATGCTATGTGAGTATATGTGTTTGTGAATGTGTGTATCTGCATGTTGTATGTCCATGTACAATATTTACAAGAATAAACTGCTGTGTGCACATACTGGACATGTGTGTGTGCCAGTACACATTCATATGAGCACAGTTATTGTGGGGCACAACTTCCACGGCTGTATGGAGACAACCCCAGGGACCTCAGAGTCTTGCTCACCATGGAGAGAGGTGGACGAGTGCAGAGCACCAACCTGAGGCTGGCTGCTCAGAAGCCAGCACAAACTCAGACAGTTACATGACCCTAGCTGAAATAGTCAACCTCCCTGAAGCCAAGTTTCTCCACATCAGAGCTAATGACATCTCCTCTGCCCAGGTTTTATGAGGATTAAAACAGTAGATGAGAAGCACTTGGGACCTGGCATGGTGAACCCTAGTGATCAAAGTGTGTCCGTTCCCATCTTGCCCAACCCTCTATCACAAAAGCAAGATGAAGAGCCCGGGAAGGCAGGCGGCTGTCACAGCAGTAGCTGAGTGTGTGCAGCTCCTGGGCTTTGTGCCAGGGTGTGCTCACTTACCAGTGCAGGCATCGCCACCACATGTCCTGAGTCGGGATCCCGCCCTCGAGAGGCGAGCCGAGACAGACAGCTACCTCGCCTAAGACAGGTGCCACAGAGGATGCCAAGAGGAGCAAGGTCCAGGTCCTGGTTCCTGCCGTCACTCTTCACACTGCCCAGGGTCCCTGCCTCCTCTGCAGCGCTAGTTCCCAGGCCTGTGCCGTGTCTCCCCAGCCCTCCCACCTCTGCCTTCCCCGCCCACCTCTCTAGTATCAGTGCATCCTGGTTTACCCGTTAGTGCTTGAGGGTCTGCTGGACAGTCCCCTGCAGTCCCTTGGCCAAAAGCCTGACCCTGTGTGTCCCTCTCTCACCCTGACTCATCCAGCACTTACTAAGCACCTGCGGTGTATCAGGTCCTGTGCAGGCAGTGGGGAGGCATTGGTGAGCAAGAGAGGCAGGCTTCCCTCCAGGGAATTTCACTTCTGGTGAATCATTGAACTGCCTGGGTGGGGCAGAATCATGGAGTTTTAAAAATTGTCACTTGAAATCATTTTAGACCCACAGACGGGTGCAGAAGCATAGCAGAGACTTCCTGTAAACTTTTAACCTCGCTTTCCCTAATGCCAGGGTCTTGCGTGGCCACGGGACAGCTGCTGAAATGTGGAAGTTAGAACACCATGAACTCAGCTGTGGCTTCTCGTCAAACTTCACTGGCGCCTCACTAATGTCTTCTCTGCAGTCCAGGGTCGCAGCCTGCGGGGAGTTATCCTCTTTTCTGTTTCCTCAGTCTGTGACAGTTCCCCAGTATCTACACCACTGGCTGTTTGTCCCCCAATCCATCAGTGGGCACTTGGGAGCAGCACTGCCAGGAGCCCTGGGCGTGAGCATCACTGAGTCTCTGCTCTCGGTTCTGTTGGGTCCATACCCAGGGGTGGGCCTACGGCTCAAAGGGAAGCTGCAAGACCACGTAAGACGTTGGCATTTGGCACCCCCCGTTCTCTGTGCTCACCTGCACCGTTCTCCATGCTGGTGCCACCGTGTTACCACCCCACCCAGAGGGTCCAGGGGTCTCCCTCTCTGCAGATCCTCCCAGCCTCGCTGCTTCCTGTTCTGTGTTGCTTTGTTTTCACATGCCCTCCTCTGGGTGTGCAGGGCCATCTCACTGTGGCTTGGCCTGGCCTCCCCCTGATTCTTACTCCCTTGTTGGTCATCCACATAGCGTCTTTGGAGAAATGTCTTCAAGTGCTTAGCCCATTTTTTAACTGGATCATTTGTTAAATATAGTTCTTTACACTTTCTGAGCATTAGCCCCGTTATAGATTTCTGAGTCGAAAATATTGCTCCTACTCAGTGGGTTGCCTGTTTGTTCTTTTATGTCCTTTGGTGCACAGAATTCCTAAGTTCAATGTAGACCTGTATTTTTATTTGTCTCTTGTTGTCTGTGCTTTGGATGCCCCTTCCAAGAACTAGCTGCCAAGTCCTACGTCATGCAGTTTCCCTATATTTTCTTCCAGGAGTTTTACAGTTTGAGATCTCATGCTTAGTCTTCAATCCGTGTTTGGTAAACTGTTCCCTATTTTATAAGGCCAAGGTCTAGCTCCTTCCTTTTGCTGGTAGATGTCCAGTTTCCCCCACTCCATTTGTTGGGGGAGACTATCACCCTCTCTGCCTGGTTGTGGCATCTTGATGAAGATCCACAGGTGTTCATCGCTGGGCTCTGCTCCATTCCTGTCCTAGATGCTGGTGACATCGCATCTCCACCACAGTGACTGTGCAGTGTGGTTTAAATCAACAAGTGGAAATCCTGCAAGCTTGCTCTTCTTTTTCAAGATTGTTCTGGATGTTCTGGAATCCCTCAAGATTCCATAGGAATTTTAAGATGAAGTTTTCTCTTTCTGCAGAAGCTGCTACTGAGATTTTCATGGAGGTTGAATTGAATCTGTAGATCGTTTTGGGAAGTATGGACATTTTAATAGGCAGTCTTCTGGTCCATAAATGCGAGAGGTTTCCCATTTATTCATAGGTAATTTCTTTCAGCAATTCTATGTAGTTTGCAGTGTACAAGTCTGTCACACCTTGCGTCAGGTTTACTCCAGCTTTTATTGCTTTTGATGTGATTGTAAAGGGAATTGTTTTCTTAGTTTCCTTGTCATGATGAGTGTAGAGAAATACCAAGTGATTTCAGAATGTCCGACTGCTAACTCCAGCATCTACGGTGGAACTTGCTCACAACAAGGTTGCTGTGGGTTTGCCCAATGGTGATTTTTTATGTCCTTCATCCTTTGGTGTTTTTAAATTAGAAGCGTGTAAGAAGGACGATCACTTTGCTCCTGTTTATTTATTTACTTGGTTGTTTATTTTTTGTGGATTTTCTTTCACCTTTTTGTTTTTCGCTCTGTGGATTTAAGTCCAACAGTATGCTTACTTATTTCGCTGCTCAGTTCAACCTCGCTTTGGCCGTTGGGAGCGACCCCAGGGTCGGCCTCTGGCTTGCCACACGCTCCTGTTCTTTTCTGAGAAGTTAGTCTCTGGCCACCCAACGCACTACGGGTGCGTCTTGCATTTTCCTCCCGCAGCTCTGGCGTCACCCACTTCTCCCAGGCGGCCCGCTCCCTTCACTGGGATGGCCTAGAGACCCACAGACTCTGCGCCCTCACCGCTGGGAGGTGCCGCGGCCTCTGGGCGCTCTCAGCAGGCGCAGCGACGCGCAGGCCTGGGTACTGTCCCAACGTGGGATGCCTTGTGCTGTTCTCTGCGTCTTTCTGTCCCTGTACCTGTTTTGACTGAGTCCGCGTCCATACCTTCGATGACGATGCGAAACCACAGGGGTGGGTCCGGCTTGCCGCGTGTCCTTGCTTGTCGCGTATCTGAGGGTGACGGGCCCCGCGGGTCCCCCGCGACTCCGGATATCCCCAGCGCCGAGGGGCGTCCCCGAGCGCACCTGCTCCCGCGGGCACAGTGTCTGCGGGAGGCTCTGCTGTCCTGGGCCTCGCACCGTCCCAGGGTCCCCCGCGCACCCCGCGGCCTCCAGGGAGCGGGGCTCGCAGGCCCCCGGGCAGGCTCGCCGCTGGCCGACCTACCCCACGGTTCCTGCGTGTTCATTTCTCTTTGAGCTTCGGGAGCCTGGCGTCCTTCTGCAACGCAGAGCGAGGTGAGCGTCGTGGGTGCCGCCAGGGCGCGTTGGAGCGGTGGCGTGTGGCGCTCGTGCCACAGCCGCGCCGCCGGCACAAGCAACACCTCAAAAAGAGGAACCGAGGAGGCGCTGCGTCCAAGCTCCTGACCATGCTGACTGGGCACCACTGCCGCGCCGCCTACCGTTTGGAAACGTTCACCTGCTCGCTCGCGAGCGCACTCACCTGCACACGTGCACACACACCACACACGCACGCCACACGTGCAGGCACACACACCACGCGCACACACGTACACACATGCACACATGTGCCACGCATGCGCGCGCACACAAACACGCATACACATGCACACGTGTACACATGCACGCACGTACACCCATGCACGCATGCACGCAGATGTATGCACACATAAACATTCATGCGCACGTGCACCATGGCTCTTTGCACCAGTTCTCTTCCTAGTGCTCTGACAAAGGATAAACTTGTGGTCCCTAAATGTCCCCCAAGGCAGCCCTGAGGACGGCAGCGGATTCAGGAGGGGCTCCTCAGGTTACCTCAGCCTTCCAGGGGAGCTACAGCGACCCCATTGCCGCCGGACGTCGGGAGGGCTGCCATGTTGAAGGGGTTCACAGCCCACCCTCCAGATCGTGGGGAAGTGGGAGCACCTGATTGGCTCCCAAGATTTAAGAAGCTGTGCAGTGTCCAGCAGGCACACCGTTCATGAGTGCTTATTTAACAATGAAATAAAAGTGGTGTTCCCCTAAAGATCCATGTACACAGGGGAAATGTCACTCCTCCTCTCCTCTTGGTCTCCTCCCTCTTCCTCACAGTCCTCTTCTCTCCACAGAAAATGAACGTATTTCATTTTGAGTTTTTCCTTCCTATCTTTTGTTTGTTTTGGTTTGGTTTTTGAATAAACAAGAAAGGTGCAGATATTTCCAAAGCTCTTTCCATATCGACAAGTTAATTTCCAGAAGCTCTGCTGCAATGAACACCTTTAGGAAAAGACCATAATAATTCCTGCTTCACTGTAACCTGAGCATAATGGCATAATGGATGGTTTACCTTCAAGTATTTACTTATTTATTTAGTTACTCATTGAACCCAGCGTGCTCTATGGCTGAGCTACACCCCAGCCCATTTTATTTTTTATTTTTAAGCAGAATCTCACTAAGTTGCTGAGGCTGGCCTTGAATTGGATCCTCCTGCCTCAGTCTCGCCAGTCACTGGGCTTACAGGTGTGCACCACCACAGCTGGCAAGCCTTTGGTAATTTCATGGGTGAAAATCTATTTCTTAGTCTGTATTTCCCCGACTTCAGGGGAAATTGCATCGGTTTCAAATGTTTCTCAGTGGGTTGTTTCCTTCCTGTGCCAGCCCTGTCCTTGACCGGCTCATCTTTTGGGGACTTGGTGATTTCTTACATATTTCTTATAGACGTCCCTGTTGGGACAGTTCTCTAGAGCGCCTACGGCTCCTTGTTCATGTGCCCACACACTTTCCCAAGGAGTTATAAGATGGCCCTTTCCAACCAGGACAACCCAAATCTAACTGCAAAGTTTGGAGGAACAAATCCAAGGACCCCTGGGCCACCAGGGCAAAGAGCATTCCTGTCTTGTTGTGCACCTAGAGTTTATGAAGCCATGAGCTCTGTTTGAGGTCGACTGATTTCGAGCCTGATTTCACATAAGCTGCTTAGTTTCACCTAGATAAGCTCTAAGTCACCCTAAGAAGTTAGTTATGAAACAAAAGCTCCAGTCTGCACTTAGGGTCCCCAGGTCCCTCAAATGTTTAGTTATATATACATCAGCAATTATGAGTAAAAAGTTTTGTTTGCTGAGAGCCAGTGATTTTGAACTTGGTTTCATATGAATTATTTAGAATTAGAACTATTTAGAATTAGTGACTTGTAAAAATTAATTTTAAAAAAATGACCAATTCTGAGCTTGACATAAATTGCTTAGTTTTGTCTAAATTTTCTCGAATTCACACTTCATTTGAATAAAAAGTGCCATTTCCTGCTTGTTTCCAAGTGTTCCGCTTAGTTCCACTTAGCTCTATGTCACCTTAAGAGGTTACCTCGGTTGTAAATGTGTGATTTTGACATTGTTTATATTTAACCTGCTTAAATTCATCTGAAGTCACTCTAACAAGAACTAGGATGGTACTTTTGAGATGAATATGCATATCTAGACCTAGGCTTGTTTGCACAAATAAAGTTTAGGTATCACTTAGGAGGCTTCTGAGAAGACTGTAACACTTATTTTGCAAGTTTTGATGAACACATGCACACAACAGCAGCTACCTCACGACTGCCCCCTGGCCCACAATGGTTGTAAAACACATCCCAAATTCACAGACGCATGCTTGGCATGCACCTGTAGTTCCAGGTACTTGGGAGACTGAGGCAGGAAGACTGAAAATTCAAGACTGATTTTGGCAACTTGATGAGATCCTGTCTCAAAATAAAAACTGAAAAGAGCTGGAGATGTAGTGCCGTGGTCAAGTACCCCTGGGTTCAATCCCCAGTCCCTCTCCCCAAATGTATGACATCAAATTTAGTAACCAAAGTCTTATGGTTTAGATGTGGTGGTAACTGCAGGCAGGTAGGGTGTGGCTGGAGGAGGTGCGTCCCTGGGGTTGTACCTTTGTGGGTTTATATTTTGTCCCTGGTGAGCAGAGCTCTCTCTGCTTCCTGATTGCCAGGTCCTGGGCTGCTTTCCTGCTCCTCCACATCCTTCTGCCGTGGTGTTCTGCCCTCCCTTGGGCCCAGAGCAATGGAGTCTATGGATAACCCATCCATAGACTGAGACCTCTGCAACCATGAGCCCCAAATAAAACTTTTTCCTCCTATAAAATTGTTCTTGTCAGGGTTTTGGTCATGCCGGTGAAAAAGCTAAGACACAGCTGTCAGTATTTGGTGACTGGGAGTAAAAAGATAGTCTCAGCCAAGGGTTTCCCGACAAGGAGTTGTTTATATTTGCTGCTCATAAGTTGCTGGTTGGCACTGTCACCCACCCTTTCTCTGGGGAGCCCCACCCACTTTGTTAAGTAACAAGAACAGGTTATATGATAAAAGCCACGATCATCTGACACAGGCTGCCACCACCCTTTCCCAGTTTGCGTCTTGTGTGTTATGAATGGAACGTTTGAAGTTTTGATTATAAGCCATAAAGCATCTAAAACATATGGCAAAATTTAAAAATAGACACCCATTACTTTGTTTTTTTAAATCTTAACATTGTTCTATATTGAGTTCAGGGTTATTTTATTTATTTATTTATTTTTTTTAAATATTTTTTTTAGTTGTAAATGGACACAATGTCTTTATTCCATTGCTTTGTATGTGGTGCTGAGGATCGAACCCAGGGCCCCACGCATGCGAGGCAAGCGCTCTACCGCTGAGCCACAATCCCAGCCCGAGTTCAGGGTTATTTTAAAGAAATAAAATTATGCCCAGATAAACTAGAGGTCTTTGTGTCCCTTTCCCAGTCCCAGACTGTCCCTATGTCACCGACTTAGGTTCTTGTGCTATGGCAAGAATCAGATAAAGGCACCTTGACACAAGGACCAAGCTCCTTAACCTCATGCCCAAGTGTATGCAGGACAGAAATTATGACTTAGCCGGAGGAAGAAGGTGCACAGCTCTCTCTGCACCCAGGGCAGAGGCAGCAGGACGAGGTTCTCGTCCTCGCACTCAGCGGTGGAGTCCGGGCTGTACCTGTCTTCATCACGCGTCCCCGGGCTGTGCATAACTCCGTGCCATCCTCAGCCTCTGCTGCAGGGTGTGGTGGCCACTCTACCAGCAAAGTAAAGGTGACCACAGGTGACCATAGCGACTGTTGGGATATGTGTCTGTCCCTCGCCGCCTGGAACTTGCCCTGAGCATCTGGGAAGGTGCCTCGCTGGGTTTTGAGCAGGGCAGATGTGGGTTTGGAACCCTGTGTGGGTTTGAATTTAACCATCTTGCTTTCCTGGACCCCAGCGGCTTGATGTCTCTGCTGACCACGGTCTCTGGAGGCTGAGCTGAGGGCAGCCTCAGTCTCCCGGTGTGTTACTTGATTGCAAAGCCTCGGCGGCTGGTCTACTTTGCAGCTCTGAATTTCCTGGTGTCTGCCAGCCCCACAAGGCCGAGGGCCGCCTTAGCTGCCCCACCTGCTTCTCCACGTCATTAACCACCAGTATCACGAAGTTGGTAGTTTCACTCTAGGTATTTGCTACAAATCTATGTCTCCACAGAGTGGGGCGATACTGTTTCCCTGACTTCAATTCACACGGTACACGTGTGACGTGTTTGGCACCTGCCCCTCTGCAACACCACCTGTAAACTTTGCCTTTTTCATTTACTCGCTGGATGGAGCCACAGCTCCTTCGTTCAGGCTGCAGCTCCTTTCACCATCTTAACGCTCCACAAACTATGTATCTATTCTCTTGTGGGCGAATGTTGTTGTTTCTTCTTTTTGCGACTACAAACAACCGTAAAATCAATATTCATACATGTATCTCCCGCACCCTCAAATGAGATTCCTGAGAGTATAAAAGCCTTCTGCTTTATTAGATACAACCAGATGCACCTTCAAAAGGGTTCTATCAATTTGCAGTCCTACTCCGGCTCACCCACACGCTCTACGGTCCTGCACCCCATGTTACCAATTACATGGCTACGAATTGGCATTGGCTGATAATTTACTTCGTATTTCTATGACTACTTAGGAGGTTGGGAAGCTTTGTTTCTCGTGCTCCTTCCCTTTCCCTCCTTTGTAAGTGGCCTGTTCCTGTTACTTGCCGATGTCAGTTGTTTTCTGTTACTGCAACAGAGTATCTGGGACAAGGTCATTTACAGAGAAACTTATTTCTTGGGGCTGAGATTGTGACTCAGTGGCAGAGTGCTTGTCTTGCACATATGAGTCACTGGGTTCGATCCTCAGCACCACATAAAAATAAATAAACAAAATAAAGACACTGTGTCCCATGTAGAACTAAAAGATATTTTTAAAAAAGAAAAAGAAAAAGAAAGAAAGAAAAAGAAACTTATTTCTTGCAATTCTGGAGGCGAGGAAGTCCAAGTCCACTCGTGGATTAATCCACTTGAGTGCAGAGCCCCAGAGGCCCAATCACCTCACAAGGGTACCACCTCTCAAAGACCAGTGATGTCATGCTTATTTAATGTCATTAATGTCAATAATGTCGCTACACCTCCAACATTGGTAACTGTGGGCAGACTCAAACCAGAGCAGCCCGTCACTACTGAGTGTCTTTTTAACATTCTTCGTGCAAGCTCCTTAAATGGCCAGCAGCTAATCCCTCGTCTCGTGCATTCAAAGTATCTTCTTTCAGGACGCGATTCGTCTTTCAACTTTCAATCTGTCTTTATTGGGAAAGGCAGCTTTATACATTGCATGGTCTAATTTATTGTCCTCACCTGCTTTTGGAGAACTCCCCGCCACCAAGAGACTGTAATGACGTACTTCTATATTTTCTCCCAACAGTTTCAAAGCTTTGCCTTTGAAATGTACAAATTTAGTCCTTTTAGATTTTACTTCACGTGTGCAGTATACACGAAGAGGCTCTCTTGCACCTCTCTGCAGCTCTGCTTCGTGAGTGTGTGAAGCCCACACCCACGTGCAGGTCCCCGTGCTTCCCCTGCACAGAGCTTGGAGTGTATCTCCAAGATGGTTTGTATTCAAGTCTAGAAAATTCCTAAGAATTATTTCTTCAAAAATAGAGTCTCTTTCATCGCCTGTTTTTAGTTGGCTCTGGGCGCCTCCGGTTCCCGCGGGTGGTGGTGAGGCCCCTCAGCTGACCCTGCGCGCCCTCAGCTGGGATCCCGGGTCTTGCTTCTCCTTACCTCCCTCTCATGCACGCTCTGGGGATTTCTCAACTTGTCTTCCAATTAGCTAATTCTCCTTTGTTTCCATGTCCTAAAATTCCCGGGACTGTGATTCTTCTTTCCTGGGATCATATGGCTTTCGTGGGATCTTTTGTGGGATCTTTTTCTACAACTACTTGTCCTTTGACAGCTCTTCCTTTTTATTGTGCAATTTCTTAATTTTTAAGTGGAAAAGGCTTCATTTTTCTCTTTCAGCATCCTAATAGTACGTCTCTTAGAGTCTGTGTTAGATGGCTGTATGAATTTAATGCCTCAGGGATAGAGGTTCTAAGTGTTGCTTTCGTTAGTTGTTTTCCATTAGATCTGCTTTTCTTCCGTTGTGATATTTGGGTTGATTCTAATCTGCTGTGGGTCTTGTTTGGGTCTTGTCTACTTATTCTTCTGTTCCTTTGTAGTCACCTCCATCTGCCCTCCAGGGCCTCACTGCAGAACCGTAAGTACCCATGAGGCCATTGGGGCCCATCACCAGCTCACTCCCAGAGCCAGTCCAGGCTGGGGCAGGCTCCTCGGTAATGGTCAAGTTCACCTTAGGCTGGGGTCGAGTCTGGGTTCCTCTTTGTTCACAGCCTGCAGCTTACCAGGTATTACAGCCCTTAGGTGGCATTTTTTAAAAGAATGTTTGTATTGAAAGATTCACACAAAATACAATTGTTATTTATAAAATGTACAATTCTATAGTTTTTAGTAGACTCAAAAAATTAAGCAGTTGTCTCCAGAACAATTTATTCAATCTCAAAATAAGAACTGTCCCCATCAGCAGACACGGCTCATCCCCCCACACCCAGGCCACGTGGCTCCACCTTTCCTGGACGTTTCCTGTGGGTGGAATCCTGTGCGTGGAGCCTTCCCTGCCTGGCTGGTCACCTGCCGCTCGGTGTCCAGGTTCCGTCCAGCTGTAGCATGCATCGGTGCGTCAGTGCTTTCCCTAACACCTGGGTCTGCTGTGTGGATGCACCACATTTCCATTCCCTGCGGATCCCATGATGGGCTCTGGGTTGTTCTCGTTTCTTCACCCTCATGAACAATCCTACCGTTTTCATCAGCTAAAGCTACCAATGGAAGTAACCTAGACCGACTGGCTTCACCAACAGAAGTTTGCCCCTCCCAGTCTGGGGACTAGAGGTCTCAGATCAGGCGCCAGTGTGGCTGGTGTCTGGTGCGAGGTCTCATCCTGGCTTGCAGATGGCACCTCCTCCCCGTGTCCTCCAGGGTTGAGAGAAAGTTTCCTGGTGTTTCCTAAGAGCCCTAAGCCATCGTGAGGGTCCTGCCCTGGCACCTCATCTAACCTAGTTACTCTCAAAGGTCCCATCTCTAAACACCATCCCATTCAGGATTAAGACTTCAATGTATGCATTTTGGAGATACAGGGTCCAGCCGCGGCGCCTAATGTATGCCCTTCTGTTTGTTTTATGTGGACGTCGTCCCGGTTCTCTGGTGTTATTTGCTCATATGGTATTGAGGTGCTTTGAAATTGTCCCACTGTGACATACCATTGTGCATCCTCACAAGCAATAGAAGATCTCACATCTTTGCCAACACTTGTTACTGCTCATCTTTTTTATGACAGTTGTCTTGTGGGGTGTTGGTGGCCTTGTGGATTTGATTACTGGCCGTTGATGTCAAACACCTCATGTGTTTACGGGCCATTTGTATATCTACTTTGGAGAAATATCTATTAAAATCCTTTGCCCATAATTAGCTTATTTGTTTTTTTATTGTTGAATTGTAAGAGCTCTTTACATATTCTAAATAAAATTCCCTTTATCAGATGTAGGATCTGAAAACATTTTCCTTCTGTGGGATTTTGTGGCATTTCCTTTCAGCCCCTTTCCTGAGGCTGCTCAGTGAGCTAGTGTCTCCTCAGTCCCTATCCTCAGACACAGCAGTGAATGTCTCAGCTGTCCTACCCCCAGCCTGACTCTGGACCTGTTTCTGCTTGGGCGCCTGCTGTATGCAATGCAAACATGTCCATCTTCCACTTGGGCCTCATTCAGCTTTCGGCTTTGTTTGTTTTATCCCTCTCTGCTGAGCTTCCAGCAAGCAGCACCATTCAGGGGCGAACTCACAGCATCTAGTTGTCCTGCAAGACCTCTGCCAGCATCGTATATGCCATTTTTCTTTGTGTGTACATTTTTAAAACTTGTGAGGTTAGATATATTGATATTTTTATGTGATTTCTTCCTTTGCTTTTATGCTTTGAAAGGTCTCTCCCAATCTAAGAGGGAAACATGATCTAACAATTTCTTCTTACGGTTTCCTTTCTTGTTTATATTTAGCTCTCTCGTCCATCTGGAATCTATTATTGTGCAGGTAGGAATCCAAGTCTAAGGCCTTCCAAACTGTGGAGTAATTATCTCAGCACCATCCAAAGGTCCTAAATGCCATTCTCGTTACTCACCAAATTTTAATATCTACTTTTACCTACTTCTGAATCTATTTTGATTTTAATTCTATCCTATTATTCGTTGTCTTTATTCCTGTGCTAGAAGCTGGAAGCATATCTTCTGTGTGTGTGTTCTCTCACTCCGGCATATGGGCAGTTACGTAATAGATGCTCAACAAATATTTGCTGGATGGATTTCTGACTGAAGATCAGAGCAGAGGAAAGACCCAGAAGGGAAGTGTTATAAGATGCTGCGGGGGCACCTTTGGAATGGCTAACTGTGCCGCCAAAGAAGAACTAGCTCCTGGCACAGTGCCTATCGCATGGTTGGCACTCGATGAAACATTCAATATCCACAAAGAACTGTGAGGTTGTTAGCTCTGTATGGAATAACTTCCTCCAACTGAGTCTCCCCCTCCACATTGCTCTGACCTGCCTCAAAAGTCTCAGCCAGCCTAGTCCTTCACTTTTTTTTTTTTAATATTTTTTTAGTTGTAGATGGACACAATGTCTTTATTTTATTGCTTTGTATGTGGTGCTGAGGATCGAACCCAGGGGCTCACGCATGCGAGGCAAGCGCTCTACCACTGAGCTACAATCCCAGCCCTAGTCCTTCACTTTTGAGGTGCGCTTTGCCCTGTCTGCCCTCCACGAGCTTCTTGGAGAAACCCATGAACCTGTGATAACTGAGGTGACCAGGAAAACGTATTGGGATGAGTTGAAAAACTGGACGTTGCGATGACGGTGGAGGCAACCTTTGAGCCTCTAGTCTCATCTTTCTCCCTCAAGGCTGGCCTCGCATGGAAGGGCCTTGCTGGGGTCCCAGTGTCCCTCCAACGCCAGTGCTGGAATGTAGTCAATTGCCACTGTAGCGGCCTTGAGGGGCGGGACCTGGAGCAGGTGATAGGTCATGATGGATTAATGTCGCTGTCCTGGGAGGGGGTCAGGTCTTCGGGAGTGGGGTCAGCCCAGTGGCCTCTTCCTCTGTCCGGCTTCTGCCATGTTGTGGCAGCAGAGCCAGAGCCTAGGACCCCGGTCCCCATGCCGAGCTCCTTTCTCCACGGTGAGGACCCTCAGAGGTTCTTCCAAGTCTGGCTTCGCAGCCCGAGCGCGCCAGTGCTGCCTGGAATGTGCCCACAGCCCGTGTGTCGGAACGCAGTCCCCACTGTGGCAGTGTGAAGAGGTGGCAAGTGACCCACTCACGTCGACCCTCAGGAGCCGTTAGTTACGGCTTGAGGGCTCCTGATGGAGGATGAGTCCTCGCCCTCTGCCCTCTGCCGTGGCCTGACGCAGGAGGACGCCTTCGCCAGATGCGGCCCCTCAGCCCAGGCCTTCGAGCCTCCAGAACTGTGATAAGTAAACTTCCTTTTTTAGAAATAAATTCCCCAGTCTCTGGCATTCTGTTACAGAAGCCCAGAATGGACTTCTATGGTGGTAACAAGCCAGGGTGGGGCAGGAACCTTAGCGTAGTCCAAACGGCTGAGTGACTAGAGCAGGGGGTCCCACAGCCTGTCGCCAGGGCTGTCCTTCTGCTCCAAACTCTTTGCTGGGAAGCCAGGGGTTCTCCTGTTCTGACGTGTGCCAGAGACCAGAACAAGGAAGCTTGGGGACGTGCACTTGTCCTGACCGGAACGCCTCCAGGTAGCAAACCTGCACAAAGCACCGGCCTCCCTCCACACTGGCGATTCCATTCATGGTCCCCCCGCCGTGCTCACACCACAGCAGCTCTTTCTTCAGACAGAAGGTGACAAGATGAAGGCTGTGCTTGGGACAAGATGAATTCTGGGCCCCCAGAAGTGTGCGAGTGCAGAGTAATTGTCCCGTGGAGATCCAGGGTACGCAGCGAATTGCACCCCGCTCTCCTCCTGAGGCTGGCCTGAGCGACAGCCGCTGACTCACCAGTGACGCTGTCGAGGCGTCACCTGCGACTTCCCACTCGGTGGGCTTTCGCTTGGCGGGGCCTCTGATCACATGATGACTCTCCTTTCTCGAACACCAGTAAAGAACAAAAAGTCACGATGCCCAGGAGAACAGACAGGCATGGCAGGGATCAGGCCACAGGGCAGCAACTGCTGTTGGACAGCCGCAGGCCTCTCAACTAGAGTGGACGTAGGAAGCAGGTGACACGGCCGTGCCAGGCTCAGCAGGTCCCTCCGCACAGTGGAGTTAGGAGAGCAGAAGTTTGGCTCTGGAAAGAGGAGGCTCTGCAAACCATTGATTCCAACGTTATCATCTTACAGGAACGAGAGCCCAGGCCTGGAGGGGCCGCTCGCTTCCCTAGTCCCAGGCCGCCTGCCTTGGGACGGCTTCGGTTAGGCGTTAACTTGATGGGCTAAGGCTGCCCTGGGTCGGCACTTTGTTTCTGAGTGTGTCTGTGTGTGTCTGTGTGTGTCTGCGTGTGAGTGTGTCTTTGTTTCTGAGTGTGGCTGTGAGGCTGTTGCTGGAAGAGATCATCACTGGACTCAAAGGACTAAAGAAGCTCTGTCCTGCCCGGGTGGGGTCATCGTCCAGCCCATGGAGGGCCTGAGTAGGACAGAAGAGCAAAGGCAGCCCCTCCTCCCTCCCGCTCTCTCTCAGCAGGGACATCGTCCCCCACCCCACCTTCGGCCTCAGAGCTCCTGGTTCTCAGCCCTCAGGCTGGTACTGACCACACCCTCTCCTGGTCCTCCAGCAGCAGCTTGCAGATCATGGCACTTCCCAGTCTCCTTGACCGTGAGAGGCAGCTCCCATCCCTCTCTCCCTCCCTCTCTCCCCCTCTCCCTCTGTCCCTCTCTCCCTCTCTCTCTCTCCCTCCCTCTCTCCCTCTCCCTCCCTCTCTCCCTCTCCCTCCCTCTCCCTCTCTCTCCCTGTCCCTTTTCTCCCTCTTCCTCCGCCTCTCTTCCTCTCTCCTGCTCCTGCTTCTCTGGGGAGCCCTTCCTAATAGGATTCCCATACAGTACTCTTTCCTCCCTGTTGGGTTCGCTCCTGGTTATTTTTCCAAGTGCAGATTACCTTTAAGGAAAGAGGGATTTGGGGGGCTCATCTCTGGGCTGGGTTTTGTGAGGATCCCACCTTTGGGGGGGTCTTCTGAGACTCCAGCACGGACCCCAGGAGGAGGGGCCTGGAAGGTGGGGGGCAATTCAGGAGCCCCATGGGTTTGCAGGGAGCAGCGAGGACCTCATCTGGGTCTACCTGACACCAGTGGGGTGACCTGAAGGGATCTGTGCAACCCGTTTGCCAGTAGTTGGTTGTGTGGGGCCAACGTGATGTCACCTGGGCTCTGGGCCCAGCCAGCCGCTTGGATCTTGTTGAGTCCTCCCTCAGTCCTTTGTGCTGCATCCAATGTGGTGCTCCAGGGCCCTGCCACCAACCTCCCCGTGAAAGCTGTGTTCTTACTTTCCTGATCTGGGTCTCGGTATCTTCAGCTACAACCAAGTTCCCGAGACCTGGACCATGACATCATCTCACATCCTTACAGAGACCCGGCACAGTGCCTAGTGCCATTGACTGGGTGGGAGCCACAAACTTAGAGGAGTGTCAGAGGAACTCACTCATTTAGCTCAGAAATGTTTGCTAAACACCTGTTACGTGCCAAGAGCTGGCTGGGGCTACAGGAGGTCAGATAAGCCCAGCTGTTTTCTCTTAGAGCCTGGGGTCTGCGAGGAAGAGATGATGAGTCAGTCAAACAACTTGCCCGCGGAACGCATCCCCAGAGAAGGGCAGGGCCGTGGAACCATCAAGAAAAGGGCCACGCTGCTCAGCGTCTCCAATGGATACTGTAGTTTAAGTTCACAGGAAGACCCACAGGGCCGCCCGGGCCACCTGCAGACTGGGCTCCTGCACTCACACGTGGAGACTTCCACGGCGGTTCATGGAGGGCAGAACCACGTCCGTCCTTTCCTCCTCTCAGGTCAGTCTCAACACTCACCACATAATTAATTGGCCCTCGATTAACCTGTGTCAAACAGAGGTACGACTTACCTTAGATTGAAGTGAAATTTATATAAGAAGGCCCGTCACAGTCCAGAGTTGCCTCATGCACCCACAGCGCTGCAGGTCTTGGCTTCTTTCTCGTTCCAGGATCCCACACCCGTCAACCCTCTCCCAGCCCCCAGCAGCCTCCGGTCTGCTTTCCTCCTCTGCCGACCTTTCTGCTCAGAACCCCTCACTGCCACAGAACCGCAGCCTGTGGCTCTGGTGGCTCACTCCTCTCTCTTAGCATAATGTCCCAGAGGTCCATCCACACTTAGCAGGTCCCAACACCTCATTCTTTTTTGGGGATGAATGGGTTACTTTTAATGACGGCATAACAGCTAATTATGTGCCAGAAGTTCATTGTGCACATCTAAAGGTGTTTTTGCTAACACATTGTGATTCCTTGACGACTTTTCGTGCATGTAAATTATTTCATAGCCTTCTAAGGCCAGTTTTCGTTAAACATACATGGAATTCATTTAATTAAAAAGCAACCAACTTGATTATTATTAATTGACATAACTGTCTAAATTTCTTTTTTTTTTTTTGGTACCAGGGATTGAACTCAGGGGCACTCGACTACTGAGCCACACTCCCAGCCCTATTTTGTGTTTTATGTAGAGACAGGGTCTCACTGAGTTGCTTAGTGCCTCGCCATTGCTGAGGCTGGCTTTGAACTCGTGATCCTCCTGCCTCAGCCTCCCAAAGTGCTGGGATGACAGTTGTGCGCCACTGAGCCCAACTATAACTGTCTAAATTTGTGGTGTACAGTGTGTTTTGAAATACGCACACTTTGTGGAATGACCTGATCATGACCCCACATACCTACTATTTGTTCATGGTGAGAACACTTAAAAATCTCCTGTCTGGAATTTTCAAGTGTACAAAATTGCAGTCAACTCTGGTCACTATATTGTACAATAGACCTCTTGAGCTTACTTTTCCTGTGCAACTGACTTTTGTGTCCTGTAACCAACATCTTCCCAGTGGCCCTGCTCCCAGCGCCACACACCTCCAGCCATGGAAACCACTGTTCCATGCTCCACTTCTGTGACTTGGACTTTTGAGATTTCAAATGTGAGATCCAGCAGTATTTGTCTTTCTGTCCTTGACTTATCTCACTAAACACAATGTCCTCTGGGTTTAACCATGTGTTCACAAATAATAGCATTTCTTTCTTTTATAAAGCTGGATAGTGTGTGTGTGTGTGTACATATATATATATATATATATATATATATCATGTTTTCGTTATCCAGTCGTCTGTTGATGGACGTGCATTTATTTCACATCTTTGCTGTTGTAAATAATGCTGCCATGAACACAAAGGTGCAGACATCTCCTTGACCTCTCCTTTCAGTTCCTCTGGCCATGACCCCAGCAGCGAGCCCACCAGATCTAATGGTATTTCTGTTTGATTGTGGGGTAACCTTTACATCGTCCTCCACAATGGCTGTGCTAATTTACACCCCCTCCAACAGCACCCAGGGTCTTCTCCACCGGCTCTCCAACACTTCCTGTCCTCCACCACGTGGGAAATAGCCTCACAGGTGTGGGGTCAGTCCTCACCGTGGTAGTGATTCACATTTCCCTGGTGATCAGTTAAGCACCTTTTCATATACTTGGTGGCCCTTTGTATGTCTCTTGAGAAATGCCCATTCAGATTCTTCACCTGTTTTTAAACTGGGTGATTTGTTTTCTTGCTGTTGAGTTGTTAGAGTTCCTTCTATGTTTTTGGATGTCAACCTTTATCAGATGGGTGGTTTTTAAACATTTTTCCCATTTCATAGGTTATCTCTTCACTCTTTGATTCTTTCTTGGCTGTGCAGAAGCTTTTTTAGTTTTATATGATTCCATTTGTCTATGTTTTGCTTTTGCTTTTGTTGCCTGAACTTTTGGGGTCTTGTCAAAGTAATCATTGCCTAGAGCCATGTCACGAGGTCTTTTTCTGCTTCTTCTCGTAATTCACACTTTAGGGCCCCGTGCTTAAGGCTCTAATCCATTTAACTTGGTTCCTGTATGTGGCATGAGATGTCCAATTTCACTCTTCTGCATGGAGATGCCCAGTCTCCCTAGTAATCTCCTGGAGAGACTCCTCTTGCACATCACATGGTCGTCCCTGTTGAAAACCAGTCCACAGTGTCTGTGACTCTATTCCCAGGCTCTGTGTTCTGCTCCCTGGGTCTGCGTTTGTTCTATACAGTGCCATGCCATTTGGTTGTTATAATCTATTTTGATCGGGTCTTGTAATGCCTCCAACTTTGTTCTGTTTGCTCAGAACTGCTTTGCTAAATGGTGTTTTTTGTGGTTCCCTGGGACTCTTGCAATGGTTTTATCTATTTCTGTGAAAACTGTCCTTGGGATTTTGCATTATATTGGATCTGTGGAGTGTCTTGGGTGGTGTACTTTAAAAATATGAATTCTTCCAGTCCAATAACATGAGACTTCTTCCTATTCATTTATATTACTGAATTTCTTTCACTGATGTTGAATCCAAGCCATTGGACTAGAGCTGCAGACAGGGCAGGTAGACCATGCAGGTAGACCAGGTAGGTAGACAGGATAGGTAGACCATGCAGGTAGACCATGCAGGTAGACAGGGCAGGTAGACCATGCAGGTAGACAGGGCAGGCAGACAAGGCAGGTAGACAGGGCAGGTAGGCCAGGCAGGCCAGGTAGACCAGGAAAACTGGAGCACGGGAGGCACCTGGGCAGTGGCCCTGCAGAGCTGTGATGCCAGCATGGGCCTGAGGCGGGGAGCAGGGCTGAGACGAGCCAGGGAGCGCTGACCCGTCACCCTGCAACCTGACCTGGCTTGGTGCAGACACGTGCTCCACACAGCACCCCAGCCTAGAACCCTCCAAACATCCACAGTCAGAAAACCACAACCTCCTGGGAAGATGGGATTGCAGGCCAGCGGAATTGGGGCGACCTGAATGGCAGTTCAGCCTCAAGGTTGACCAAGAGCTTCAGAACTGTCCCAAAACCCGAATAGTAAAAATTTTAACCAATAGCGTTGATCCAAATGCCATATAAAGCCCTGGACCAGCTCACTCGGGCAACAGCACCTGCCAGGCCCCCTCCTCCCCCTGCAAGAGTTCTGTTCCCGTTCTTCACTCGAGGACATCCTGCTCCTTTCCCGTTGGCCCGTGTTTTCCATTCTTTGAATTCAAAAGACAAATCTGCCCTGTCTACCGTGTCTTCCTGGATGGAAGTCAGGGTGAGCTGCTGGGGTCTGTCGCTGCCCTGGAGGGCGCAGCCCACCATTCTCTGCCACTCAGTGGTGGTGAAGAATCAAGCTCTGCTGCCTGGGCCCCTCAGAGCCGTGACCATCCCCTGCTGTGATTAGCTGCTAACGCTGACCGGGCCTCCTCAGGTGCAGAGGTCTGCTGCTGACAGACCCCGCCCGCCAGCAGGAGCAGACCATCTAGTTTCACCCCCAGTCAGCCAAGGTGTAGAGGTAAATAAAAAAGCGAACATATCAGTTATACGAAAGCGAAACAGTCTTATAGAAATATGGAGGAGATTTTAGTGGTCTGGATAGAACATCTAACCAGCCACAGCGCTCTCTTAAGCCAAAGCCTAATCTAGAGGAAGGCCTCATCTTATTTCTATGAAGGACGAGACAGGGGAGGAAACTTCAGAAGAAAATTTTGAAGCTAGTAGAGATCACTTCATGAGGTCTATGGAAAGTCATCTCCATTACACGGAAGCGCAAGGTGAGCAGCACATGCTCACGTAGAAGCTACAGAGTGTTAGTCAGAAGATCAAGACTGGGGATAGGGATGGCTGCAGTGGACAGCAGAGGTTCAGCGTGGATAAAAGCCTTCTATTGGAAGAAGCTATCCTGGACTTTCATAGCTGGAGAGGATAAACCAGTGCCTGGCTTCAGAGATTTAAAGAACAGACTCACTCTCTCGTGAAGGGCTAATGCAGCTGGTGACTTGAAGTTGAAGCCAATTCTCATTTACTATTTTGGAAATCCTAGTCTCTTAAGAATTATACTAAATCTACTCTGCCTGTGTTTTATAAATGGTATAACAAAGTCTGGGTGACAGCCCATCTGGTTGACAACATGGTCTACTGAATATTTTAAGCCTGATGTTCAGATCTACTGTGTGGAAAGAAAAAAAAAAACTTTCAGATATTACTGCTCACTGACAATGCATCTGGTCATTCGAGAGCTCTGGAGGAGAAATACAATAAGATTAATGGTTTTTACGCCTACTAGCACAACATCCATTCTGCAGCCCATGAATCAATGAGTAATTCTAACTTTAAAGTCTTATTATTCAAGAAATACATTATGTGAAGTTATAACCACCATAGGTAGCGATTCCTCTGATGGATCTGGGAAAAGAAAATTGGAAATCTTCTTGAAAGAAATCACCATGCTCAATTTCATTAAGAACGTTCATGAGTCATGGGAGGAGTTCAAAACATCAACTTTAGCATGAGTTTAGAAGTCAGTCAGCAGCCACCAACACTGAGGCAAGACTCTACCAGCAAAAACAGTACAGCTCACTCGAGGCTCGGTGATCGTGAGCATGGTTTAGCATAAGGTATTTTTAGATTACAGTATGCATATTGGTTTTTAAGAGAGCTATTGCACACTTAATAAACTATGGTATAGAGTATACATAAATTTTAGATGCAATGATAGACTAAAAAATGGCTGACTCACATTATTGTGATATTTGCTTTATTGCAGAGTTATAGAACTGGACCTGCAGTATTGTCAAAGTATTCCTGACTGTCGATTTGGTTGTTTATGTCTCATTATTCCTATAGGCCTTTTTAACTCTTTTTAATTATTTTTTCTTTTTGTTTCTGATATATCTCTACGCTTACTGATTCTCTCTTCTTGATCAAATCCGCTACTGAAGCTCTCTATGGGATTTCCAGTTCAGTCATTATATTCTTTCTCTCCCCTGCCCCTTTCATTTGTTTCTCCTTATTGAATTTATCATTTTGTTTGTGTGTTGCTTTCCCGATTTTGCTTAGCTCTCTGTCTGTATTCTCTTGTAGCCTACTGAACTTCTTGATTATTTTGAATTCTTTGTTTGGATCTGGTGCCTGAGTCCATGTGGACGTGTCCTGAAACCTGAATATGTAAGCACAGGCCTGAGTCCTTGGACTTGGTGTTTGGCCTGGGTCCTAGGTCTGCAGGGGTGATCTTGGAGCTTCAGTCTGTGGGGATCAGCCTCATACAGAGTCTACTGGGATGGATCTGGACCTTAGATCCACTGGAAAAGGCTTGGATCCTGAGTCCTCTGGAACCTGGGGCTGTGGGGACTGCTCTGGAGCCTGAGGCCAGCCTGGTCCTGGACAAGGCCTGGAGTCTGCATCTGTGAAGGTCTCCCTGGAGGCTGAGTGTCTGTGTGCTGGCCTAAAGGGTAGGTCCATGAAGATTAGCATGGATCTCGGTGTCACAGGGGCCTGCTTTGCTCTGCAGGCTGGGTCTAGTGTAGCCAGCAGACCCTGGGGTCTGCTCAGATGGGACTTGCCCCTGGTTTGGACACAAGGGCTGGCCTGCAACCTGTGACCACTGGGACCTGGGATCTTCAAATGCAAACCTGGCACTAGGTCAAGTCTTGTGTCTCAGGCCACGAGGGCCAGCCTGTAATGACACTGGTCTGGAGCAGAGGCCTCAAGAGCCAGGCTGGCCCTGGAGTAGGCCCAGAGATGGAGTACGTGATGTCAGCCCAGAGGCTGGCACTGCAAGGGCTGGCCTGGCATTAGAGTAGACCCAGACATCAAGTCCTCGGATACCCGCTTGAAACCGGGGGCTTTAGGGTCCACTCGGATCAGCCTAGTTTGGGGGTTCCAGGCAAATTCTGATGCTGACTTCATTTTCCTTCCCCAGTGTGAAATCTGTTTCTGTGTCCTTGCTGTGCTGGCCAGGCGTAAAGGAAGGATCACACGGGTGACAGGAAACTGCCCTTCCTACCTGCTTTAAGGTGCCTTTCCTTCCCGTGCTCCATCTAGGTGCTGTGATCTCTCATCCAATCTCCCGGGCTCTGGCATTTTCGCGCACAGGGAGTTGTTCAGGCTGATGTTTCTCTGAAAGGATGAGAGGTGAGGATCCTGTTCACCATTTCGCTGATGCCGCCAGCTTCATTGACGCTTTGTTGGCCAAACTGACTCATTTTCAACTAGTGATTTCAGTGAAATTACTGAACTGGGAGCCTCTTGTAGACATGAATGAGACATCCTGGGAAGGGAAAAGTTACAAGAAAAGGGAGTGAATCCCGTAGAGACTCTAATATGCCTTTCTTCCTAGCCACAGGGGAAAGCACTTACATCTTCCGACACATAATTACCTTCCTGGTGTTTAATGAACACAACTTTAATACACACTCTACAGTTGAAATCTGCTAAAACCCAAGACTTGGGGGGAGTTTTCTTGCACTTGCTGATCTGATATAGAAAAGTAACGCTTTAAACATCTGGAGATTATCGATTTGGTTGTTTACTTGGAGTAGTCCAGCGGGTGTCCCTGTGAGCAATTACCTAACATATCTTAACATGTTAGAAAATCTAAACACAAGCCCCCGAGAAGGACACTGGCTGGCGGGCTCAGCAGCATGGCACAGCTCATGGATTTCTGAGACAAAAATAGACCATTTGTTTTTAGGCTTTGGTAGGTCCAGTGACCACCTAGGGAAATTATTAAAAATAAAGATATACCCACCCCGATTTGCTGACTCTGACTCTAAAGCAAGGGGCCCAAAAGTAGCTGTATTTTTAACAATTTCCCCAGATAATTCTCACCAACACCCAAGCTCGAGGACCATCTGACCCCACCACCGAGAAGCGCCACGTTGGTTAGCTCCTACAATGGGAGGGATTTTCCTAGATGACCCCTCTGCTCACATAGAAATGCTATAAACAACTGCCACGCAAACCCACACCTGCAGGCGGCAGAGACGACACTGAAATTGTCATTTTGTCCTTTCTGTGAAGCCCAATGAAAAAGAAAAAACTTAAAACCACAGATCCAGAAAATTCTGGTTTATCCTGAAGAATTAATATATGTTGAAGACAAGGAACAAGAACAGGAGCATTTGTAATAAATCATATTTCTGATTGTATCTGGGTGGCCAGCATCTACGCGTATTTCAATTTAGTTTTAACAGCTATTTTTTGCCTGAATGAAGCATTCAGACTCCTGGGTTCCCACCAGACGTATCCCTCCATCGTGTCTGTCTTCCCACTCCATCTCTTTCCCTGCCTTCACTTCCACCCTGGCTGGCCCCTTCCTCAACTGGCTTGCTGGGGCAGAGTCTCCTGGCCTGGCGGCAGCAGCAGGCCAGGCTCTATGGGTGGAACAGGACAAACACCTCTGCACACCTGGGAGTCGCCTCCTTGTCTACAAGCTGGTGGTCAGCCAGGACATCCTCAAATGGCAAGGATAAGATGGCTTTAACAGGGGAACGGACTTGTTCTACCATTCACACCTTTACTCTGCTGCACAGAATCAGCTCCCAAAGTGGGCGCGTCTGAAACGGGCCTCACATCTCAACACCTTCAGCCAAGACCCTGGAGAGGCGATTTCGTGAGCCAGCAGCAGGGTAGGCTGCTAATGGCTCCACACATGGCTCAGGTCGCAGGATGCTCACAAAACCCCGTCATCCACAGACGTCCTGCACAAGCTCCACTGGCTGCTCTCTCAATGGGGTCCCCAGAACACATCACTTTCATACAGAGAAAGAGCTCGACATCGTGAGGCAGCTATTTATTCTGTCTCCTGACCCAGCAACACTGTTTGGGTTTAGAATTTGGCTATGTCCGTATGCACCTTCAGAGATGAATCAACAGCTCAGCACCATCTGCTTCCTGTTGGAGCCTGCCTGGCCTCAGTGGTTCTCGTTTGGATGAGTACATTTTGTCCCCAGGAAGCAAATGGGAGCAGGTGGGTTAAGTGGCCCACAGTGCCTGGGGCAGAAAGAACAGGAAGGCCACTCTCTAAAGAGAAATGATGAATCCATGCGGGTGCTGTGTGGATTTATGCAGCACATGCCTATGATTAACCTCTGCGAGGGAAAACCATTCTCCCCATTGAGAACAAGGCCTCAGGGGATGAGCGTGGAGTTTGTACCACCGGTTAATGGACTGGGTCCCTTCCATGCCAAGATGCTCCCGCCCTGCTGTGTCCTGTAGTGACAGGTGACGCCATGGCTGGCCACGGGGTAGCCTAGGCCTGGGCATAGTGAGGTGGGGTGGGCATGTTCCAGATCCCGGGAACCCCCTCCAAGCCCAGCATCCTGCAGGGCGTCACCCTGTGGGCGTCACCCTGCCCCCCACATGCCTTTAGCTCTGTTAGTCTTGCCAGAAACACATCAAAAATCAAGCATTTTAAAATGATCTGGACTTTTTTATTTAAGTTCAGTAATGTGTGTGGTTTTGCCCGTAATTTATTTGACTTCAGAGCACGTAAAATAAATGGGGAATTTTACCATTGTCCTCATGTTAGAAACTGCTGTCCGCAAATATCTATTTTGGTACCCTCAATTTTTTCCTGTTCTCTCTCATTTGGGGAAGATGAAAGCAGTAGAGCTATTTGTCTCCCCTAAATTAGCCGTGTGACAACTCTGAGCTATTAATAACCACTCCCCACGGCATTAACACTTCTGTCTGAGAGGGGTCAAGTGGTGACCGCCGTGGAGGGCGTGTGGCCATGGTGGACGCAAGCAGCACAGCTCCTGTGCAGCTGGTACCTCAGACGCCCTCCAGTCACAGCCAGCTCGCAGATCTGAGAAGTCCCTGAGGCCTTCCTGCCCATGGGCAGAGCCCGGAATCCTCCCGCGCAGCCCAGTGCCATCCCCAGGGCTGCTGGCGCTGCGGCTCTCGCCCTGTGCTGTGCCCCCTCCTGTACCCTACGCCGCCATCCGGACTCTGCTGCTGCCGCTATCGTGCAGGACCAGGGGGGTGCTGTCCTTCCGTCCCATGTCTCAGGTGGCACAACCTACTTCCCCAGCCCACAGCAGAGGCTGCCATCTCACATGCAAGCGCCACCTGGCCAAACCAGGGCCCTCAGGGCCTCAGCCCCCCATTCCTGCTCCGCCCCCCAGAGCTGCCTTGACACCACCGCAGCAGGGCCTGAGCCCCGGCCCCAGCCTGAGTGACCTGGCCTGAGTGACCCGGCCAAGGCGGAGAGAGAGAGGAGCACACCCTGGGGCCAGGCGACCTGGGCTCCCAGCCTGGCCCTTCTCCACTTAAACATGCACCAGTCAATCAGCCTCTCAGCCTCTCAGTCTTCCTTGGTAAACTGTGAATTATCACACATACGGGTAACTATTTTATGTATAAATTATATTAAATGTATAATTATATATAATTATAAGTAATTATATAACATAATTATATATATTCAAAATGCAGTGGTGGCATTTAGAAAAGGGAGACCACAACCCTTGCTTATTGAAAAAAGTCAGTTACATCAGTCAGCAGCGAGAATGATGAGTGAGGTCAAGTTCGCCGGGGAAATGGGGATCTTTCCAAAGCGTCTGTATTTGTGGAAATCCCTGCAGAAGCAGCAGAAGAAAGGATTCAGCTGCAGGGAGACAACTTCTCTGAGGAGAAGCCAAGGATCCTCACAAAGACAGAATAATCCAAGATGCCCCGGAGGCTCCCGGGTCCCCGTCAGGCATGAAGCAGCTTCTAGAATCACCTCCTCAGCCTTCTGAAAAGCTCAGAATAAAGGTATTAACAACCACCTTCTGGGTTGAAATACAAAAGACTTTAAATGTCAGCCTGGGCTGATCAGAGAAGGAGCAATTGAAATGCCCACTGTTTCTGAAATGGCCAGTGGTGTGTGGCGGACGCACTCGCCTGCTCAGATCATAAAACATGGCACAGCAACAGAGAGGAGCATTGAGCTTCTGCGCAGGCAGTGACGGGCTGTCCCTGGGAGTTAATAAAATCATAATGGCCAGCATCGGGGCTTCTTAATTTCCTCCAGTAGCTGAGGCCCTTGCTCTCCGAGGAAGTCTGTAAAGCCATGTAAGTCCATCACTAGGTGTCCAGTCCTGGGCGGTGACGGTGCTCACTCCTACAGGTTGCCTGGCCTCTGAGCTCTCTTCGTATCTTAGGACTAACCACCCACCTCCAACAGAGAAGCTAAACATGCAAGGTGCTGGCTTTCCAGGCTCCCTTGCAGCTAGGCATCCAACCTGTTCAGCTGGCCTTGTGCCCCACCTGGGCGCAGAGGGAAAGCAGGCGTGTGGGCAGCAGGGGCCACATGATCTCAGGCTGGACTCCTGAGTTGCAGGCTTAGCAGAGGCCGTGGGGTCTCCACAGAGCCACTGTAAAGCCCCATGGACACCATCCCTGATACGTGCACTTGGACCTGGCGCTCAGAAGCTTCCAGAGCCTCAGGCCTGCTGTGTGGCTGGCGGGCCTCTTCTTTCTGGCACATGCTTCATTGGTCTGCCTGCTGCTGAGTCCTCCCAGTTGGACGTAAGCAGGCCTCTCCAGGAAGCTGGCTTGACGTAACCTGCCTTTCTTCCGACTGTTCCGGCTTCCTAACATGGTCCGCTGGGGTTTGAGTACTTCCGTCCTCTCTAAAATTTCCTGCTGAACTTAATGCTCCATTGCCACAGCATTGGGAGGGGAGCTCGGGGGGGTCTGAGTCCTACAGCTGGGCCCTTGTGGGTGCAGCGAGGGGCTCTTCTGAAAGGGTGCGACAGAGAGTCTTCACCTCTTGGGGACTTCTGCTGTGTGCCCCTGAGAGCAACCTTCCTCTCCTCTAGAGGACGCAGGGTTCAGGGCACCGCCTTGGAGGCAGAGAGCAGCCTTCACCAGACACCAGACACGCTGGCATCTTGACCTTGGACTTCCCGGCTTCCCAAACTGTGAGAAGTAAACTTCTGTTCTCTATACATGACTCGGTCTCGAGTATTCTGTTATAGCCACGCCGATGCATCTCCCAAGGCTGGGTCTTGCTGGTTCCTTTATCACAAGAGGCCAGAACTCTAGATGCACCATAAACACTCCTAGAACAGCACGGAGTCCTTTTCTCACGGTTATGGATGCCAACAGTCCAAGCTCAGTTTTGCTGGACCCAAGTCAAGATGTGGGCAGAGCTGTGGCCCTCTGGAGGCCCTGGGAGATGGGCTTTGCCTTCTCCCTCTGGCGGTGGCTGTTGTTCCTTGCTTCTGGGCCACAGGGCCTTGTCGCCCTCTGCTTCCCACCTACAGGACCCACCAGGACAGCCCCAGATGGCTTCCTCTCGTCGAGGTCCTTGACCATCTTCAGAGTCTTTTTCACAGAAAGTTGGATCCACAGGCTGGATTAGGACATGGACGTGTTGGGGTCACTTCTCAGCCTTCCTCCCCCTCAAGTCACACACCACACATGCGTCCATAACCTGCAGCGCTCGCTCTCCCTCCCCAAGACACCGCACTCGGGCGGCTCCATCTTGGGAGAGATTTGGGTCCTTCACAGACTAACTCCCCCACTCGAGCTGGCTCTGGGCTGCTCCCTGAAAGCTCACATGCTAGAAGTTTAATCCTCAAGTTTAGTCTCAATGATATTGAGAGGTGGCAGGATCTTTAAGAGGTCACATCTAGTGGGATTACCTCTTGGGGGCACTGCCCTTGGGAGTGGATTAATGTCCTTCCCAGGAGACTGGATTAGTTCTCTTGAGAATGGATTAAGTCTCTCAGGAGTGAGCGAGGTCTCATGGGACTGGTTAGCCATGATGGGGGGTTATAAGAAAACAGGTTGGCCTCCCTTAGTCTCTCTTAAGCTCTTCCACCCTGTAGGACATTTTCTATCAGACCCTCACCAGAAGCCAAAAGATTCCAGCGATGCATTCTTGGACCTGCAGAATTATAAGCTCAAGAAAACTTTTTCCTTTAAAACTTATCCAGCCTCAGGTGTTTTGTTATAGCAGCACAAAACAGACTAAGATGCACCTTTGAGCAATCAGCCTCACATGCAAATCTGCCTAATGGTTGATGGTCCTCATCAAGTTCTTTCAAACTGTTGTGATGGCCCTGTCTTCAATCCTGCTGCTGATTATGAGACCTCAAACATAACAATAAGCAGGATAGCTCTGCCCTGATTGTCAAGAGACCTAGCAATCAATCACTTCCTCATGTAGGACTTTGGGCAAAAATCCCACTCCCTTAAGTTTCCTCATTCATACAAGAACAAACTAAAACTATTCCCAGCTTTTCCATGATTATCCCTCAAATTTTCACATCTTCACTGGGTGTGGTGGCACAAGCCTGTAATCTGAGCACTTTGGGAGGCTGAAATAGGAGAATGGCAAGTTCAAAGCCAGCTTCAGCAACAGTGAGGTGCTAAGCAACTCAGTGAGACCCTGTCTCTACATAAAACACAAAATAGGGCTGGGGATGTGGCTCAGTGGTCGAGTGCCCCTGAGTTCAATCCCCAGTATCCCCCTGAAAAAATTTCATATCTTTCTCCATCTTCTTACCAAAAAAATATGTATTATATAAACATGTATTTACATAGCTCAATAACAAATTATAAAACTAAATGTAATGCTTTAGGAATATTTACCTAGGTAGTAAAACAATTTTAAAAAAATAAAATAAAATGGCACAAAAGCTAGGCTAATACACAAAATGTAGTATATCCATACAATGGAATATTACTCCGCCATAAAAAGGATGTCAATTCTGACACATACTAAAATATGGATGAATCTTGCAGAGAGTTTGTTAAGTGAAACAAGCCATTCACAAAACCACAAAAGGTGTATGACTGCACTTTCTCAATGTGCCTAGAGTAGTACCAAGTTCATAGGGAGGAAGTGGAATGAAGGTTACCAGGGTCTGAGGAGAGAGGACGGAGATACTATTTAACAGATACAGACTTTCAACTGCAGGTTGTGCGAGCTCTGGAGGTGGAGGTGCTGTACAACCTGAGTGCACCCAATGCCCTGCAGTGTGCAGGTAAAATGATTCTGGTGGTGAACTTCACTTACGTGCATCTTACCATGAGGAAGAAAAACTAGAAATTGGAACAAACTAAGTTAACCATGTGTCTGGCCGGGGAGGGCACAGAGAAGCATCTCTGTCATAATTATTTGCTAACTGCACATATATGCTTCTTGGCTTATTCTTTTTTGATTTATTTGTTCTAATTAGACATATGTGACAGCAGAATGCATTTTGATTCATTGTACACAAATGGAGCACAACTTTTCATTTCTCTGTTTGTACACGATACAGTCACACCATATGTGCAGTCATACATGAACCCAGGGCATTGTTGTCCATCTCATCCACCATCTTTCCTGCCCCCATGTTTCCTCCCTTCCCTCCCTCCCCTTTGACCAAAGTTCCTCCATTCTTCCCAGGCTGCTCTTCGCCATTATGGATCAGCATCCACTTATCAGAGAGAACATTCGGCCTTTGGTTTTGGGGGATTGGCTTACTTCACTTAGCATGATGTTCTCCAATTCCATTTACCCGCAAATGCCATGATTTTATTCTCTTTTATTGCTGAGTAATATTCCATTGTGTATATATACCACAGTTTCTTTATCCATTCATCTATTGAAGGGCATCTAGGTTGATTCCACAATCTAGCTATTGTGAATTGAGCTGCTATAAACATTGAAGTGGCTGTGTCACTGTAGTGTGCTGTTTTTAAGTCCTTTGGGTATAGACCGAGGAGTGGGATAGCTGGGTCAAATGGTGGTTCCATTCCAAGTTTTCTAAGGAATCTCTATACTGTTTTTTAGATTGGTTGCACCAATTTGCAGTCCCAGCAGCAATGTATGAGCGTGCCTTTTCCCCCACATCCTCATCAACACTTACTATGGTTTGTATTCTTAATAACTGCCATTCTGACTGGAGTGAGATGAAATCTTAGAGGAGTTTTGATTTGCATTTCTCTAATTGCCAGATGTTGAACATTTTTTCATGTATTTGTTAATTGATTGTATATCATCTTCTGAGAAGTTTCTGTTCAGCTCCTTCGCCCATTTATTGACTGGGTTGTTTGTGTTTTTGGTGTTAAGTTTTTTGTGTTCTTTATATATCCTAGAGATCAGTGTTCTAGCTGATCAGTGTTCAGTGCTTGTGGCAAAAATTTGCTCCCAGAATGTAGGCTGTCTGTTTACCTCATTGTTTCTTTTGCCAAGAAGAAGCTTTTTAGTTTGAATCCATCCCATTTATTGATTCTTGCTTTTATTTCTTGCACTTTATGAGTCAGGAGGACATACACAACTTAAACAGGTCAATTTCAAGCAAGGAACTAGAAGACACCATCAAAAGCTTACCAACCAAGAAGAGCCCAGGACCAGATGGATTTTTCAGTCGAGTTATACAAGACCTTCAAACAAGAATTAATACCAATACTCCTTGCTAGGAATTAGACCAGAGACCCTGCACCTAATTGATGAAAGTAGGCCCAAATTTTCATTATGTTGGATTAGGCCCCAACTTCCTTAACAAGACTTTTTGTTTAGAAGATCTGTCCAATGGTGAGAGAGGTGTGTTAAAGTCACCCAGTATTGTTGTGTTGTGGTCCATTTGATTCTTAAAATTGAGAAGGGTTTGTTTAATATACATGGATGCTCCATTGTTCAGGGAATAGATATTTATGATTGTTATGTCTTGTTGATGTATGGTTTCCTTAAGCAGTGTTAAATGACCTGCTTTATCCCTTCTGACTATCTTTGGTTTGAAGTCCACTTTATCTGATACGAGGATGGAAACTCCTGCTTGTTTACATGGTCCATTTGAGTGGTATGATTTTTCCCTTCTTTCACCTTCAGTCTGTGGATGTCTTTTTCTATGATTGTTGGGCCTTTTTTTAAATCCAATATGCCAGTCTGTGTCTTTTAATTGATGAGTTTAAACCATTAACATTCAGAGTTATTATTAAAATATGGTTTGCATTGCTGTTAATTTTGGTTTATTTTTTGTTTTTAACTTAACTTGGTTTCTGCTTTGATTGGCTTTTCCTTTAGAGTAGTTCCTCCTTTTGCCGATTTTCATTATTGTTTTTCATTTCCTCCTCATGAAGTATTTTGCCAAGAATGCTCTCTAGTGCACGTTTCTCATTGTAAGTTCTTTTAACTTTTGTTTATCATGGAAGGTTTTCATTTCATCATCAACTCTGAAGCCTTATTTAGCTGGACATAAGATTCTTGGTTGGCATCCATTTTCTTTCAGAGCTTGGTATATGTTGTTCCAAGATCTCTTGGCTTTGAAGGTCTGGGTTGAGAAATCTTCTGAAATCTGAATTTTTTTTCCCCTGTATGTAATCTGCTCCTTCTCTCTCGCAGCTTTTAAAATTCTATCCTTATTGTGTATGCTAGGCATTTTCATTATAATGTGCCTTGGTGTGGGTCTGTTGTAGTTTTGTACCTTTGGTGTCCCGTAAGCCTCTTGTATTTGACTTTCCAATTCATTCTTCATGTTTGAGAAATTTTCTGTTTTATTTCATTGAAGAGATTGTGAATTCCTTTGGTTTGTACCTCTGTGCCTTCCTCTACCCCAATAATTTTTACATTTGGTTTTTTCATGTTATCCCATAATTCTTGGATTTTCTGTTCATGGTTTCTTATCATCTTCATTGTGGGGTCAACTTTATTTTCAAGATTATATATTTTGCCTTCATTGTCTGAGGTTCTGTCTTCCAAGTTCTCTAGTCTGTTGGTGATGCTTTCTATTGAATTTTTTATTTGGTTTATTGTTTCCTTCATTTCAAGGATTTCTGCTTGGTTCTTTTTCAAAGTCTCTATCTCTTCCTTAAAGTAATCTTCTGCTCCCTGTATCTGCTCTCTCATCTCTTTGTTGGAGTGATCAATGGTTGCCTGAATTTGCTCCCTTACATCATTCTGTGCTTCACAGATCATTTTAATTCTGTACGTTCTGAGCTCCTTCTCTGACATTTCATCTGCTGTGCTGTCAATGGATTCTGTTGTAGCATCTTGGCTTGTTCGGGGCACTTTCTTCCCTTGGTTTTTCATGCTGCTCCTGTGTCTTCCTCTCTGGCAGTGCCCATCTGAGGTGTTACAGTTTCTACCCTATAATCTTGTAGTGTCCCTGCAGGTTTCCAATACCTCACCTCTGGTGTAACTGGGCCTGCAGGGACCTCGGGGATGGTCTTCCTAGTCCTGGCTGCTGTCTGTAGAAGGAAGTAGGCAAGGACAGCTGCCAGTTGGTAGATGGGGAGCTGCAGCATGGGTGCACAGTCTCCTCCACCTCCTCCATCCCTTGGGCTGGGGTCCATCTGCTCTGCCTCCTCCACAAGTTGGGCAACTTATTCTTGTTTATCTTTTTTTTTTTTTTTTTTGGTACCAGGGATTGAACTCAGGGGCCCTCTACCACTGAGCCACCTCCCCAGCCCTATTTTGTGTTTTATGTAGATACAGGGCCTCACTGAGTTGCTTAGTGCCTCACCATTGCTGAGGCTGGCTTTGAACTCGCAATTCTCCTGTCTCAGCCTCGCTAAGTGCTGGGATTACAGACGTGCACCACTGTGCCCACCTTTGTTTACCTTTTAATTCGAAATTTTTTCAGCCACTCCCCAAAGTGGACACAACACCATGACAGACACAGCCACCGCTGTTGCCCACAGTTTGCTATTTTTGTTTTGCTTGTGTATGTCCCAGGTGTGGGTGGGGAGGGGATGGGACATTTCAGAGCCAATTCCGGGTTGACATCATGCCACCCATGAACACTTTGGCGAGCATGCAGACACGCTGTGGATTCGCTGTGTGTGAAACGCCAAAAGTGCACCGAGCAACAGAGAGGGAGGCGGCTGGCCTCAAAGACAGAAACCCCCCAGGGAAAGTGGCTGTGTGTCTGCAGGGGCGTGTCCATGGCCACACACACAGAAGGATGTCTGCTTTGTTGAGGGAACAGCCACAGTGCCAGTGGATTCCCATCCCATTGTGGGGACCGTGGGAACAAAGGAGCTGGCAGCCCTGTGCCTGCCATCGAGCCCAGGGCCCAGGAGAGTGACAGCCACTGGGTACAGAGGTCTTCTGGGCTGGAGTCACCCTCCTGTGGCTAGGACAAGCCTCTTGCTCTCTCCACTGTCTGCCCAGCGGCCAGCACTGTGAACTGTGAGTCTGACCTCCGAAACTGAGTGACTAAATGGACTAAGAGGATGACTCTAAAGACATCCAGAGTTTGGAGGAGGCCAGACTTTTTTAGCAACTTTAAACAAACTGTCCTGTTCTTGAAGAGAGGCAGGAGACTCTGAACTCCCTATAGAATATCCACCACCATGTGCTGCTAGTGGAGGTAAGAAGAGGGAGATGAGAACTCTGAGGCACATCTGTGTCCCTAAGGGGGCCATGATTTGTCCTGTTTCAGGACAGTCCTGAGGCCAGGTTATGGCTAATAAAACCTGTGAATGCCCAATTGCTATAAAATAGAGGTGGACATGGGGAGGGTACAAGACTTCTTTTCAGACGCCAGGTCTGGGGTCAGAGCCCTGGATGTTGCCAGGCTATGTCTACAGGCCTGCGAGCTCCTGGACACCAAGCAGAGGCCAGCACAGGAGCCACAGGGTGGCATGGGCTTCCTCTGATCTCAGAGTCCCCTGCTCGATTCCACTCATGGCCTCCCCTTCCTGACGTTCCCAGCGAGGGGTGAGCTCTCCCTGCCGCCCCTCGCTGCCCCAGTGCCTTTGATGTAGCTGGTCCTCCTGCAAGGGGCGGCCCCCTGTGTTTTCCTATGCTGCTCCCTGTTTCTTGGGCCTGTTCCAGTGTCTGTTTGAGAGACTTCCCACGACCATCCTCATGAACAGGGGAGCAGCCTGTGGACTAGATCTCAGCACTGGTCCCTGGCCCTCCTTCCCACACAGCCCCCGTGGTCCGTCTCCCCAGCCCCAGCATGCAGGGGTTTCATTTGCTCTTTTCACCATGGTGAGAGTGGCCCCTGGATGGATGGTCTGCCTGCCCCTTGACCCTGTGACCTCGCACCTTCCCACCTGGGTCCCTGAGGCCAGGCCTGCTCCTGCCTGCAGAGTCTCTCTTGGCCCCATTTGGGAGCGAGGAACTCCTGTCCTAGGGCTGTGGGATGGCCAAACGAGACATCTCGTGGTGGATGTCCGTCACGAGACAGATGGTGGACATTCGTGAGCTGGACAGTTCCTGAATCACAGGCACTCACAGCCAGGGGAGGAGGCCAGGCACGTGACCTGGATGCCCGGAGGGTTGCCCTCGGGAACAGAGAGGCCACGGTGGTGTGGAGAGTGGGCCTGCAGCGTCCGGAGGGTGGGAACCGCAGGCTGCTGCTCCAGGAGAGGAGGGAACTGTGCAAGTGTGTGTGTGGAGGGGCCTCCCGGGGAGCCGAGTGGCCAGGGGAGGTCGCGGTTGCCCTTTGCAGCCCTCCCAGCGTCCAGACAATACACAGCCGGCGGCCTCATGCCTCGGCTCCTGCCTCAAGTGCACGGGGATGGACGGAGCTGGGGGGCCCAGGGCCTCCCTCCCCCATGCCCAGCTTGGCGCTGACCCTGCTCTGTCCTTGGCCTCAGCTCTGGGACCACCAAACCTTCAGTCCTGACCACCTGCACCAGCCCCCAGCCCTGTCCTGGGGGCTCAGCTCACGCACGTCACCTGCCTCTGCCTGCTCCCTCCCAGGCCCGATCCAGCCTCTGCTGGGTCTCAGCCTCCCACTTGTGGCTGGCCTGGCCCCACCCACCCATTGGGAGCATGACAGCTTCACTGCTTCTGAGAAGCCCCTGTGGCCTAGGGGAAGAATCAGCTGGAGCCTAGGAGGCCAGGAGGGGAGGCTGCCTGCCTCTGTGGCCTCACTCTCACCTGCCCTGTGGCTGCTCAGTACCAGGCTGTGAGTCAAGTTGAGGGTCTTCAGAGCTGACTTAAGGCATTGCTGTGGGGAGCGAGTGGTGTGGCCATCATGAAAACCATCCCTCTCCTTGCGGCCCAGGGGTGGTCCCAACCCACCCTTACCCTTCTGAGGCTGCACTTCCCGGCTGAGGGCTGAGGGTGTGAAGCACCTGCTTGTCTCTGTGAGGCAGGAGCCCCTCTCATGGGCACCTGGGCTCACGACCCCTCAGCTTTGCCAAAGTGGTCTCCCACTGCAAGGGCCCAGGCCTTCTTCCTGCCTCCCCCTGTCTCGAGGCTGCGACCTGCAACAGGGTCTGCCGCCTGGCCACCCCACCTTCTCTCACCAGCCTCCCCCATCCATCCTCGCCTGTCCAGCTCCACCTTGGTGTCTGCCTCCTGGAGGACTGGGACTGGCCTGGCCGCTGTCATGTGGACGTCCCCAGTGGTCCCAATGTCCCACAGCAGATGGGGGAGCCCAGGCACCCCTGAAGTCCACTCAGGAGTCAGCCTCCTTCCCTGGGCCTCGGGCAGGGGTCTTCTCTCATCGTCAAGAAGGACGGGTTCAGGGTCAGACGAACATGGGCCCCAACTCCAGCCCTGCCCCTTGGATAAACAGGATCTTCGGGGAGCCTTGTCACCACTTCAGTCCCAACACCCAGCAAACCCGCGGAGGCTGCCAAGGTGAGAGGACCCTGCCTCGCAGCCACCCAGGACCCACTCCAAGCCCTGCACGCTCCCTGGACAAGATCTGAGACGCCTCACCTGGCCTCCTGGGGCTTCAGGTTCAGTCTGCAAAATAGAGAGGCCAAAAGTGACAGACACAACCTCTGACTGGCCCCCGGCTCTGCGGACGGTCTATGAACCGGACTCAGCGCACCCCACAATTTCAGCCCCGCTGAATTTGAGCGGCGGTGCCTGGTGCTGGCAGGGATGATGTGGTGTTGATTCACTAAACACATTTAATCTGTGATCCTCTTAGCACAAGGAGGATTTTCAAAACAGGATAAATTTAAGTATACTTGACATGGATTTATAAGGTTTATTTTAGCCAAAATTTTCTAGGGACAAAGAGGTCGACATCTATAAACAACAGAACAAAACTCCATCTGACAGAGGGAGGGTTCCATCTGCCAGGGCCCCCATCCTGCCTGAAAGGTGGGGAGATGTCTTGGCAGAGGAAACGCAATGTGGCCCAGTCGGGGATCTGCCCTCCTGCCCTGGCTCTGGAATGCCCCGCGGTAGGCCTGGGTGCAGATCCCGGACAGCAGGCCCTGCTCAGATGCAGTAACGGTCCCAAGGTGCCGGTTAGCCAGGAGGTCATTGCCAGCCCCCAGACGTGAGACCCTCCTGCTGCCTGGTTCCTCCTCAAACTGTGCTCACCCGGACCAAGGTTTATCATGCCCTGTTGATGGCTTCCTCTCCTCTCCCACTGGTAGAATGGCCTCTGCCAGGTCAAGGACTGCGTGGTGCACCTCTGTGTCTCCAGCCATAACAGAGCAGACGGGACATTGGAAATGCCTCATCAACACAGAGCAGCAAGGTCCCGTGCCCACTCCTGATCATGGGGGGCTGGTGAGTGTAGGGAGGAAGGATCCCAGAGCCAAGACCCTGTAGTAGGTGGCCCGGATCCTTCTCTCTGCAGTGACCACCACAGTCCCTGTGATGTGCACAACGTGGTCGGGTACAGAAGAGACAGCTTAGCTCCATAAGAAGGACAAAGAGCATCCAAGCAACGGGTAGCCCGGAATTCCCTCTCCTCCAGCTCAGATCTCCCTGGAGGATCTGTGGAGTTGGAAATGAAGTCCAGGAGGTTCAGCTCAGTCCTCCCAGGAGCAGCCCGTGGATCCCAGTCTCCCCAGTGTGGATCCCAGAGGCCATGACAGATGCACCAGCTCAGGGACGGCCAGGCTGGGCCCAGCCTCCTGCTGCTGTAGACAGCATCCCTGAGGAAGGCCACGGCAATCCTGGGAAGCTGCAGCCACCCTCTCGCCCTCAGCATGACCTGAGCGGTGGAGTTCACAATTCCAGCCTCACCCCCTGGACCCTGCATTGCCTCCCCTCCCCCTGGTCCCCAGCCCACGTCTCCACGGAAACCTGCATAGTCAGGCTGGGGTCCTCCCCGGTATTTATTTATGAACAATCAATTATAAAGACGAGCTCGCCTGGAAGTATTTGAACTAGAACAGTCCCTCCGTTTACACCCTGGCAGCTCTCAGAGCGTGGCCCTGGGCTGGGGCTGGGGCTCAGTGGCAGAGCGCTCGCCTCGCATGCGTGAGGCACTGGGTTCGATCCTCAGCACCACATACAAATAAATAAATAAAACAAAGATATTGTGTCCATCTACAACTTAAAAAGTGTTTAAAAAAAACTGTGGCCCTGGGACCTCTGGGGTCCCCAAGAATCTTTCAGGAGACTCTACCAGGCAAAAGTACCTCACCATCATGCCAGCACGGCCCGGGCCTCTTGGCTGGCCTCTTCCACAGGCGTGCCGCCGAGTTTCACACCGGCTGCGTGACGGGATGTCTGACAGATCAAGTGCAGACACGAGGCTCTGCCTGTCTTCTGTTCGGCCAGATATTAAACAGATTTGCAAAACTGTAAAGCGATGTCATTTTTCTGTTCTCACTAATTTTTTTTTAAATCTGTTTTCTTTCTTTTATTATTTTGTAGGTTGGTCCTTGTATTTCTTTTAAAATCTTTTATTTTCTTAAAGCATATAATTTATATTAAATGTGTAATGGGCATATTGTTTAAAATGCACTAATATTTTAAGAATTTCTCAGCTTTGATTTCTAGTATAGTAAATATCACTAGATACAACATATATCAACAAAAAGCTTTTTTAGGTCCTCACTAATTTCTAACAATGCAAAGAGGTCCTAAGATCAAAAGGTTTGAAAACTGCTGTTCTACACAATGGGAGCTCAAAGGCCCACCGTTTCCTGGATGTGCAGCCTTGAGTGAGTCATTGATCTTCTCTGAACCTCGGTTTCTTCATCTGTGAAACAGAGGTGTTCTATGAGGTGTTCAGCTCCATGCCTGGCCCCTGTGAGGTTCTCAGTAAATTTTAATTTGTCCCTGTTTCATAAGGACAAGGGCACCTTAACTGGACACAGACAAAGGATGCCTGCTGAAGGGTAGATGTTCTGCAGTCATACTGCTGAGTCTGAGGGAGCCGTTTCTGCTTTGCTAACACGTCCCCGGCCTTGTTGGTGGTGGCTTGTTGAGAACCAGTGATGTGGGCCTTTAAGAATTCAGACCTAGATGATGATTCACAAGTGTTTTACCTCCTGGGATTTAATGAAATCCAGGTCCTTGGACGGGAAGGGACTCCTGGGAGTGGACAGAGCTTCCAAAAGGAGAAGAGGGGCCCTGGCCAGCCTCGTAACTCTCCTTTTGGATTTCCAGGAACAAATTCTTCCTTGAGAGGCCCCAAGTGGCCTCTCCTGCCAGCAGAGGGCGAGGGGACGTGGGGCCTGTGGGCGGAGCCCTGAGCTCTCCCAGTGCCCACAATGCCCTGCCCGGCTCGCCACCCTCTGGGTCCTGCCCTGCCGACGTCACTCTCTTCCTTCTCCCTCGCTTTCAACCACGGCTGGGCTGGACACCGGCGCTGGGCCCTGGGCAGCTCACAGCAGTGGCCCGGGGCTGTCCCCAGAGTAGAATTCTCAGGGCCACCAGGGGCTGGAGAAAAAGGCCTCTTATGGAGAGCTAAGGGCTGCCGCTGGGGGGCACGGCAGGTGCCCCGAGCCTGCCCCTCCTCCTCCGTGTGGCTCTCTTTTCCTTGTGGCCGACTTTCCCTCTTTGGCAACCGCAAGACTTCCCACAAGAACTGCTCCCCTCTGGCCAGTATCTTACTTCGGGAGCCTTTGGACAAGGCGGCTATTTTTTCCCAAATGCCATCCCTTCCCAGAGCTGAGAGGGACAACGGGACCCCACACACCTGTGCACCTGAGAGGCAGGGGCGAGGGGGAGAGGCTGCGAAGTGGTCAGGATCCAGTGAATCGCTCAAATCCACCTGAGCAGACGCAGTCAGGAGGCCACGGCGGAGGCGCCTATGGTAACGACCATCACAGGGGCTCTGACCCCCACGACGGTGCAGAAGGGCAGCCAGGACCCTACACGGACCCACACAGTCCTGCCATGGCGTGCCGGCCCGGCCACTGCCTGTCCAAGCTTGGACAAGCGCTGCGCCTGCCGTGACCCTCGCAGCCAGGGTAACTGTCGCAGAAGAGCCCACGTGACCTTCCCTGTTTTCCCTTGAGAGGTCCTGGTCTTCCTTCACCTCCCCAGATACCCCTTCGCCTGTGGGAGCACGTGCATCCCATCTGCAGATTCCCTGCCGACTCCCAGGTGAGGTCATTTTCCTCCGGGGGTCTCTGGCACAGGATGACGGAGTGTCTAGCCGTCCTCCTCCCACAGCCATGAACCAGGTCACCAATGCCCTCCCTCCCCGCCGTGTGGAGAGGGCTTTGCTCAGGCCGCGTGGCCCAAGAGCTGCTGGGCGAGGTGGCAGGCACTAACAGACCTCCTTGCTGCCTGCTCTGGCCATGGGCGGAGGAACCTGAGACCCCGCAAAGCGCCTGAAGCCTGCCTGGGTAGAGTAGGGCAGGGCCACACCAGAGCCTGTGCCCTAGTCACCCTGGTCCTGGGTGACCTTGGGTGCACCTCTTCCCCACTAGGAACTGGCTCATCAGGTTCCTTGTGCCTGGGCCCTCCTCCTCCCCTTGCACACTTTAGGGCTCAATTCTAGTGCTGCCTTTGGCAGACCTGTGTTCTGTGCGAGCCCTGCAGGGTTGGAATTGTTTGCTTGGATAAGGCATAGGTCACCCTGTTGTTTCTGCTTCAAGGGACTAAATGTTCATTGCCCCCTGCAAATTCATACATTGAGAGCCTATGCCCAGAGTGATGGTATCTGGAGCATAGAGTCTCCATGGACAAGACAGGGCCGGAGTGCTCACTCGCTCTCTCCACCCTATTGATGTATCCCTGTTGATCATGAGCCTCATAGTCCACGTGGTGAACGCACTAAGACGCCTGCTCTGAACGTCCTCCATGCAACAACTTGGTTGGCTGCATCTCTGTTCAAGAAGTTCAGGACACCGTTGATCTGAATCGCCATGTGATGGGACCTGGGGGTGATGGGAGGTGCCGGGCACTCTTAGGAGGGATAAATTGAGAAGTCACAGAGCCATCCAGAGTGTTGGAGGATGCAGGGTGGCCACTCTGGCATTTGTCTGGCTCCTGGGATCTGAAGGGAGAGCAAGTCTGTGCCTGTGAGCTAGGGACGCCTCAGAACAAAGGAAGGGTCATGCAGCATGTCCCTGTCCTGCATGTCCACAGCCCTGGTGCCACACGGCTGCGACTCTGCAGTGGGGAAAGGGACGCCCATCAGAATGTGCATCACCTCACGTGGGGGACGGGAGCCCACAGGTAGAGGAACCCACAGGAGCTACAGCAGGCAACATCTCCTGCCCCGGCTCCGCCTTCACATAGGATCCACTGAGCCTGTGGCACCCTGCTCCCTGCTGGACACTGGTGCCCACCCAGGATCAGGAAGCCCCAGCCCCAGCCAGGAGAGCAGGGACGTCGGTGCGGCAGTCGGTGGGGCCACACAAACCCTGAGAGGCCACGTCTGGAAACCCTGAAGCCAGAAGGCAGGAGCCCCAGCCAGCAGAGGCCACGCACAGGGCTGGAGGGAGCCAACCTGCCTTCCTTGGTCTTTGGACACCCAGGTGTCTTCCCTGCCACCCAGGGCCCTGCTGTGCCATCTCCCGCTCTGCCCTGGCCACACCCCGGCCTCCTTCCTCTCGCCTCTGATGGTGGGTGCATGGCCGCAAGTGGCTGTTCCCATGGCCTCCCTGGGCTTCTTGCTGCTGTTCTGCTGGGCTCCCTGATGAACTTCCCAGAGCCTCTGCCCCAGGGTTTCCACTTCCTGGAGGCCCCAAGTTCACCCCAGTCCCAGTCACCTGGACAATAACACCCAGAGGAAGCTCTTGCAACCCTCTGCCTCGGGATTTCTCCCTGGCAGGAGGTTCTTCCTCTCCGCCTCCAGCCTGCGTCCTCCCATGTCCCCTCAGTTTCCAGTGATTCCTCGGCCCGCAGGAGACTGTCTCATCCCCCTTAATGTAGGATTCCTCAACCCAGCTGTTGTCAAACAGCTTCCTGTCACCACTGAACACTGAGGAAGAGGAGCATCTTCGTCCATTTTCTGTTGCTATAACCGAGTACCACAGACTGGGTAACTTATGAAGAGCAGAGGGTTATTCAGCTCACGGTTGGGCAGGCTGGGATGTCAAGACCCAGCGGCCACATATGATGAGGTTCTTGTGCTGGTGAGGACTCTCTGCAGAGCCCCAAGAAGGCACAGGACATCACATGATGACAGCAAGCATACAGAGACAGACTCAAAGTGGATTCACTTGCTCCAAAGTTGCCCGTTAGCCCGCTAGTCCATGGAAGATTCATCCCCTCGCTAGCGGCCCACAATGGGGCTCCCCTTTCAGCAGAGCTCGGGGCAGACCTGCAGGAGCTGAGATCAAAGCCCCCTGCTTTGCACCCCTCATTCCACAGCCCCCACGTCCTGACTGCAACCTGACAGTGGCTAAAGCCGGGAGCTTGTCTGGGCAGGGAAGTGCAGGTGACGAAATGGACGCTTCCTGCAACTCCACGTCTCGCAGAACACCATCTCATATCTTCCTCACGGAGAAATGTTATGCAGTAAGGTAACGGGAGGTCTCTCTAAATGACGCAATCGTGGGGAAATGTTTATTCTTGTTATCTATTTTCGTTTTTCTTGGTGAACATGAATTATTTGCAGAAAATGACAGACTTCACCAAGAAAAGGCAACAGATTCCTCCAGGTGTTCAATGATCATCTTCAAATTCAATCACCCCTTGTGCGTAAATGAATCACAGATGGATCCACAGTTTAAAAGCACAAAATGAAGCAAAGCTTTCAAAGGAAACATGGACAGGTTCCTTCTAATAATCTCAAAGTAGGTAAGGTTGTTATGAGCAGTTTGCAAAAACCAGAAGCCACGGAAGAGAAAAATTAATAAATCTGATAGCAGAAAATGTAATAAACAGGTCAAAACACAAGGGACAAGGTAGAGGAAATCATTCGTCTGTGAAAATGGCAGGTTCCCTTAAATTAACTATGTAAACCGCTCTTGTGAATCAATCAGAAAAATACCAACCAGTCAACAGGAAAATGTACAGGCGAAGAGCCTGACGCCTTCTCAGATAAAGCTACGCAATGAGCTCAGACGTGTATGAAGAGGATTGCTGAAGAGGGGAAGAGGACACCTTCCTACCCTATCGGATTGAGGAGGAGCATGGTGGACAGCAGCCGGTGGACGGGGCGCACTCACCGGGAGGGCTGCACAGGGGTGCCTTTGTGGAGACCTGTGTGGCTGTGTCTCTCCAGACCTGAGGTCGCACACCACACCGCGTTTGCCTCCGCTGCTGGCTTCCTTGACTCTTCCGTTTTCCTAGTTCAATTTCATTGACTTCTGCTGTAATTTTGACCATCTCCTTCCTAATGCTTATTTTGGATTTAATTTGCTTTTTCTTTAGGAGGTTCCTAAGGTGGAAACAGGCAGCTTATTCGTGATTTTCTTTCTCTTTTCACAGAGGCATTCGGTGCCATGCATGTCGCTCTAAGGGCTGTGTTTGAGTCAGCTTTGTTGCTGCGGTGACTAAATGCCCCAGGCAGAGCAACTGTAGAGGAGGGAGGATTTATTTGGGGCTCATGGTTTCCGTGGTCTCATCTGTAGACAGCAGCTCCATCCCTCGGGGCTCAGGTGAGGCTGACCGTCAGGGTGGAAGCAGTCACATGCTGACCAGCAAGCAGACTCCACCTTCCAGATACAAACATGTACCAAAGCCACGCCTCGTCCCCACCTCCTCCCCACACACCCACCGCTTTAGTTGCCACCCAGTGGATCCCTGTCAGGGGCTGGACTCACTGACCGGGTGAAGGCTCCCACAACCCGATCTTCTCCTTGAACCTTCTTGCACTCTCTCCCACGTGAGCTTCTGGGGGACACCCCAGCTAAACCCAACTGGCTGCTTTTGTTGCATCCCACACATTTTGATACATGGTAATTTTCTTTCACCTCAAACCACTTTTTAAGTGTTTCTTGAAGCCTCTGACCTTTGACTCCTGGAATACTTAGTAGCGTTTCCTTTCTAATAGCTGGCTTCTCTGAATATTCATTACTGATTTCTAGCTTGATTTTGATATGATTCAAGAATGCACATTTGTAATTTCTGTTCTTTTCAGTGGGTTAATGTTTGCATCATGGACCAGAATATGAATGCCCCACGTCCACTTGGCTGAGTGTCCTGCCGCTGTTGAAGGAAGAACTCTGAATGCCAGTGAGGCCAGGCTGGCTGGTGGGGCTCTGAGAGCGGTCGCCTGCCGGTTACACCGCTGTCCTGTGGGAAGGCGGGTCTCTGGAGCTTCAGCAGCTGCCATTCTCCTCCCCAAACAGCACCACTGGATGCTCTCCATTCTTCCTGTGAGAGCCTGCTGAGGGTCCTGGAGGGAAATCCTGGAAAACAGTGCACATTTTCTCCCCATCGCCTTAGCTCCCAGGAGCTTCTCATGACTATGGCTTCCAGCAAATCATGAAAGTTTCTAGTTCAGTGTCTCTACCAGCTTATATGGTATCCAGCGGTTTCTGCCTCCAGATAAGCAAATGAGCAGGTCCTGAGTTTCCCTAAAGTGGTTCTGTGACCTCTGTTCTCCAATGATGCACAAAAAGTCATAAAGCAATGCCTACCCAGCTTCTATCTTCTTGCAGTAAAGGGACGGGCTGCCTTTTATGGTTCTCTATATGTCCCAGAGACACACTTTCAAGAGTGTGTGTGTGTGTGTGTGTGTGTGTGTGTGTGTGTTTCCTGCCTCATTATTTGGACTAGAAAGAAAGACTAACAACCCAAATATACATTTAAAAGACAGCATTAAACAGAATACAGCCGTACTATGTCATTGTTGTGGCTGGGATGTGAGCTCCCAAAGCTCCTGTTAATGCAGGACGTTCTGAGGTGACATAGTGGGACTCTGGGAGCTGTGCATGATCTCACCAGTCCACCCTAGTGGGAGTGGACGGGGTGGGGCCTGTGGGCAGGCGGGCATGGCTGGAGGGGTGGGTCATGGGGCTGCCCTGGAGGTGCGTCTTCCCTGCCCCTCCCCTGCCTCCTGCTCCCGACCCCGCCATGAGCCAAGAAGCTCCCCCCGGCCCCCCCCCAGGAGGTGCTGCCTCACCTGGGCTCAGAGCAGTGCAGTCGGCCGACCAGGGACTGAACCTCTGAAACCATGAGCCCCAAATAACCCTTCCCTCCTCCAGTTGTTCTTGTTGGGTGTCTTAGTCACAGGGACACAAAACTAAAACAGAGCAAGTACAGAGAACGGAGAGACCGGGAAGAGGGACACCAAGGGGTAAACGGCACAGGGGGGCAGAGGGGTGGGGCAGCGGGCAAGGATGGGTGGGAGGCACGCCCAGACGGTCCCAGAGTCATGTCCTGCGTGACCTGCCTCCCTTCATCCCATGGGCTGTGTGAGAAAGCATGATGGCTTCCTGTGGATGTCCATGTAGCCAGCTGGCATGGGCAGGTGTCTCCTCTTGAAACCAAGTCCCCTTGAGACAGGTATCCACTACAGATTTCTCCCAGCCTGGCTGACCTTGCTCTCCAGCCTTGTCTCTGGAGGTGCCCCAGGACAAGCCTCTCCAGGCGTCTCTGGTCCCCAGAATTCTGACACATGCGCCCTTTATCTGCCTCGTTGGACAGATCCCAGGTGAGGTCCCTCAGAGAAGCTGAAAAGAGCAGCAGAGAGAGCCAGGTGATTGCAGGCCAGTTACTGTTCCAAGGTCACCTGTGTGCAGGGAGGGAGGGAGTGGTGTGGCAGGGACACCTGTGCACACTGAGCTTCTGCCGGTGCCAGTGCTGGCCACGCTAGTCTCCACAGTGAAGATGCTGGAGGACTGACCACTCCCTCATCAAGACCCTCACCTGCCATTCTGCCTGGATGCTGGTCCAATAGGCAGCCTCAGGTGTTGCTCTCATTCGCCCCCTGCGGACTCACGGCCTCACAGCGCAGCCTCGCAGCGCAGCCTCGCAGCTTGATAAAGATGGCAGATTCAAGTGGGCTTGAGGGCTCTCCCTCTTCCCCACGCCAACAGAATGAGCCAAGGAGAATGGAAATAATTGAAAGGAGGAAAACCACCCCCAAGTTCCCCAGAAAGGAAGAGGGGAGTGACTTCCTGGCTTGCCCTTTGGAAACTGGCAGCTGGGGAGGGTTCTTGGGAACACGGCTCAGTGGGACTCTAAGCCAGCAGGCACCAACGGAGGCACGAGGGGTGACTTGTGAGGCAACAGAGAGCTCTTCTAATGCCCCCAAAGCATGGGCGGCCACCTGAGGGGCTGAGAGCACTGCCAGGAGGAGGCATGGAAAGGCCCAGAGGGAGAGCAGGGAAGCCCCCAGCCCTCCTGAGGGGCCCCACTAGACCTGTACGGCTAGCAGCCTCCGCCCACCCTCACCACAGCCCCCAACCCTCGCCCTCCACATTAAGGGGACTGTTCCGCATGAAATGCCCGACGGAAAATAACAAGGTGAGGTCCTCGGAGGGAAAAGAAGGATAAAAGGGAGAGATGGGTGGTAAACGGTGACCCTCAGAGAAAGTGACGCAGGAAACCAGAGTGTGGTGGGGCTCATCCGAGGGCCGGGCCAGGAAGCATCTTCATGCAGGGGCAGCTTCAGGGGCAGTGGGTCCTGAACAGCCGAGGGCGCCAGCCAGGCGCAGGCTCTCTGGGGGTCTCCCTTCAGATGGTGCATTGAAATCCCAGGGAGCTTGGGGACAAACAACCACCTCCAGCGGCAACGGTTCCCCAGGGCTGTGGGTCGAGCCCGGGCCCCTGTGCTGCTTTCAACCTCACCAGAGGATTCTCCCGCACAGGCGGGTGGAAAGCCCGTCTCTGTGTGCGGTGATTTTGTACTTCAGGTGTTTCAACTTGCTTCCTAATTTTTAAAAATGACTGTCCAAATTATACAGAGATTTTTAACATTCGCCAGGCAAATTGTCAAATTATTTCCGAATAACAGGTGTGACAGTGTCCCCTGGGCGGGGGGTGCCCAGAAAGCGGAAACTCTCGCCTAGTGCACTTTCCAGTCCCGGCTGATGTCAGACGAGGGCCTGCCCCGCCGCCGCTCATTTCCGGCAGCTTCTGCCTCACTCCTTTTTCCTTTCTTCTCGCCCTCTGTTTTTCCTTTCCTCAGTTTTTTTCTAATATGTTTTCCTGGCCAACAGGACACCATGAGGCCTTGGTGTCTCTACATTATTACAGCCCCCACTGCACTAGGTCTTCCCTGGATTCATGGAAAGTGCAAGAGCTGTGTGTGTCGGAACATGGGAACTGAGGCCCTGACCTGTCAGGCTGTGGACATAAACACCAAGCAGGTAGCCGTAGACTTGGAGGTGAGCTAAAGCTGGAGCTGCTTGAGTTTGGATCTGGAATGTCCCCCAAGGGCCCACGGGTTAAAGGACTGGTCCCAGCCCATGACCCTGTTCAGAGGTGGTAGGACTTTAGAGGTGAGTCCTGGTGGGAGGTCTTAGATCCCTGGGGGCAACCCACATGCAGATCATGGGAGCCCTGTCTCTTCCTCTCCTTCGCATCCCGGCCATGGGGTGAACGGCTCTGCCACGCATGACCACTATAATATCTTGCCACAGGCCCAAGACCCTCAGGACCACCAAGCAAGGACTGAAACTCCAGAACTGTGAGCCAAAGGCAACCTGTTCTCTTCATAAGCTGAGTGTTCATATGAGCTCAGGTGCTGGGCAGGGCCGTGGAAAGCTGGCTGACCTCTGTGCATGCTTCCAGAGGCAGCTCTCCGGTGCTGGGCACTTGATACCTTGGGAGAAGGGCCAGCTTCACAGTGGAGATTTGTAGGCACATGCCAACAGCCTCCTTGTCTTTCCCCCTCCTCAACCCTCCACATTCCCCTTGTGCCACACGGCAAGAGCCTACTGAGGGGAGCAAATGCGTAACTGCACCACCATTGCTGAAGACACTCAGAATCCCATCGCAGAGTCTCCAGGGAAGTTCGTCTCTTCGTTTATTTGTTTTATTCTCTCTCAAGATTCTATATTTAACAGTTTAAATTTAGAAGCTTTAGGTATTGTTGATTTCTTTTTAAAAATTTAGAGCCTGATTCTCAGAGTTGCTATAAATATTCTCCTGGAGGTGCGGGAGATCTGTCTGGGACATGGTCACCCCTGGACGACTGGGGGTGAGGTAATTGCCTGGATTGTGCAAGAAGGCTGTCTCCTCTGTCCTTGGGAGGCATCCTGCCCACTGCTGCCTCTTTGTGGAGAGGATGGCCTTCATACTCAAGGAAGGGCTTCTCCAGGCAGGTCACTAAGCTGCCGACCAATCCCAATTCCAGATCTGTCTGTAAGAGGACTGGGCGAGAGGAACTATGGGGCCTTCTGAAATAGCCTTCCTTTCACAACAGAATATACCAAAGGTTTAGAGAAGAGGAGAGAAGTTGCAGGTCCCAGCAGCAGTCTTTTGTAGCCAAACTCTGGAAGAGGCAAGCAGACCTTTTTCGCTTTTCTATGGGCCTCGTGGAAAATATAGCCAATAACTGTCATGCTGGAGCTGTCATGTTAAACATCTGCTTGCTAGGAATCACTTGGGTAATTGAAATCAGGATTTCTTTAAATTCCAGATCCCAGAACAAAGCCTTTCCAGGGCTCTTTCCCCACCACCCACTCTCACCCTGCAGCCTGGGCCTTGGGCCACGCTGCTCCACCCAGAGACCCGCTTCCCCAAGGTCGCCACAGACCAGGCATTTGGCCTCACAGTCTCAGAAGGTTTGAATGAAGAAATGCTTGTTTTTGTCAAATGTTTGTTTTTGTTTTGTTAAGATGAATGCTTATATTATCCAGATGTTTGGGCAACTACAACAAAATTAAAGGCAGCAGTAAGGAATTTCTTAGCTCTCCCAAATCTACATGCCTGCACTGGTCTTGAACTCTTTCTTATTAGGCAAAACTAATGGTTTTTGAGCAAGAATAGCAACTCTATTTTACAGTGTTTTTAGCTTATTATCAGTTAGCTGCAAGCAAAGGAGAGGTGTGTGTGTGTGTGTGTGTACAGAGAGAGAGAGAAAGGGAGAGAGAGAAAAAAGCATAATAGATAACAACTGTTGAACATTTTTCTATGAATTGGTACATGAAGCTAAGTGCATTAATAAATGCACTTACTACAATCAAGTTCTGTGTAGTAAGTACCACAATTCACTATTTTGTAGGTGAGAAAATGGAAATACAAAGAAGCTAAGCATCTTACCTCAACTTTGAAGACCAAGAAGGATGGATTTGCCAGTATGAGGAGTGGAGGCTGGAGGTTTGTGCAGAGGAAATCATGACTTCTGTTTTTGACATGTTAAATCTGAGATTCCAACTAGGCAACTAAATGGAAATATCCAGAAAGCATTTGGATACAGGTTCCTGGGCTTCCAGAGCAAGGTAGAAGCTGAGATATAAATTGGGAGTTGTTATATAGGGATAACGTTGTTTTATTTTTTTATTTAATATTTTTTTAGTTGTAGATGGACACAATGTCTTTATTTTTAGGAATTTGTTGGGTGGGTTGCAATGGCCTGGGGGGCCAGGGATGGTAGTCTGGAAAGGGAAGGAACTGGAGATTGTTCTTCAGGGAGAATGGCAAAGTCAAGGAACTGGAAGTCTCCAGATGGCAAAAGATGGCTTGCCACATGCGAGGCAAGCGCTCTACCGCTGAGCTACAATCCCAGCCTGATAACGTTGTTTGAAATGGTGCCGGAAGGGACCATGTAGGGAACGAGTGTAGAGAAGAGGTGGGAAACCGGAGTCTGGCATGTCCACATTATGGAGGCCAGAAGAGGAGCCAGCAAAGAGAAGGCGTGGCCAGTGTGGTGTCCAGCTGGGAGGGAAATAGAGAGCTTGTCACGTCTAAGCACCAAGCAAGGAAGCAGTTCAAGGACGGTGTGAAATACTACCGGCAGGTGATGTACAATGAAGACTGATCATTGTGTCAGGCAACAGGAAGTCATGGTCGACCTTGACCTTGACAAGGGCTGGGAGGAAGGAGACTCCTCACTGGTGCCTCATGGTTCCTCGACCTCCTGGAGTCCAGGGACCTCTCCCTCCACTCCCCTTCGGCCACCCATCCCAAGGGCCAGCTGTCTTCTCACCCTGAGCTCCTGCACTTCTAAGACCCTCGACTCTGATCTTCACCCCAGGACCTTGTCTGCCCTAAGCACCCCTCTCCTTAGCCTTCTGCACTCCTTCTTTTGCCATCTGGAGACTTCCAGTTCCTTGACTTTGCCATTCTCCCTGAAGAACAATCTCCAGTTCCTTCCCTTTCCAGACTACCATCCTTGGCCCCCCAGGCCATTGCAACCCACCCAACAAATTCCTACTGCTGAATAAAGTCCATGTTCTAGTGTTCAGGTGACCACTCCCTGCGAGGGACACTTAGACCACCCCTAGACATGCCCCGGCCAAGTCACGATGCCCCAATGGCCTGGTGCCCGTCCCTCCTGCTCCTGGCCCTCCTCTTCCTGGTGGGCAGGCAGATCTCAGCTCAGCTCTCCACAGTCACCTCCCCCCTACAACCCTGAGAATCCCTTCTCTAACTTTCCTCTTTACCAGCAGAAACATTTTTGCCAACCTAGAAAATGTTTTTAGAAAACAGATTCTAAAGTTTTTGGCCCAACTCCATGGCTCTGGGGTACACAATCAATATGAAGGAGAAATGATTAATTTTGGACACCAAGGATGACCTGATTCGTATTCCGTCCTTTGGTCAGACAGAGAAGCCCTGCCAGTGAGAAACAGATGGCAGAGGTGAAGTATGAGCTTTGGCAGGGATGCAGACACTCCCCAGACAGCTCAGTGGCTGCCTGCACTGAGCATCGTAATAAGGCCCCCTTCTTACATGGCAGCTCATGGTCCCCTAAGACACTCAGAGGCAGGCAGGGCCACTCCTTTCCTCAGCCAAATGTGACTCTTCATATTTAAAGAATATAGCTGCCCCTTGAGTATTTTGGATCGATCCTCCTCTGACCCCAGGATATATGGAGAATACGATAGCTTCTAGTAAGAACCTTACAATGTAAGACAGTCCAACTGTTCTCTAAACACTGAAAGGAATGATCATCTCTTAGAGTCTTTCTTGTGCCAGCTATGAGCTAGGTGCTCTGTGCAATATCCTAGTTAGGCCACAGACTGAACTGTCCCTGGCTGGAGGGTGCTGGTAAAGCCACATGGTTCTTGCCCTCGTGATCTAATAGAGAGGTTTTGAGCAAATAAGCTCACGAAGAAAATTATAGTTGTAAATAGTTGAAAGTGTTGCAAAAGAGAAATAAGGTGTTGCTATGGGTTGAATTGTGCCCCCTCCAAAAGAAAAAAGAAAAGAAAAGAAAGATATGCTGAAATGCTAACACTTGCACCTCAAGGTGTGACTTTGTTTGGAAACAGGGCCCCTGAAGACATAAGTAAAGATGAGTTCCTGCTGGAGTGCGGTGAGCTCCTGATCCAGTATGGCGGCATATTGACACAGAGAACGTCGTATGGAGACACACGTGGAGAAGGAAGGTAGATGGCAGAGACTGGAGTTATGTCACTACAAGTGGAGGAACACCTAGGGCCACCAGAAGCCGGGAAGAGGTAAGGAAGGATCAGAGGCTTTGGAGGGACCCTGCTGGCACCGGGGCTTTGGACTTCAACCTCCACAGCCACTCGAGGATGAGTTTCCATTGTTTTAAGCCGCCCAGTTTGTGGTACTTTGTTGCAGCAGCCACAGGAAACCTGATATGGGAACTGTGAAAGAATAACAGTTGGGACCGAATTTAGAACAGCACATCCATCCCGTAGGCTTCTTTGAGGAAAAGTGATAGGAAGAGGTGCCAATTTATGTCCACATGAGGAACTTACTCGAAGGAGATGGGCAATGCTGGAAAACCAAAATTAGTGCTGAACAGCTGAGCCCTGGGAGGGACAGAACCCATTCAAGTTCTGGAGTCTGGGGCAGCAACATGGAGATTTTTCAGGGTGTAACCTCAGAGGAGATACGGAATACATTCCCACAAATATTCTCCCTTGGATAAACTGACCAAAGTTCACATCTGGGGCAGAGAATCCAAATGGCTTAGTTTGGGTCATGTGCCAACTCCTCGGAGGGCTGGTGGGGATGAGCTGGGGACTGGACACCTTGCTGGCCTGCCCATCAAGACTGCTTGATTCTCAATGGAATACCAGAGCACTGGTGCCAGCAGAAAAGGGGCGGCGCCGGAAATGAAAGATCAGCAGACAAAGTGACTCTGGGGAGGGGTCCTCTGCTGGCTGTTGAGGGATGATGAGGGAACACGCAGGTGGAGAGAAGAGGCTGGGAGTGACAGTTGCGAGCTCAAGGTCATCGGAAACAACTTGGCATGCTCAAGGAGCCAGCAGACAGAGATTGATGTGACATGAACTGAGAGGGGGACCTGGCAGGTGATCACATTTAGATGAGATGATCAGGAGTTTGGTGTGGAGCTGGTCTTTGGTTTGAGAAGTTTGTGAAAAACTATGAAAATCATTAAATAGGAAGTTGACTATCTAAGCGATGGTGTAGAAGAGAGGTCTCGATGGACCCACCTATTGAGGGGCTGTGACATACAAGTGGAAATGAATGTGGTCACCACGTGTAAGAGAAGTGTTTCACACAGAGGGAGTGGCTGCATCAAACATCGCTGAGGCAGTGCTGTAGCAAAGCCAGGGCTGAGAAGTCTTTGGGGTCTGGAAATATGGCAGACATTGGCGATTTCAGCAGGAACAATTTCCATGGTGAATTGAGTTGGAAGCCAAGCTGGAGAATTGAAAATAAATGGGCATGAACTCATTTAATTGTCCCCACTGCCCTGCAAGTTGGGAGTCATTACCATCACTTGCAAATGAGGAGATCAAGGTTCAGAGCTTTAAAAAATATGCCTTTGTTTTTATACCACAGGAGAAGAGTGGAAATTCCATACCAAGCCTGCCCAGATTTACAATGCTTGGATTCATCCATTAAAGGAAGCTAATAGGTATACAAATGTCATTAGGTAGAAGCAAGGACTTGGTAACGTGGGGACAGCTGCTCATAAACAGCGTACTGCTGGCCACAGAGCATTCTGGGAATTTCAGTTCAGGAGAGGCGAACAAATGGGTACTCAGTCAAAGGCAAAGCACCTCGCCCCAGGTCTGCTCAGCACAAAGCAAGTCCACCCACCCTCTAACAGGCCACCTGAGCACTGTGGACTCCTGTTCTGGCAGGAGGTCAGGTTCTAAAGTCAGTCCATGAAGCCAAAGTCCTGCAAAGTGGAAGGTGGCCTTGAAAGGTCTTCCCAGTGGACACCAACATACTCTCAGTGGGCCGTGTGGTATGAGGACTGAGGACCCTGAGACCATCGAGGGGGCAGCAGAGCCACACCTCCATGCATGTCATGGGGCACACACGTCAGGTGGACCGACCCCGGGGGTTTAAATCATCCTCACTCATGTGTGACCATTTTGGAATAATAAGGATCAGACATTCCCTCCCACCACAAACAACTAGAAAACTGGACAAGTTGTTTTCAGACACTAGGCAGAGAATCGACTGTTCTCAGGCTTAAAATCACAGCACGGGACTGTGAACCCCGGAAAAAGAGAAGCGAAGGAGGTGAGTCCCGAGATGGCCTGGCTTCCTGTCCAGAGCACAACGCAGGGAGGCAGAGCGGGTGCTTCGTGAATCTGCGCGGGTGTCCCTGGGACTCTTGGCTGATGAGGGCAAAGAGGGAAACCCCACCAGACCAAGCAGAGAGTGATCCGGGAGCTGCACACCCAGCGTCCCCGGAGCTCAGACAAGATCAGGAGACTCCGAGCCCCACCGGCTCAGAAGAGTGCACATGGGTTACGGCCATCCAAGGAGCCCCCTGCATGCGGTGGGGTGCACTGTCCTTGCAGCCCGTCCTAGTCCTACCCAGCAGAGCTCAGTGGGATCCCCGTGGTCCCCAGGGAACTCGATGGCTGCCCACCACTCAGCACTATCAGGAGGAGGAAAATAACACACGAGCAGGAGCAGCCGCTGGGAAGTGGACACGCCCTCCGCACAGTGGTGCCCTCTGAGGAGGGGGGTGCGTGGGGGCGGTGTACCAGGGAACCATGTCTCCTGGCCACAGCCCCCTCCTCCCCGCACACGCAGCTCCTTGCCCCTCGTACCCCCTTCCTCCCAGGCCTTCGCTGAGGACAAATCAGAAAAGTCTAACTGTCCCGGTGACTCGCTTTACATTCATTTCAAAGAAACACCCCTTCTGGAAATGGCCACGACCCTCGTCACCAAAGAACAAACAGAAGCACGTGAATTTCTAGAGACACTGGAATAGAGCACAGTCTCGATGGGTTCAAATATTATCTTGATTGTGTTTTGTTGGAGATATTGTACGGCTTCAAGTAGCAAAAAAACTCGAGGTACTACAAGGTTTCATGCCACAGAATGAAATGTGGGCTGTTTCCCGGGCAGCACATGAAAGCAGGGAAGGTAGGATGGATGGGAGAGAGGGGAGGACGGAGCAGGGGTCAGGAAGGCAGGTCTCAAGCAGGAAGCAGGAACCAGGCCAGCTGAAGTCTGGGCAGAAGTCGGGGCAGAAGTCGGAGCCAAGAGTGGTGGGCCTGTGCTAAAGGGGACAGGGCAGAGTCACCACCTGCCAGCCGCCAGCTCTAAGACCTGGGACGGATTCCTTGACCTCCACTCCTCCGGCCTCTGGAGCATCCCAGCTGTGGATGACTTGCTTCTTTGTCCCTAGTTTTCTCCTTTAGAAACTGAGAATGAAAATCATTCCTACAAGATGAGACTGTTGTGAGCAGTAATGAGTAAATAATGCATCTCAAGTGTTTGTAGCAATACCTGGGGCATGGTGACTGCTTAGTGTTAGCCATTATTTTTGCCATTACCATTTTATTATCATTATTGTGATGATAATTCCATATGTATTTTCAGTACACTGTCACCTACTCTAGTGCTGGACATAAGGATCAAGGACAACATGAGCATAAAACTTCAAATACGCCGCCCGGCATGTAATAGGGGCTCGATAAATAGTCCACAAGAAATAATACAGTACACAAGAAATAATAAGGGGAATTGGGTAATTTTTTAAGAATAATTTTAGTTGTAGATGGCATTTACCTTTATTTTGTTTATTTAGTTTTTTTTTTTTTTTTTCCTTATGCAGGGCTGGGGATTGGACTCGTGCCTCAAGCGTGCTAAGGAAGCGCTCTACCACTAAGCCACAACCCCAGCTCGGAATTGGGTAATTTTGAATGCATAAAAATGTTGAAGTTCTATCTGTATCAAAACACCAATACAATTAAAAGATGAACAGGAACATTTTTGCAACAAATGACAGCTTTTACAAAAAGTTCATATAAATTAATAGGAAGAGAGTAAAGACCCCAATGGATAAAGAGAACAAAGGAAGATAAATAAATGACTAGTAAAAATTAGTATTAGTTAGAATCCATAATATTCAAAGAAATAAAATTTAAATAGCAAAGAGGTAGCAAAGCCCTCTTTCTAGAAAGATGACTGACAAACTGTATCAATGATCTTAAAAAGTGCTTATGCTTGGCCAGGTGTGGTGGTGCACACCTGTAATCCCAGCAGCTACACAGGCTGAGGCAGGATTGTGAGTTCAAAGCCAGCCTCAGCAATTTAGGGAGGCCCTGAGCAACTCTATGAGACCCTGTCTCTAAATAAAATATAGGTAGGGCTGGGGATGTAGCTCAGTTGTTGAGCACTCCTGGGTTCAATCCCCAGTACCAAAAAAAACAAACAAACCAATGCTCATATTGTGGTGATGCCTCTTCAAAGGGTAAGTCCTCAGAAAACAGCCAGAAAAGTGGACAGAGGCTTATTGCTGAGATGTATATTCCCAGCATCATTTGCAATTGCTAGGATGGGTTGGCTATTTTTTTTTAAACTTTTTTTAGTTGTAGACGGACACAATGTCTTTATTTTATTGCTTTGTATGTGGTGCTGAGGATCAAACCCAGGGCCTCACGCATGTGAGGCAAGCGCTCTACCACTGAGCTACAATCCCAGCCCATGGGTTGGCTATTTCTGTTTTTCATAACCTTAATGTTACAGTATTGCTTCAACAATAAACATGTATTGGAAAAAAGATCCCTCTTATATTAAGACATATCACCCTGGAGAGATTTTTAAATTGCTTTTAACCAATAATTGCTGTTTCTTGGGTACTTAAAATACCTAATGTTTCAATGCAATTGCAAGCGTGAGGAAAGGCTTATTTGTCTTTGGAGACACCAGAAAAGCGCCAGTGTTGGTTGCGTGCATGCGAGTGACAGTGTTGGTGTCTAGCTCCCACAGGGCCTTGCCAGTCATGGCTGTTCATGCATGACAGAGGCAGTCACTCCGTCCTGTGCACAGGCACCCAGGGGCTCAGGGATTCTCCAAGTAGCAGTGCCAGCTAAGCCACTGGGTCACACGAGCTAGGAGAGTCCACTGCCACCAGAAGGGGCCCACCAGGCGTCCCTGAAGAGAGGCTCATGGGCAACTGTGGGCATTATCACCCCCACCAGGGCCACAGCTGCATTTTTAAGAGATTAAAGGAAGGTCACAAGGCTGGGACCCCTTGTTTTATTGGGATGTTTTTAAGGATGATGGTGTTTGGTGAATTCGTAGTCTAGAGACACTCCACTATCCTCAGAGACCCTGAAGACATCACTTTCAGCAACTTTATTTTTGGAAACTCTTGCCAGAAAGCAAAGTCATTTTGGGAGCACAGGCGCTGGGTGAGAGAGCTATGGGTGCCTTCTCCCTCCACTGCTCTCTCCTGGCTCAGAGAAGGAGAATCCAACACTGCACGTTTGCTGGAGTCTGAGGCGTTGTCCTTTGGACATAAAATCACAGATCGGGAAGAAACGGGAAGGTTCTGGTGCTGCTGCCTGGCTGCCTCAGGGCGGATGTGACCAGCCTCGCCTCCTCTGCAGTCAGGTGGGGGTGGGCAAGGAGGCTCACACCCACCTCCCTCAGTCATGGCCACACGGGCCGCCGTGGCAGAGCAGGGACTCCTGGCTCTGTTGAGAGAGGAAGCTGCGGGCGCCTCTGCAGGGTCAGCCTTCTGTATCTTCCCAGAGTGTCTTCGCAGCTGGAGAGACACCTTGCGTTGCTGCTCCCAGCCGGGGGCCTTTGCCCAGGGTTCGCCTCCTCTCCTTTGACCTCCATCCTCCAGCACGCTCAGTATTCTGCTCATCAATTCAGCCCTGGGGCTACCGGAATGATGGCCTGACACTCCAGAGACCCTGTGCCAAGCACAATAGTCACTTGCAGCCTGCTGAGAGTGGCGCAGGCTATTGGCAGGTTTGGAGCCGAGACGGACTGATCGATGCCGCAGCTGGAGGAGGTAAGGCGCCCTAGGCATCCTGACCAGGCTGGAGCTCCTGGCCCGCTTCCCTTCCATCATGTTGAAAGACAGCCAAGGCCTGGGGCCCCTGAGAATCCCAATCAGATCCTGAGTGAGGTCCTCCTGAGCCATCAGCCCGGGGCCCGGGCAGGTTTATCCACCTGCCTCTTTGGCCAACAGATACCCTGGTGCCTGCCTTTGCCGTGGTCTGAGGGCACACAGCACTCACTCTCTCCATGGAATCAGTTACTCATGCTTTAGTTTTAAAAAAGAAAAGAAGAAATAGTGTGCCCATGTAACAATCAGGGGAGCCCCTAAAAGTGCAGGATGGGAGAAGAGCAGTTCAGACTCGTGGACTGAGCCCAGGCCGAGGCACCAAGGCCATGCGTATGGTGACCAGGTTGGACCGCCACAAACACTGCAGACGGCCCTGGCCCTCTGTCAGCGTCTGTCTCCCCTGGAAGCTGGCCAGACACCAGCGTGCAGGCAACGTCTGCAACAGGGACATTATGTAGCGCAGGGAGAGGCTTCTCTTCTCGACCTCCCCACCCCAGCCTCTGTGACCTCCTGGACCCCACGTCACCTAGAAGGTCCTTTCTCACCAGTGTGGCAACACCTGTGCTGAACCCAGGCTTCTGCACCTCCCGCTGGCCTTCACAGTGCTGTTTCCTCACCTGCAGTTCTAACCTGGATTCCTCCCGACCTGCAGCCCTCCTCTGCCTCTCCGACTCTCCTACCCAGCCTGACCTCCAGAGGAAGTGATTCGGTGACATGCTCACCATCCTGGCACATCCCGTGCCTCACTGCCACCCGACCCTTCCTGCTGTTGACCCCAGTGGGGCCCACATCAGCTGTCCCTCCTCTTACCTTCCTCCAGGGTGGTCAGGGGCTGTGAGGAGCACTGGGTCAAAGCCCGGGTCACAAGGCTGCACTGTGGTCGGCCCCCGACAGGCTTGCTGGTCGCGCAGGCCCGCACACGGCCTCTGGCTGTCGCTCAGCTGCAGGTGAGCGCCTGTGTCTCCCCGGGGCGAGCAGGGGTGCTGGGGCAGCGTTCCTTGGCCTCCGCCCTCCCCTTCTCTGCGAGGCCCCACCTGCTCTCCTGCCTCCACAGTCACGTTTCTTGCCCCCTCGCTCCCCTGCCCGCAGTTGCTGGCTTCTTCTTCCACTCCCATCTCTAGGCTGACTGAACCCTAACCGTCAGCGGGCCATTCCCAACCCTGGATGCTGGACCGCTCCTGGTCTCGAGGCCTTTCCTGGCTCTCCCTCCCGCCTTGAGGACAGCCCTCCTGTCTCCTTGTCCCTCCCATCAGCTGCCAGTCCTCAGGGGCCACACTGCTGCCCTCCTGCTCCACACGGTCACCTGCTCTGGCTTCGACTCCTCCTGGTCAACCTCTCCACCTGCTGTGACCTCAGCAATCCCTTGCTGGCTGGTGATCCACCACCCGGGCCTCCCTCCATGCTGACTCAGGACCCTGTCCCTGGAAAGCACTACAGGTTCCAGAAACTCCACTCTCCCCAGAGCCGTCCTGGGTCACCCACGCTGCCGTCCCTGCTGTGACCCCAGAGCCGTCCTGGGTCACCCACGCTGCCGTCCCTGCTGTGACCCCAGAGCCGTCCTGGGTCACCCACGCTGCCGTCCCTGCTGTGACCCCACAGCCGTCCTGGGTCACCCACGCTACCGTCCCTGCTGCCCTCAGACCTGCCAGCCCCTTTCAGAGCGTGGTTCCTCTGGTCGCGGACCTTTCCCGTCCTTCTCTGCCTGGCAAACTCCTGCGCCCCTGCAAACTCAGGGCACATGCCAGTGGCCTCCTGCTGCTCGCATGGCCCCTGTCCTGGCAGAACTCGCCGTGTCTCCTCTGTGCCCACCACCTCGTGCCTTCCTTCAAGTTACTTAGCGTGCCGTGCTCATCTCCTGTGGCTGCTCCCTCTCCCAGGCTCAGGGCCACTGCAAGACCAGGACTGTGTCCTACTGTTTTCTAGCCCTATAACTGACTGTGGAAGACTGAGTAATTTATAGAGAAAATAAATTTATTTCTAAGAGTTCTGGAGGCCGAGAAGTCCGCGGGTGGGGCTGGCGTCTGGTGAGAGCCTTCTTGCTCACTGGGACTCGGTGGTGTCCCGAGGTTAGCTAGCTCTATGAAGCCACTCCTGCCCTCATGGAGAATCCAGCTCATCTAATCCTGATGACCTCCGAACACCACTCAGACGGCTTTGGAGGAGAAGTCCCAACAACAAACACCCACCCCAGAGCAGTGCCTTTTCCGTTTCTGTATGAACGGTAGCTAGCCCGGTGTCTGCCCCTCGGTGCCTGCAGTAGAACCTGTTGATGGAACGGGGATTCCTACCTGCCACCCTAGATCCCGCTGTTGCCCAGGCCATGAGCGGTCACGGAACTGTGGGCAGGCATGGAGGCAGGACAGCCTTGAGTTCGACTCTCAGCTCCAAAGCTTCCAGCTACGTGACTTTGACAGTTGCTGAGCTCCCTCAGCTTAGTAATATGGATAAACAGTTGCCCTTCAAGTGACCGTGGGAATTAAGCAAAGCAACGCGTGGCGCCATACATAGCACCGTGCCTGGCTCCGAGCACTGGAAGTGTCCACCTGGGGTCAGTTCCACCAGGGCTCCCGTGCAGGTACGCAGAGCATGACGGAAGCAGGCAGAGGCTCCGCAGCAAACCTGAATGAATGCATTTCTGATGACTTTGGTGACACACGAGATTAAATTCGCATGATATTTTGTTTGGGTGTATCAGCAAGTTTCAGCATATATTTTTATGTCCAGTAAAATATGAGATACGTCTTAACCCCATTGAAAATGAGAAATCCAACAGGGAAAATATAAAAGATATGTGAGCATTCGTGCTCCAGAAAGTCCTGAAAGAACTCTGGCAGGTTTCTTGATTGAATGAGGAGACTCTGCCTTCTCCAGAGGATGTCATGGTGAAAGAATGTGCCAGGTGCCACCTGCTTCTCTAAACCTCTGAAGATATTGACAGGGACACATTTGTATGGATATGCCCGTGATGCACATGTTGAAATATTAACGTCCTCTCCTAGAGATCATTTGTATCTACCTCTCATGGCAAAAAAAAAAAAAAGAAGAAAAAGAAAAAGAAAATCTAAATCTAACCAGGTTTCCAGGAAAATTTTTTAAAATACACAGATTGTCATTATATACATGGAAATTACATCAATAATTAACTTCCAGAGTTTTAATAGATTTCATTCATAAATGCTCTGTGGTTCACAGAGAGTCATTAACTCAAGCTGTATTTTGGGGGTAGAACCTGGGATATGAGTCACCATGGGCCCTAAAGAAGTAATCAGAGGTCAACAGAACAAACAGGATGCTGCAGAGACTGGATCTGAACTGTTGTCCTCGTCAGTGGATCCATTTTTGGGGGGGCTTGGGCAGAGTCTGTGAAAACTGACATCAGACATGCAAGACGCGGACCCGGACTCCAGAGGAGGCTGTGGGCTGAGCTATGTCCACACCCACATTCACATGTTGACATCCTAACCCCCAGTGTCTCAGGAGGCGACCGGATCTGGACAGGGGTCTTTAAGAAGGTAATGAAGCTGCTATTGCAGCCCTAGCAAACTAATCCTGGGGCTGACCAGGAATGCTGACTGACTGTCACTGTCATTCCCGCAGGCTAGGTGCCTTCCGCAGCCTGTTACTGCACCATCTCCAGCCACGAGCAGCACGAGTGGTCTCCCCAAAGCCCCCCTGGCCCTGTTCATGGCACTGGGTGCTATTTATGTCTCCTCTGGTCTCTGTCTCTTTCCCCATGAGGAGGTGACTCCCTGGAGGCTGCACCAGGCCTCTGTCCTGGATGGAGTCTCCAGAGCCATCCAGACCTGTGTTCATCCAAGTTCCTTCTCTCAGCAAGCCCCTGCGACTGCTATTCCCAACCGTGGCCTTGCTCTGCAGGGACGGGCGTGTTACTCTGCAGCACAAGCCTCCAGCCCTCTTCCTGGGGTCTTCCCTCTCTGCCCACAGGTTCATCACCTCTGCCAGGTGGCCACCTAGGATCAGAGGCATCAGTCATCTTCTCTCAGTCTCAGCCACCTGCCTATTGAGAATGCAGGCTTAGCTAATGCTGCTTTGGGCCCAAACCCAAATATTCAGGGCTTCCTGTGTGGAATTACAAGCCTTACACACCTCTTACTCATTCTTCTAGCTAACTATATTGTCAAATATCTGTCCAGCAGAAGATGAACTTGATGTGTCACCCTAGGACAGCCTTCACACCTGTGTGTAGAAAACACAGGAAGATGGTTTTTTTCCTTCTGTAAAAGGACAAAATTGTTAGCAGGTATAGCTAATAATGGCATGGTGTGTCTTGCAAAGAAATGACCTTTCCTTCAGGTACAGGGGTGCATGCCTGTAATCCCAGTGACTCGGGAGGCTGAGGCAGGAGCGTTGCAAGTTCAAGGCCAGCCTCAGCAACTTAGTGAGACTGTCTCTAGATACAATATAAAAAAGGCTGAGGGTATAGCTAATGGTAAGCAACCCTGGGTTCAATCCAAAAGAGGAGGAGGAGGAGGAGGAGGAGGAGGAGGAGGAGGAGAAGGAGGAGGCAACGGAGAAGAGAAGGAAAAGGAAGGAAGGAAGGAAAGGAGGGAGGGAGGGGTTTCCCATCCTTGGAAACCATGAAGCAGAGTAGATTGTGGCAGGGGCACCACACCACCTGTCCTGCGTGGGGGCACCTGGGGTTCACCCTTAACTCCCATCTCCCCTTTTGTGTTGTCCCCACTAAGTGATTTGATCCCTGGGTCACCCCCTGGCCTCAGTCTCCTGGGGTCAGGCATCTGCCTCTTCCCTGCCTCCCTCCCCACCCGTTCACTCCCCATACTGCACCCAGAGTGGCCTCCCCAAACCCAGATCCTTCCTGGGCCCTTGGCCATGAACTCAGCTCCACCCTCATGGTGTAGGAGACTGTGCTTGTGAGGACAGGGCTGGGGCTCTGCAAATGCACTGCCCCTTGCCAGTGGACTCCCCCCAGCTTTGCCTGAGGTCAGGGCCTCCCTCCTACCTGGGTCCTGCTGCCCCATCAGCCTGATGTGAGCGGTTGCGCTGTGTTCCATGGCAGCAGCTGGGCGGGCCCCTGGCTTAGACGCCCCCAGAGCCAGCCTATACCTGCAGAGGAGGCACCAACACCACCCCCTCAGAGGCTGAGCACCCTCCTCAGTGACCGCCCTCTGAGCCCGGGGTTCCCATGAGTCACCTCTTCCTTTAGTCCTGAAGCTCTACAACTGGGAGCCATTGCTAGCTGGGTCCCTCTCTCCTCTTCTCTTGCAGCCCACCAGCAAATGTCCAACTGATTCCCCACATTAAGTTCCTCCTTTGAGCCAAATGTAGTGGCACGTGCTATAGCCCCAGCTACCTGGGAGCCGAGGCAGGAGGATCACTCGATCCCACAATCTTGAGACCAGCCTGGGCAACAGAGACTGACCTTGTCTCAGAACAAAAACAACAACAAAAATAAAAATCTCCACCTTTGAACGGGAGTCCGTTGTCTTCCCGCATGGAGCCTGACTCATGTGGCTCCACTGGCCTCCAGGGTAAAGCCCCAGTCTCTTTGTGTGGTGTTCTGGGCCCACAATGACCTGTCTCCAGCCTGTGTCCATGCTGGCTGTGGGCCAGGTTGCCTGCTGACCCTGCTGCACAGGCCTGCAGCTCTGCACTCTCTGGCTGCTCTCACAGCTTAGCCCCAGCACCCGCTCCTCTGGGAGCCCCCAGTTGATTCCATGGGGCATCCCTCCTCTGAGCCCTGGCCTCCTCCATCTCAGCACTGCTTGAGAATTGTTGGCTGGTGTCTGTCTCTCACCCGGGGGCAGCGGCTGTCTTCCCTCCGCCCTCCCTGTCTCTCTGGATTTCTTCCTCTTTTGCATGCTCTAGTAACATTTCCAAACAGAAGGAAGAAGGAGAGAGAGCATTCTCTGTCCTTCAGTGACTCTTTGCCACCAGTATATATTTCTGACCTTGAGTTGTGTATGCAACATCTCCTTTGGAATCAAGAGATGGTTAAATGAAGATTTTGGGGGCCTAGTCTGGGGCTGAATGTCCTGCTCCTGGAATTGCGCATCTCCTGGCTGAGATGGACATGCCTGGCTGCCTGTTGGCTTCTCCACTCAGCCCCTGACCACAGCTCAGCTCTGCAAAGCGGTGACCATAAAAACAGGCCCTGAAGAGCCAAAGATGACTCCGACGCCATCCCGTGCTGGAAGCTGGGCCGGCCGGGGGACACATCACAGGTCAGCAACACGGTCCCGCAGCGGGATTCCAGCTCACAGAGAGCGGGACCGTCCTGATGAAAGAGGAGAAATGGTCTTTGGGCCTGGAGGCTGACCCAGCCCGAAACAAAAGACGGCGGTCTGCAGAAGTCGCTGCATGGACAAATCCGGGTGCCTTTCATCCTGTAATAGCTGCTCCTCTGCCCAAGGAGGGGGCCTGCTCCCCACACGGGGGCTCTGGCAATTATGATCTCCACCTTGCCCTCCTGTCCATTCCTTCTGGCCTCCTTTGGATTGAAAAATCACTTGAAGTATTTCTCACCTGCTCTCCGTAGCACTCGGGAAGGCCTTTCCCTTCCTGTGACGCTGTGCGTGTGAAGTGCGGCTCTAGCCGCCTGCCGCGCTGACAGGCCAACGTGCTCCATGTTTGTGGAGAAACCTACAAGGGGCGAGAGGAGGGGGGGGTGTTTCTAAGATTTTCCGGCCTCAGCAGACAGGACAGGGGGCCCAGGGATGGGAAGGTGGTTGCTGGCCAGACCCAAGCCAGGACAGGGGCCCCGAATCCAGACAATTCCTTGGCAAAGAGACGCCCCTCTTTGAGTCACCAAACAGTTTATGATCACCCCTGCAGTTGCTAGCGGCAGGTTTAATATTCCTTTACCAGGTAAATTATTTATACTGAAATGAGTTCCTGGGAGGTCACAGGGAGGCCGTGTGAGCCAGAAGCATGTTTAATTTATTATTGCCTGACACCCCGGTCCTGCTGGTTCTGCCGTGGCCATTTTTGACCGCCACGTTTCCAGTTCCTGTCCTGCTTTGGCAGAGAGAGCAGTCTCCCCAGGACGCTCACTCCTGGGACATCACATGGGCCCAGAGACGGCGGCGAGGCCTCCCCCTCTGACCTGCTCGGTGAGATATGCCTGATGCAGATGGAGCCTGCGGGGACCCCAGCTGTGCTGGCTGCTTCACTGAGGTGACTGCCATACCTTCATGAGGCCCCAGCGGGGTAGGCCCTGCCCTGGTCTGCCTGGTCCATAGCTTCACAGCCAAGAGCAGAGGCCCCCAGGGGAGCTACAAAAACCCTCTGCATCAAGTGTCCTCCACTGTGAAATGAAGACACTGCTGTGAGGTGACAGGGGTTAACAAGGGCGTCCACGGCAGGCATCTCATTAAGATGGCCCTGAACCACAGGGCCAGGTGCAGGTGTCCTGATAAACGTCACTGCAGCCTCATTCACAAAGGGCTCACTACCATGTCACATAACCTGAGCTGTGTTTCTGTATGTCAGTGGGGACAGTGGCCCCATCCTGTTGCTCCCCTGGATTGTGAGGCACTGGGACCCTTGACAGCTGAACAGCATGCAGTTCTGATTAACTGACAGTGGTGATGGGGGAGGGGGGAGGGGGAGGGGAGGGAGGGGGAGGGGGAAGGAGGGGAGGGGAGAGGAGAGGGGGAGGAGAGGGAGGAAGAGGACAAGGACTAAAAGGGGGAAGAGGAGGAGGAGCAGGGGGAGGAGAAGGACGACAAGGGGGAGGGGGAAGGAGGACCAGGAGGCTCCCTGCTCCTCCTGTCCTGACCTCCCCTCCTGCAGCTCATCCTCCAAGGTCCAGCCCAGCTGCTGTGTCCTGCGAGGAGACAGGCTGGCCCTTCCTCCTGCAGTGCAGTGCTCCTCACACCAGGCCCAGGGTCTGCCATCCGTCAAGAGCCAGGCCAAGGAAAACCACCAAGCCCACACACGAGCATTGTACCAGAAAGTGGGCCGACTCTCCCCAGCAAGCGTCAGCAGCAACGGGGCTGGACTCTGAGACCTCGGGTGAGGAAGGAAGTGGATTTGCAAGTGCTCTTGGTGGCCGCCATCAACCCAGTCCCTCTGGCCCTAACACTCATGGGATTTGTCTCATGACTCCCCTAGCAAACGCCTGGTCTCAGCCACAATTCAGTTCTCTCTCCTTTTATCCCTGGGGAACCAGGTGCTGGTAGGAGACCCGCGGAGGAGGAGCATAGGTGCAAGGAGCAGCCAGCTGTTGCCAGGAGGGAGCATGCTCCTTAATGTCCAGTGCCTAGAAAGGCTATTTCCTTAACTGATGGCCAAATGCAAAAGCAGGCCACATCTCAGCCTGGTGGCACTCCATCCTGCCTGGGAACATCACCGGGAGGGCTTTAAAATAACATCAGCCAATTAACAGCAAGTCTGGGTGGGGCCCAGATGCACACCCTATTTTCAAAGCCCCCAGGGATCCTTACGCACATGGAAATCCACACTCGCTTTGGATGGCTGGAATCCCTTTCTTGTCCCCCTGGGCTGGATGAGCATTTGCTCGAGGATCTGTCCCACAGCTGCAGAACTCAAGGGCCAACATGCTTCTCAGGCTATGTTGACAGCTGTCCAAAGGGTGGGCCAGGCTGGCTATTTCCAAAGAGCACATATTGCAGAACCAGGCAGTTCAGTGGGAAAGTATTCACAGAAATCCAGACCCCTCCGCAGAGGCGGGAACTCCAGAGCCCAGGCCCAGTGGAGCCTCCCCTGTTGGTGAGACGGGGCTAACATGCATCCTGCCTGCCTCTAGGGGCTTTTCAACTCTCAAGTGGGGGGATGTACTAAAGCACATGCAGCTCCTAAGACTGCACAGTGACGAGTCCTCCTGTCGGGGTAGAGCGGTCACTGCTCTGCTGCTTTGTGGGCATAAAATACACTCAATATAAAAGCCAGAGTTGTGCCAGGGAAGTCCTCGTTTGATTAATTTCCACCTAGCATCGGGCCACGCAGGTCATGGGACCCACTTACAGACACACTTCAGTCACCCCACCCCACCGTGCCAATGCGAAGGCCTCAGATGCAATTGCTTAACCTGAGCCTGAGCAACCACTGTTCAGCAGAAGTGGCTGCCGTGCGCTGACCGAGCCCAGCCTGAACAGAAAAGGCAGCACACCAGAGGAGCACAAGCCCTCCACCAAGTCTGCTCGCAGGGTCCGTGTCCGCCTCACCCTTCTTACCTGCCTGCCTCTGTCAGGAGCCTGGGGTGACGGACAGGCAGATGGAGGCCAAGATAGTGCAGGGCAGGCCTGGAGACCCGCACCTCTGAGAACCTCCACCGCCAGGGAGATGCAGACGGCCAGAGCCTGGACGGGCCAGCAGAGGACGCCCTCCTCCCAGGCCACAGAGGGGAGGAGTCTCTGGCTCCGTTCAGAGGGCCCTTCTGCCCTTCTTCCCTAAGCTTGAGGACGCCATGTGACCATCCCCCCACCTCAGCCTTATGTCCTTAACCCAGCCCCAGCTCCGACCCACCGCAGGGTCCAACCGCAGCCCTGGTACCAGTTAGCTGCCGCCACAAGCCCCACAGCCCGGGGACACTGTCCTCCCAATGCTCCAAGTTCCTTGCCCGGTGTCAGCAGGGCCAGTTCCTCCTGGGGTCTCTGCTCGGCTGGCACGTGGCGCCTCCTGGCTCTGTCCTCACACAGTCCCTGTGAGTTTGTTCCTGGGTGCGGCTCCTCTTGTAAAGACACTAGTCAGGCGGGATCATGGCCCTACTTAACCCGCTCACTGTAGCCTCCTTAAAGAGGAACCTCTACCTGCAGCCACTTTCTGAGGACCGACCTGTGACCTTGGGGTGACGGTTCAATCTAAGAACCTCAGACTCCACAGCTACCTGCACACCTGTCCACGACGGTCCTTCCACTTTGGTTCGGCTGCTCATGCTTGTGTCCCGGCCTATGGACTTGACCTTCGGGAGGTCACCAACCTTGCTGAGCGCCCCTCCCCCATCCCCAGGCGCACTCCATTCCTGAGGGTCACGGGACAGAGTCGCACCTTTGCTTTGACCTCTGGCAGGATCTTGGGATTGAGTCCCTTTGGCTCTTGGGGAGAGAAGCTAAGAAAGGTGACTCAAGCCGTGTGCTCCTTGCTGCACGTCACACCCTCTCCCTGCCGTTCTGCAAGAATGACAAGAAAAGCCTGAGAAAAAATAAGTGGCCCCTTGAGCTGCTGATCACTGCAGTGAGGGTGGCCTCCTTCCACCACTCCCTTCAAATCCTATAAACTTAATCCCTGTGAGACTGAAGGGAAATTCAGAGAGATGCCCAGGACACTCGCACGTGGAGCTACAAATGTTGGTGGGCCCATGGGGAACTTATTTCCTACAGATGGAGGTGTACGGAGCGCCAGGGAGGGGAAAGGTGGCACCTTGTGGAGTCTGGACGTCCCCTGGGGTGCCCGTGGCAACCTCATGGCATCTCACCCCAGACAGGTAAAGGCAAAGCCCCAGTCCTAGGCAAGGTCCGCACAGGGGACAGGAGGGCATGCGGGCCAGAAGGCTAGTGGTGACACTGACCCAGACTTCCAGCTGCTACAGGCACTGCCTCGGCACCAGGTGGAAACCTTCCCCTTAAGAGGGACCTGCTTCTTGGGCCCAGGGGTAGGGGAAGTAGTATTTATTCAACAAACATGAATGACTGATCACATTCTCAGCCTCGTACTGGAGGTTGGGATGAGGAGGCGCAAAGGGACACTTCTGTTCTCAAGAGGAAGCGCTGAGTGTTCCTGGGAGGTGGGGTGGTTGAGGTCAGGCAGGCTGCAGTACCAGGAAAGCCCAGGCATGCACATGTAGCACCCAGGGTCAGCAGAACACTGAACCTTCAGTGAAGTGGACCTCCCTGACCAGCACGTCCTCCGGGAACTGGAAACCAAGGCTCCAGAACGTGGAAGCAGCTCGAACTCAAACAAGGCTCCACCCAGGAACACAAAGACGTGAGACTGGTCCACAGCGCCCTGCAAGCATGCACGGCCATACTCCACACTACACAGGATAGGACGCCAAATTCCAGGGCCACCTGAGATCCCAGGGGACGCGGCTGAGCGTCTGCCACGGCCCCAGCCCCTGGAGGCGTCTCTTAGATGAGCAAGCTCCCCTGGGCCCCTCAAAGGTCCACACATCCCATGCTTGGGAGGCAGTCAAGTTCCACCTGAGAGACCGAGTACCCCACAAGCTGCTCCCGCTGGGAGTCCACCAGCGTGCTTCACCCACGAAATGCGGGGGTGCCCTCGCCTGGACTGTTTTCTAGATCCACTTGGAAAGCTGCCTCTATGCATTAGCTCTAATAGGAGCATTAAACAAAGTCCTTAGCTCATCAGAGGTGGCTAGTCGGGGTTCCCCAGAGGAAGACCGGCAGGGCGTGGGGTGAGTGCGTGCACATTCCTATTGCTTGTGTTTCTCTAAAGAACCTTAATACACATCTGAGTCACACACGCACTTACACACACTCACCCCAGAGGGCTCAGCCAGCAAGCTGCCAGCAAGAGGCTGGAGAAGGTCAACGGGGCCTCCTTCCTTCCCTCCCTCCTTCCCTGCTCTCTGCCTCCAGCAGTCAGGAAGTCCCGGGCTCCCATAACAGCCTCTCCCTCTGTGCCCAGGCTCAGCCTCTGCTGAACGGGAACAGGAACAGTGGCCAGTGCTCAGGTTTATTGTGCGGACGGCAGGAGCTAAGCCCTGGCGCACAGTAGGTGCCAATCAACGTTAGCCACATGGACCTGAGAGCGGCCCAGCAGATAAGCACCTCTTGTCCACTCCAGTGGGCAGGTCGGGCCTCAGGGTTTTCCTGCCTCTCCTCCTCTGTCCCCTCCCAAGGCCAGCCTGACCCCTGGCTATGACCACAGGGAGCAGGCCCCTGCGTGCTGGAGTTTCAGAGAGCCTGGGATGCTTCCTTTCAAGAAGGCTGTGCTTGGAGACTGAGTGCTCTCTGTGGAGGCCTCTTCAGGAAGAGCACTGCTCATTTCCTGCCTGGAGGACAGAATGGGGATCAGTAAATGGAAGTTAAGAATTTTTTGCCTTGAATTAAGGAAGAATTTCCAAATAGCGAGGAACGTCTGGAGAGGGCGGTAGAGAGTCCTCTCCTGACGCAGGAGGTGCTCCCCGGAGGGGGCGTCGGGCTTGGCCTAGGAGATGGTCTAGGTCTCCTCTGAGGTCCCTTCCAGCCCTGGGCCTCAGTGTCCTGTTCATGAGATGTCTTGGAGCTACCTGAGCCTTGGTGCTCTGCACCAGCGACGTGGGGGTCACCTCTGCAGTTTCCCGGCCCCGCCCCGCCTTTCTGCCCTGGATCAACTTCCTTCCCAGGAGCAGCAAGTAAAGAACACGGGAAGGAAGCTGGGAGCCCCGTCCAGGGACCTGGGAGAGCACCTCCCGGCGTGGTGGGAGGGGGGTCAGGAAGAAGCTCCTCACGCAGAAGCCACGGCCCAGGAGCACCTCCTCCTAACCCTGGGCTGCACCCCAGGGGCAGTAACCTCCCAGAGGACCGTGGCCTCCAGGAGAGGTGGCCCATGCCCTCTTCCCTGAGCAGATCCCCAGGAGGCAGCCCGAACCCCAGGACGGCCCAGCTCCATAGGGTGTTGTACAAAGAAGCCACGGCCACAGGCTCACAGGATGGGCCTCACGGGCCACAACGAGTCCCAGGGGTGTCCCATGCCCCGTGCAGCAGCCCACGAGTGTCATGAGTCCACAAGCCAGGAGGCGCGTGAGCACAGGTTCCCAGGGTCCAAACCGTGGGGTGCAGCAGAATGTCCCCCACACCCAAGGGTGGCCCAGAAGTGGCAGCTGGTGGCCTCAAGGGAGCCTTGGAGCCAAGGGAGGACGTGGAGCCACCAAATGGACTGAACGGAGGGACAGAAAGGTGCCCGCAGACATAGCCTGCCTGTGACAGGCCAAGACCCAGGTGCCTGGCGACCCCCGCCCCAAGCCTGGGAAGCCCCGGCACTTGAACCCAGGCCCAAGGAAACCAGAAAGCCAGACCTGACAGTGACCAGTCTTCTGCCACTTTGTGGAACGCAAACCTCGTATAGAAATTCAGTTTTAAGAAAACAGAGGCTCTTCCTCACAGTAGGAGAAAGCTTCGGACCCGCCCGAGGGGCGCTCATGGAGGTGTGTGGCCGGGGCCGCCTGCGGCTGTCCGCTCGGAATGGCGATTTGCTGTGCTGGGCAGTTTGTCAAGATGTCCCGGCTGCCCTGAGAACCAGAGGAAGGCAGAGGCGGGGCTGTTGGCCGGGGGCGAGGCCGGTGCAGAGTCTGGGCCTCTTCAGGGGCCAGTGTGGGCTCCTGTGCACAGAGCCGGCCTCCTGCACCTGAACTTGACCTTTTTCCCTAGCGAAGGGGCCCTGGGCCTCTCCACTCCAGGCCGTGGCTGCTGCTGCTGCAAAACTGCCTCATTTCAGTGCAAAAATATCCAGCTGACCTGCTCCCACCTGGGATTAAAATGCACCGATAAAAAAATAACAGGTTGAACTTGGGCTGAATCCAGGCACAGCCGGTTCCAGGGTGCACTTCCTCTGATGAGCCTCTGTCCTGCAGCCTTCTCCCCCGTCCTCCCCGGCTGCCCTCCGACACCACCCAAGGACCCCCTCCCGCCATCTCCCAGAGCCCCGCCCTCTCCCCTGTGCACGTGCAGGGGCACACACTCTTCACCCCCAGCAGGGCACCCCACTTCCCCGTCACCCTCTCCAGTTTACTCAGGCCAGGCTCCAGGAGGCAGCCTGCACCGCACGGGCAGCTCCCCGTCCAAAGCCCATCGCCATCTGCCGGCTCCCGCCCTGGCCCTTGAGCCACCACCCTCACTCGAGCCATCGCCAACTCTCCATGGACCTTGCAGGAAGCTCCCGCCCAGCGTCACGACTTCTGACCCTGCTCTCATGGTCCCTTCCGCACAAAACAGCCAGAAAACAACATCGTTTAAAATGTGCACGTGATGGCTCCACTTCCCTGCTGGGCCGTCTGATGGCCTCCTGGATGTCCAAACAAAATCCACACTCCAGCGGGGTCTGCGGGCCTTCAAGGTCCACCTTCCTGTAGGATCAGCTCTGGCCATTCTGCTCTCTGTTCCCTCTGCTTCAGCCACCCTGAACCTCTGTCTCCTTCTCAGACAGAAACTCCAGGCCCACTCCCCCTCTGGGCCTGGTAGCTCCTGGCTCCTCTACCTGAAAGGCTCTCCCTGCTCTGCTGCAACACCCTCTTTTACTGTTTCCTGTTCTTTATCATGAAATAAACGTCTTCCGCCACTGCCCTCCCTCCCGGGCACACAAGCTGCATGCCTGACCCCTCTCGGGTCACACTGTGTTATCCTGTGACCAACACTTACAAGAAAGACGCTGGCCAGCCACATCGCATGCATTTTAAAGCTACAGTCAACTCTGCAGCCGTGGTGCTGCACACCTGGGATTCCAGCTACTAGGAGGCTGAGGCGGGGTTCATAAATTGGAGGCCAGCATCACCAACTTAAGGAGACCCTGTCTCAAAATAAAAAAGTAAAAAGGTCTTGGGATAGGCTGGGGTCGTGGCTCAGTGGTACAGCGCTTGCCTGGCATGTGTGAGGCCCTGGGTTCAATTCTCAACACCACATATAAATAAATAAATAATAAAGATCCATCAACTACTAAAAATATTTAAAAAAAAAAAAAACGGTCTGGGGATGTGGCTAGTGGTAGAATGACCCTGGGTTCAACCCCCTAGTATGATTAAAAAAAAAAACCAAACAGAAGATCCACCCTTCGGGGTTTGTGAGGTTTGGTTCAGGACCTCTGCTAACAGAATCCACAGATGTTCAAGTCCCTTATATAAAATGGTGTGGTGTTTACATAGAACCCCCCCCCCGAACACACACACACACGTGCGCACGTGCACACACACACTCCTGTGCACTTAAAATCATTGCTAGATTACCTACCACACCTAATGAAATGTGAATGCTATATAAATAGTTGTGATACCGAATTGTTCAGGAAATAACGTCAAGGGAAAGTCTGCACATGTCCATTACAGACACAATTTCCTCCTGAGGAGTTCCGTCTGCAGCTGGCTGAGTCCACGGGCGTAGAACCCAGAGCTGGGAAGCCCAGCCACACTGCTGATGAATCAGCAAACGAACCATCCGTTTCCCCAGGGTCTGGGGAAGGACAGGAGCGGGTCCCAGGACCTGTCCACACTCAGGACGGTGGAGAATCATGTCCCAGTAATGAGGCGTCCGCAGCTCAAGAGCACTCACAGGAGACTGGCAGGTCTCTGGCCTTGTGTCCCCTTTCAAGGACATTGCTCTGCCTTCCCCATGAGCCCCGAGCACTGGGGCAACCGTGTCCCAGGGCAATGACCCAGTCTAGAGCACTGCAGCTTCCCAGGCATATCTGCCTCTCAAATATCATTCTGGTCAAGAGCCGGAGTCCTGGGCCACCTTAGCCTCAGGCCGCCTGGCAGCAGCCCTGACCAGCCCTATGTCCTCAGCCATGCCCTGGGAGGAGTGTGGTGATGAGCTTCGGGGTTTTCAGCTCATTACTTGTTGCCAGAAGAGTGCGGAACCTGCGTCTGGGCCTGAGCTCCCACTGCCGCGTTTCCCCCTGGCCCTGTGGTTTTGCTCCTCTGTGTCGGCGCACAGGCTGCTTCTGAACCCTTAGCGAAGGTTCCCGAGCCGCCCCCTTCCTCCGTGTCTGTCCCTAAGAACAAAGACATTCTCCTAGAACCAGTGCGGTTACCAGCCTCGGTGGATCCGACCCGGAAGCAATCCTTCCGTCTCATCTGCCGTCCAGCGGGGCGTGCACCCGGCGTTTTCCACAGTGGTACCGAAGGCCCTTCTCCAGCTGAAGCCTTAGCTCGGCATCCCAGGGAAGCGGATGGACACTCCCTTCCGTGGCAGGCCGTGGACTCACGTTGCTCTGCCTCCAGAACAAGTCACAAGCATGTCAGCTGACAGTTCTGGAGGTCGAAGCCTGAGCTCAGTCTCATGGGCTGAAGTGGAGAGGCTGGCTGGGCTGGTCCCTCTTGCAGGCTCCATGGAAAACCCATGTCCTTGCTTTTTCCAGGTTCCGAAGGCTTCCTGCACCCCCTGGCTCAGGACCTCTTCCTCAAGTTACATCTCCCAAGGCCTCCTTTGACCTCAGTGCCTCCTAAGTCCACAGAGATAGATCCCAGAGAGATGGAGGCCCAACAACACCTTTGTAAGGACCCATGTGGTCACATTTTAGATCCACTCTGATAATCCAGGACATCTCCCCCATCGGGACCCTTACTTAATAATATCTGCAAACCCCCCCTTTGCCATGAAGGGTCATCTGGGTATTAAGACATGGCTGGTTTTAGGAGGACCATCATTCAACCCATCACACATGGTGGAGCAGGTTGCAGACTGCACCAAAATCCAGCCTGCGGTTCATTTGTCAAATCCTGTGCAAATTCTTCACACAAAAAAAAGATTCTCTGTGATGCCAGGTATACAAACCCCAAAGGGTATATTTGCCCAATGAGAGCTGCTTTTTCTAATGGGCACGAAGTCTCCATATAGGCCAGTCAATTGCCAACCCTGCCATGCCCTCTTTACCCTGGGTCCCTAGGGACTCCTTCTGAGCAACCCTGGAGCTCCTAGGAGCTATTTAAAACTCCAGAATGCGATATGCCACGCTCTGTTATCATTAACAGGGCCCCAGGGCACCTGGAAAGCATCTCTCCATGTGTCCTTGAAGTGGCCCAGAGGACAGGGAGACCCCAAGAGGCAGCACAGCTCCACCCTGGCCCACCAACCCCAGACTCACAACTCTGAAGCTGCCTGTGACTCCTGGTCTTCGCCAGGCCAAGCTGTCAGGGGCCCTGAGCACTCCCCCATCAGCCCCACGGTGCTTGGCTGGGCCCTGCTCCACCCGAGTGTGCATAGGCACAGGGCCTCAGTGGCCTCATGAGACCGCTGACTGCTGTCCTCTTCAGCATGGGTGTGTGAGCCCGTGGGTGCTACTGCAACAAAATACCAGGGACTGGGTAATTCACAAAGAACGAAAGTTTACTTCTCACAGTTCTAGAGGCTGGGAAGTCAGAGCTTAAGGTGCTGGTGGGCTTGGTGTCTGGAAAGGCCCATTCCTCCTAGATGGTGCCATCTGGAGGGAAAGGTCCCAAAGAGCAAAAGAGGACAGATGCCTTGCCCTCACAGCAGAAGAGCAGAGCGAGACAAGACGGTCCCTCGGAGCCCCGCTGTAGAAAGCCATCCACCCAGGCCCATGAGGCCCGGCCTCACAGTCCACCACAGCGGCCCGAGTTTCCACTTGGAGTTTGGAGGGACACGTGCAAGGCAGAGCCTTGGGCGCTCCCTCCGGTGAGTGTGAGCCCCCGCTGGGCTCTGACAGAAGCAGGAGTTGCCTGGATGAGAACACCACCTGAGCCGCTGGCTCTGCAGCTTCTGCCTTGCTGCACAGAAATACCCTGGGGCCCTGACGCCCAGAGAGGCTCAGAGTCGCTGCAGGGCAGCCGTGAGGGGGCTCAGATGGCGGCTCTGGGGCAGGGCCACTCACCTTTCATCCTAGAAAAGTAGGGACATTGTGTGTCTCTGGTGGCATCTCTGAGCCACAGGCTGTTACACAGATGCACAGGACCCACCAGATGCCAGACTCCTCCCCAGTCTGTCTCTGCCCTCCCCAGCCTGACCTTGAGCCAGCAGCCCTCACCTGGGGAGGCCTCCTAGTTCCTCTGCCTCACGCTCTCACGGACCAGCAGGATCCAACCTCCCTCCGCCTGGAGGTAGAAAGAAAGAGGGTGAGCTGGGGTAGAGCAGCTTGCCTGAGGCTCTGGGAAGAAAGAAAGAGAGAGAGAGGAAGGAAGAAAGGAAGAAAGGAAGGGAGGAGGAAGGGAGGGAGGAGGAAGGGAAGGAGGGAGAGAGGAAGAGAGGAAGAAGGGAGGAGGAAAGGAGGAGGGAGGGAGGAGGGAAGGAGAGCGAGTGGCAAGTTCCTTATCTCCCCTGAAGCTCTGCCAGCCTCACCAGGTGAGCCTGTTTGCTGAAGACCTGGAGCCTCAGTGTCAGGCTGCAGACAGGGCAGGGCTACCTGGGCTAGAGACCAGGGCATTCTTTGCTTCCCTCTTCCAAAGACCCCAGAGACCCGCCTCCTACACTAAGACCCACGTCCTACATTGAGGGCAAAGCAAATCCATGATCCAGGAGCTGCAGCGTGGAGCGTCCGTGCTGGCGCTGAGGGTGGCTTCTGCTGCAGTGAAGGACATCACTGCTGCTCGGCCTGCTGAACACAGCGCACCTGCCAAGAAAGAGATGACCGGACACGGAGGGCAGCTGTGCCCGGCACGCTGCAGGCCCACAGCCCTGGGAGGGAGAGGACCGGAAGAGGCCGCGGCACGTGCGGGTGCAGTTCTGCATTTCCCTGGAGGGTCCCCAGCCCCATGATAGTGGGTTCCAAGGGACAAGCCCCCCGAGGACGAAGCCCCCATTCCCAAAGACACCGAGGGCGCGTGATCTCCCTCAGGCAAGCCCAGCGAGGAGACCCGCGTTCTCCTGCCCTGCCAGGCTGCCATCTGCAAGGCCTGCTGCAGACAGGAGAGGTGCCCTGACACCAACGTGCAGATGGCATCCACTCAAAGGAGGGTCCTTGGCTCCCGCTCAGAACCAGCCGAGGGACCCAGAAGCTGACGCCCTCACAGAATCATGCCCAGCTGCCGCCTCGGCCGTCTCTCCTGGGCCATCTCAGCCCCACGTGGCACCTGGCAAACACTGTTCTTCCTACTTTCCTCCAGGGTGGGCCACGTGTTAGACGCGAGGGGTACAAAGGTAGTCTGAGAGCATCACAGGGAGACAGAGTCTGAAATAAGAGAACTGGGGAACTAGAGGGAAAGGCAGGAGGCAGCGGGAGAGGAGGGCGCATTCCGCCCGGGAAGATCAGGGGCTCCACCCAGGACGTGCCATCCGAGCTGACCTTGAAGGACCATGTGGGTGAGGACATTTCTGTTCAAAGGAACAGTGAAGTAAAGAGAGAGACTGTGAAGACCTGCGGCCAGCGGGCGAGGCCGGGGAGGTGGCCAGGGCCGCGCAGAGAGCAGAGCGCCTTGCAGAGGCCCTGCCCCAGAGCCCCGGCCTGCGCTCTCCTCTCGGTTCCACACGGGCTTCTCTCAAGAGGTGGGACTCAGGCCCCTCTCCTCGAGCCTGGGCAGAACTTCGGGATGACCTTGACCAAGAGAAATGGCGGAAGTAGTACTGTGAGACCACCAAGGCTCAGTCGTGAAGGGCTCTGCAGTGCCCCGGCCACCCACTCCAAGGAAGGGGTGACCTGCACCCCAGCGTAGGCACACCCACACCGCCTGTGGGGAGACACGGGGCCCCGGGCAACCACCAGCAGCCACTCCCAGCCACGAGCAACCACCTGGACAGGGGGTCTCCAGCCTCAGTGAAGTTCCAACAGTCACCCACTCCAGCTGACCTCATGCCAGAACAGGAGAGAGGCCAAGTGAGAATCACCGGCCACACCGCCGCTGGGCTCCTGATTGATGAAATCTGTGAATCTGCTGCCTGGTCCTCAGCCGCCAAGTCTGAGGTTGGTCAATTTTGCCTCCATAGTAACCAAAAAGCCTGGGTCGAGGAAGAGTGAGGTCACGCGGAGGAGTTTGCTTTGCTCTTTACGAAGCTGAGCACTACTGCTACTTTCTGACTAGAGTCACGTGATTTACCTGTGGGTCTCAGGAAGACCCTCTGACCATCGGAAAGACGGAATGGAGATGGAGAGAAGCATCCCACAGGGCAGCAAGCCGTCGCCAGAGTCCAGGGAGGAGAGGATGGTCTGTGCTGGGCTCGAGGGGGGAAGGGCAGCAGCAGCAACGGGAGGACGGTGGCATCAGGGCAGCGACCGCTGGACCCAGGAAGGGAAGGGAAGGGAGAGTCGGAGGAAGGGAGCACCCATGGTGGCTGTCCTGGTCTGCATTGCCGTAACAGAACAACTGAGGCCGGGTACTCCATAAGTACTGGAGGTCCAAGCAGCACTATGAACACCTCCTGGTGAGGGCCCCGAGAGGCCAGAGGGGCAGAGGGCCAGCTCGCGGGCAGGAAGGGTTGAGGAACTGGTTGGTCCTTCCCAATTCTGCTCATCAAATCAGTCCCGCTCCGTGCCCTTGGTGCACCAAAGACAGAGGCAGAAGCTGGGCACGGTGGTCCACTCCTGTCATCCCAGCACTTTGGGAGGCTGAGACAGGAGGATCGCGAGTTCAAAGCCAGCCTCAGCAACAGTGAGGTGCTAAGCAACTCAGTGAGACCCTGTCTCTACATAAAACACAACTAAGGCTGGGGATGTGGCTCAGTGGTCGAGTGCCCCTGGGTTCAATCCTTGGTACCAAAAAAAAAGAAAAAAGACAAGGGTAGAGAGAGGCCGGAGTGTGAAGCCACATGGGAAGTAAAGAGCAGCTCAGAGAAATCAGGTCCCTGCACGGCACTTCAGGCTCGCTTCTCAGGTCCCAGAGAGGCCTCCGCTGACCCACTCCCCAGAGATGACCTAACACCCCCACACCAGGCACACTCACATCCACACACGCAAGCACACACTCACACACACACTCCACACACTTGTGCACACTCACGTTCACACTCTCACTCACACTCACACACACAGACTCTCCTCCTCTTCACCCACTGCTGTCTGCACCGGTGGATCCGTCACCACCACCAGAACACGAGCTCTGTGGGATTGGTGGCCTGTGGTCTCATTCAAGCCTGTGTCCCCAGTGCTCGGTCAATGGCAGGAGCTCAGTGAGGGTCTTTCATGATTGAAGACACAGGAGCAGGAACCCCTGAGCCTCAGCCCCTCAGGCTGTGGCCTGGAGCTGGGGCTCAGTCCTGGAAGGAGGCTCCTCCCAAGCCAGGCTGAGCAGCCGCTGCGGCAGGGAAGAGAGAGCCAGGTGAGCAGGAGCCTGCCTCCACCAGCAGCCTGGAAGCACCAAGCCCCTGCCTACAGAGCACGGATACTATTTTAAGAGACCATTTGCAACTAGCTGCCATGACGACACGGCCCACCTATTTCCTTTGCCCGGAGTCGCAGAGCACTAAAAACACAGTGCGGTGTAATTGGTTTCTCCAGCATGGGGTCTGAGCTTTGTGTTCCAAATGAAAAGGAACAGCCAGAGAAACCATTGCCTCTGCTGCCTCTCCCAGGAAAGAGCTGCTTCCTCCTGGGTGCAGCCGACCACAGGGGCTTAATGATGGAGGTTGGTCACCCAGGGCCACTGGAGATGCTGTCCTTCAGTCTGAGAAAGGAGCCAGGGCAGGAGGGAAGACAGACACCTAGATGGCAACCAGCCTTCCAGAGCGTCAGGGGATGCCTGACAGACCACCGACCCCACCCCAAGTCGGGGCCCAGGGAGTCACCAAGCTCACTCCTCAACAGATGACCACTGCAGTGGACCCGCCCACGTGCATGCTCCGTGCAAGGGAAGGGGACAGACACCCAGGACAACGTTTGTATCCCTCCCCTGGGAACAGAGGAAAGGGCGGTCCTGGGGTCTTCAAGACACGAAGCCAGTGTCTTCCTTCTCACAATAAGGACAAGATAGCAGGTCCTTCTGCAGCTCCCCCTCTGCCTTCCAAGTCCCCAAACACCTGCCACCCCAGCCTCTCAGACACGGCCCTGTTTTTCAATCTGTGGAGAAGAGGAGAGGCTAAAGAATTCCCTTGCATTTCATTCCATTAATAACCAAGCAGAATGGCCTGAAATATTCATAGGCATGAGCTCCAAGTGCATTCTGGGTGGAGCGAGGTGGGCTGTGAAAATGTGCAGGGCGGCTGTCTCAGACCCTGGCTGGAGAGGCCACGAGATGGCTTGGGGGTCAGGAGCAGCCAGGGGTGACAAGCAGCCTCCAGGTGTGTGTGACCTGCCAGGAGCCTCCGGGGAGCCTCCCGCTCCCAGAACAGGGACCTGAGGAGGTGTGGCCGGTGGCTGCCAAGGAGGCTGCTGGCTACCCGGCCACAAGTGTCCCAGCCCCGAGCGGGCTCCTGCACTGCGGGCATTCGCATCGCCTCAGTGGTCCCCCCCGCACTGACCTGTGGCTGCCAGAATGTGCTCCAGACGCCAGCTTTGCAACAATGCCCCCGAGGCCACCACGGAGGGGGATTGTTGGGCTTCTCTGAGCCTCCCTTTCCTCACACAGAAAACGAGGGCTTGAATCAGATCACCCTGAGGGTTGTCTCCAGGTCTGTCACTATAGCAAGAGAAACTATGTTAAGCTTTACCAATAGAGAGAGAAGGAGAGAGGGAATGAGGAAGATGGAGATGTAAAGAAAAAGTAAAGGCGGGGAGTCCAACCCCAAATAATCGTGCGAGTGACAATGGTGTGGGTCAGGCCCTGCACCCACTCCAGCCAGCACCTGTCCAAGCCCCACACAGCAGATGCGTTTACTATGCTCATTTAAGAGATGAGGAAACGGAGGCAAAAAAGAGCTACAAAGTTGCTATAATTCAGACTCTACCACCGTGGAGCCATGATTGAACCCAGCTGGTCTGGCTCCCCAGCCCGTGCCCCTAATCACAATGTCACACTGTCTTGTCGATGGCGTTTCACCCGCTCATTACACAAGTGTGTATGAAGCACCTGCCATAGTCCAGGCATGGCCTGGGTGGCGACTTAGAAGCTTCACTCTGAATTAAATGGCAAGCTATGTACTTGAATATTTGTAAATCACACGCCCAACAAATGGCTTACATAAAAACTATATAAAGAACCCTCAAAACCCAACAGTAAGAAACTAACAGCACAATTAAAAATGGGCAAAGGACGTGCACAGAGCATTCACCAAAGAGGACCTCGAGGAGTCACATGAGCTGTAGCAATGTCCCCAGCACCATCACACCAGGGAAAGACCTCCTGATGAGGTACTGTGTCTACCAGGGCGGCGAGAGACAGCAAGACACGAACAGAACAGGAAAGCCACCAAGTGCCCACAGGAATACAGAACAGGAGAGGGTGTGGACGGCTGCCACCCTGAAAGTTGTCTGGTGGTGGCTTCTAAAGAATCCATGCACTCTGGGTGCTTCTCCAGGGAACGAGGACTTAACGTTCTCTCTCTCTCTCTCTCTCTCTCTCTCTCTCTCTCTCTCTTTTTCACTCTCTGACTCTCTCACTCTACTCTTTTCCTCTCCCTCTCTCTCTCCCTCCCTCTCTCTCTGTCTCTCTCACTCTCTTTCCCTCTTCCTCTCCCTCTCTCTCTCCCTCTCTCTCTCTTTCACTTTCTGACTCTCACTCTCTCTCCCTCTTCCTCTCCCTCCCTCTCTCTCTCTCTCTCTCTCGTTCTTCCTCTCCCTCTCTCTCTCCCCCTCTCCCTCTATCTCTGTCTCTCTCTGTCTCTCTCTCTCTCACTCGCTCTCTCTCTCTCTCTTTCACACACACGCACACACACACACACACACACACAAACCTCTGTAGCGGCTCTATTCATTATAACCTCAAACTGGAAGCAACCCCCAAGTCCCTTAACAGGTGAGTTACAGGTAAATTGACGCAGGGCGGCACCTCCATGCAGTAAATACTAGTCAGCGATGAAAAGCAGCGAGCTGCTGTTGACCCGGCAGACCTCGGCTGGGTCTCAAGGGCCGAGTCGGAGGCCAGCCTTCCAAGCTTCCCTCACACGCGGAGCAGCAGAGGTCGACAGAACACTACCATGTCCCTTCACAGGACAGTGATGGAGAGCAGGTCAGAGGTGGCCCAGGGCGGTGATGGGGAGAGGACGTGTTGACAGAGGGGCAGCTTGAAAGACGTGCTGGACGGATGGGCTGCTCGGGTCCTGGGTGCCTGGGGCGCCTGAGGACTCAGAACTGCACGCCAGCGGAGAGTGAAGGGCAGTGTGGCAGCGTTCATTTTAAAATGGAATTTTAGGGCTGGGCTGTGGCTTGGTGGCAGAGCACTTGCCTGGCATGTGTGAGGCCCTGGGTTCGATCCTCAGCACCACATATAAATAAATGAATAAAATAAAGGTCCATCAACAACTAAAAAAAATGTTAAAAATGGAATTTTAAAAGTCCTCCAAAACTGCTAGCCACGGTCCACTCTCTGTCCTGCTCTCCCCGTGTGTCCCCTGACAAGGAAGGCTTCTCCGAGAGGAGCCTCGCCCACCCGGCCTGCACGTATTCTGGTGACTTCCCAGTCAGCCCGTGCGGGGCTCACTGGACCTCCCGTCTGGATGGCGGGCACCTCGCGGCACCAGGCTCTGCTTAGAACCACACCCAGGGGCTCATCCAGGTCGCCCGGCATTTTAACAAAACAACTCAAGTCGAAGCAAGAAGAAGGCCAAAAGCAACTCCCCATCTTCAGCTGGCATCCCCGAGACACGTGGGAGAGGAGCCAAGCCTCAGCCTGGGGAATGAAGGGGCAAAGGCTGGGGACGTTCAAATATTAAGAAATACATTCCCCTTCCTATCAGCACAGTGCCAGGTCCAAGGCCAAGTTTAGAATGCGATCCCCTGCACCGGGTATATTCTGCTGGCCGAGCTCACGTGAGGCCCCTCTCCGTGCCTCTCTCTCCCACACAGCACATTCACCCCAAGGGGCCCTCGTGGTGGCCCCCTCTTGCACAGGTTCCCAGCTGGTGGGTGGAAACATCATCCTGTGTGTAAAGGACCCTGTGTAAAAGTGACAATCAGGTCCAGTGGACACTTTCTCCAGAAGTTCTGATGAATATAAATATATGTATGTATCTATGTATCTATTTCCCTCCCCCATCACCTCTTTATCCATCTTGGTGATCTTAAATATACTGTTATGTAATATTTTCCAGATCATAGTTTTATTTCTAGTTTCTGGGAAGCTGTTACAATTCAGTTGTCCCCCGTGTGAGCTGTGATCTCTGCTGTTGTTTCCTCTCTGCTGGTGGAGGTGTCCTTTCTATGGGATTCCATGCCTGTTGAACCGTGACTGAGTCTTTGAAAAGCAGTTTTATATTTGCTCCCCCCAGGTCCCCAGGACTTTCGCTAGTCAGGACAAGTGTCATTATTTATTTCTCTGTTTGAAATTCCTGCTCACGGTGGTGTCAGCTGAGGCCACATCTCATCTTTGGACAGGGCAGCTGGCCTTGGTTCCTCCACTGTAGTGGATGCCAGGAGGCTTGGGAAAGTTCATCCTTCCTTGGACCAGTCATGGCAAGGATATAGTTCTCTACCTTAGAAACAGCCGGGCATTCACACTGGTATCTTTGGAAAGACCTTTACCCACTCACTAATGGGTTTTAAAGGAAGTGATGGTACCCGTCAACTCCCTGGCTATAAAGGCAAGAACTGGATTTGGCCAGTAGACACACGGCGAGCCCCGCTTCCTCCTTTGCTAACCATGACTGGTCCAGGCACCTTGTGCCAGCCTCAGGAATGAATCCCAGTGGGCCTATGAAAGGCTTGGCCCTCATGTCAAGCTACCTACACGCCCAGCTGCTCTGGGAGCTGACAGCGGCCACATTCACCTAGCTTCCGCCACTGCGGGGAAAGCCAGGGAAGGTTCTGGGGAAGCTTTCCGCTCTCTGGGAGAAAGGAGGAGACTCGTGAGAACAGATCCTTTAGCATCTTGGCTGACACGCTTTCTGGCTATCTTTGGTGAGTGATGCTCAGAGCTGCAGCTAGCATCTTGCCATCACGGGAATCTATATGAGAATCACAGAAAGTCAAATTTAGCACCCTGACGTGTTGAGATGGCTCTCTAGCTCCACAACGGCCCAGACTTCCCTTGTGTGGGATCATTTAGAGTGCCTTTGTTATTTAAACACAAGTAGTCCTGTCTTCTGTTAACTTTGGGTATGACGCTGATCTAGAAACAGTTACAGCAGGAGATTCAGAAGAAGAGCTGCTCTTTTCTTTGGCCCTCCTGATGGGCTGCACCTGGCGGGGTTCAGGATGCCTGGCAGCATAGATGTGCCGTGCGGGGTGCTCCGGCAGGCAGGGGTCATGCCACTTAAGCCTGGCCTCCCTGCACCCTCTGCATGCCTAGGGATGTGCCGCCCTGCCCAGTCTGCAGGTCTACCTATTCCCCGTCCTTGAGACCAACAGAGCTGGCCCCAGCTACACTGTGCAAAGCAGGGCTTTTTGCAAGGATATCGGGGTAGCTGAGACCGTAAAGGACGCGCAGAAGAAGTCCTGGTGAACAGAGAAGCAGAGCATCCCTGGGAACCTCAACAGCGGGGGGCTGGACTCTCCCTAAGATACCTTCCCATCAATGTGTGGCTCTTTCTGTCCTGAATTCCCTGGAGAGACACAAGGAGACTTCCGTGTGGGCAGGGACAGACGGGGTCTGCAGTCCCTGTGCCTTGCCCTCAGCAGGGATGGGCCAGGATGCCCCAGGGAGGGGGGTCTGCCTCCAGGGAAAACGAGGAGGAGATGCTGGCAGAGGAAGGCTGCTGCCACACCTGCATGGCGTGCCCCGAGGTGCCTCGCCCCGCTCTCTCGAACCCTCATCAGCCTGTCAGAACCTGGACCCAAAGGGTCAGACCTGATCCCCACACCCTGTCCCTGCTGAACGTGGGGACAACTCATCGCCATCAGAGGCACCCACCCTCAGAAAACCACCAAAGGGTCTCTGACAGGGGAGCCTCATGTTGCAACCTGTACTTTGAAAGCCCCTGGCTCCTCTGCAGAGCAAGGACTGGCCGGGGTGGCCAACTAAAGGAGGAAACCAGCTAGGGGAGGAGGGCAGTGGTCTGTAAGGGTGACAGGAGAGCTGGCTTCCATTTATTCAGGAAGGAAACAGCACTGGCTGGAGCTCCTGGAGGATCATGTGTTCTCTGTGGAGACGGGGTAAGCAGAGAGCGCAGGGATAGACCAAGGCATGCTGGATTTAAATGCCTGGCCCAAGGCAGGCGTCCAGTTAAAGCCCAGACTTCTGGGTCCGGCCTGGAAAAGTGTACGTGGGAGGCAGCAGCCTCTGGATGGCATTTGGCGCAGGGAAAGGGTGGGATCAACAGGCAGCTTGGTCAGGCCTAGAGGGCAGAGCTTGTCTTAGCGCTGGAGCTTCAACACTTGGGGGCCATTCGTACAGGTGGCATGTCAGTCAAGCCTGAGGAAGGACAGGAGAAGGGGTCCTGGAAGCCAGCAGGAGGACACCTCTGAGGATGCCCACCAGCAAAGTTCTTAGGGGTGCTGAGATCTGACCCTCCTTCTCCATGCAGACACCCCATGCACTTCCCTACCAGCTTCTCCTGCTGGCCTCCCCCTCCACTCAGCGTCACAGTGGGGAGGGAATCAGACTTGGGAGGACGGATAAAGAGAGAACCCCTCCAAGCCCTGCAGCTGTCTCCCCATCCACTTTATTTCAAGGGTCCACGATCTTGGAAAGAGGAAGTTGAGGCTAGACCTTGAGCTGGTTCTGCAGTCACACTCTCTACTTGGAACCCCCCTCTCTCAAACCTACCCTTCAGAAAAAGGGACGGTGCCGACTCCGCAGCCCCGCGGGGCCCCCTTTTGCATCGAGCATGCGCACCTGGCAGGGCTGCAGGGCAGTAAGAGAAGGTCCAGAAGGTCTCTGGCTCAAGGAAGACCGCTGACCTCAGCAGTCAGGCTGCAGCAGGGTGGTAACAGGAAATTGGGGCCAAGAAATAGCATTTTGTCTTGGCTGACCCTCAGAGTTGCTCTGGTAGCTTAATTTTAAAATTTAAGATGGAAAGTGCCTTCACATTAGAAAGCCCGACATATTTCTCTGCGGCTGCTGAGGTCCAGGAGCTGCGCTGTACCTGGGAAGGATGGGGAGCGTGTACCCTTTGGATGAAGAAGTAACTCTTGCGGCCAGCAGCTGTCACAGGAGTCCTCGACCTTCCCACGGGGCAGAGCAGCAAGGCCCAGCTGGGCCAGCGCAGCAGAGGACTCACATTACCCAGTGTGCAGAGCAGAGCCGCCCGGGCTGGCGGCCAGGGCATGCTGCACAGGGGTCCGTCCACCCTGCTAGGGGGACCCTTGCCAAGAGCAGCATGGCCTCTCGGGGTTCTCCTTAGTCTGGCCACACACTCAGAATCCCCAAGGGCCTGGAGGGCAGGGCCTTCCCGAGCCAGTGCTCCGGGCCCCACCTTCCTGTTCCAGAGGCCCAAGCAAGGTGAGTGGCTTTCCCACAGGCTCCCGAAAGGAGCAGGCCAATCTCAAGCGGATGTCCGGCTCTGGGGCCTGCGACCACCTGGTCTGGCCCTCAGCATCTCCCAGAGCCCACTGGCCAGGAAGTCCTCTGGCTGGGTGGGCTTGGGGCTCTTCACATGCACCCAGCAAAGGCACCGCCTCCCCTGCACTCAAAGGCCCACCAGGGAGGACTTGCCAGAACAGACGGCTGCCCGGGCACAAGTGAGCCTGGCTCCCATTCCCCCTGCTCCCTGCCAGGGCCAGCGCCCTCTCCTCCTTGGTGCTGCCACAGAAAAGTCCAGTTTCATTTCTGAAGCTGGAGGCAGGATTAAAAAAAAAATTAAGAAAAATCCTGAACAGCAATTCATTACTTAGGAGGGAAAGGCAGCTTCTGCCACACACAGCTCCTGTGTCCAAGGGGCAAGCTGTTCCATTCACTCACTCATCCATCAAACACCTTGGAGCCTGGCAGGGGGGGAGTGTGCAAGGGACCAGGGGTCACTGGTCTTCTACCACCCTATGACTTGGGCGGGACTACCCAGGTGGGGGGGGCGGGACTGGGGTTGGCTGCCACGTTACTGCTCACAAGAAATGCACTGAAAACATAAGGACCCGGAAGAAAATTCAAAAGTTTTTAAAAGATATATGGGAAAAATTCTTACCAAAGCAAGCTGAAGTAACCATACTGATATTTAAAACAGAATTTGAAGCCAGGCATCATGATGCACACCTGGAATCCCAGCTACTCAGGAGGCTAAGGCAAGAGCATTGCAAAGTTTGAGGCCAGCCTCAGCAACTTACAGAGACCCAGTCTCAAAATAAAAAGTTAAGGTGTATAGCTCAGTGGTAGAGTGCTCCCCTAGCATTCATCAGGCCTTAGGTTTGATCCTCACCTCTGGGGAAAACAAACAGGAAAAATACATTATGAAGCGAAAGGAGTCATGACTTAATGACGAAAGTTTCAAATCACCAAGAAGATGTTGCAATTTTAAACCTGCATGCACCTAACGGCCTCAAAATACTTCAAGAAAAAACAAAGCTCTGTAAGAATAAATTGATTGACAAATCCATCATCATAGGGGAGTATTTCACAACATGCTCAAAGGAGTTGATAAAACATCAATCATAAGTAGAAAATTTAAACAGTGTTAACATTTTGACAAGATAAACATACCACTCCATACCACCCAGAGTGCACCATCTTTTAACAAGTGCCAAGTGAGTGTGTAGAGATGGCAAGCTGTTCACTGCTAGCTGGAACAGAGATTGCTACAACCACTTTGGAAGAAAGCTGCACAGGTGTGCACTTTGCATGACCCAGGGGTGCACTTCCTGGCACTCACACCTCAGGGACACTTCTACACACGCATATCAGCACATGAGAAAGAAAGCTCCTGGCAACCTCGTTCCTAAAAGCCAAAAGCAGAAGGAACTCATTGTTAGCAGCAAAAGAGTGGATAAACCAGGGCGCAGCCATGCATCACAAGACCCTAAACAGTGAATGAAAAATAAACGTCCTTTCCTTCCTAGTTTACGAGAGCCAGTCTCAAAAAAAAAGTATAATGTCAGGTGAAAGAAGCAAACGTCAGAAATAAAAATCAAAAGAGCCAAAGCTAAACAATGTATCATTTAACAACAGATAGCTTAGGAGGAGACTCAAGAAAATCAAGGGACTTGAAAACTCAAATTGAGAATCACCGTTTTCCCCAGAAAGTGGAGTAGGAATTGGGCGTGTCATTGCAGAAGGCAGCTCGGGGGCTTTTAAGGTGTCAGTGATGATCTCTCAACCAGGGCGGGGACACACGGGGCTGAGGGAACTTGCGTACACGTGGTGGGCAGTTGTGCGAGGAAGCTCACAGCAGCATTGTGGAATGGAAAGGTGACTATTCAATCCACATGTTTAAACATTCACACCTGCTCTTTACACGATCTCTTTTTTAAAGGAAGGCAATATTCCATAATGTTAGTGACGACAGTAGTTACAGAGGAGTGGAAAGTTTATGGGTCATTGGTTTTTCATCCTTTTACTTATTTTTTTGCATTTTCTATGATGAACATGTATCATTTTTGTCTTTAGAAAAGAAAATATAACTGAGAAGTGATGAAAGAAGTCACAAAAGGAAAGGTTTGTGTTTGACCACATGAAAATAGGACATTTTCATATATCTAAAGCTACATGAAATCAAAAGTTAAACGCAACAACGAAAGTAATTTACTCTATTTGGACTCTTACTGATAGATAAATGGAGGAAAGGCAAAGAATTCACATAAAATGAAATGCACTGGTCTCTGGGGAAAATATCCAAGCTCAGTCAGTGGTGCCCCAAAGCGCACCATAATCCAGAAGGTGGCGCGGTGTGAACAGTCTCCACGCCTTCCCAAGTAGAGCCCGGGTTTGAATTCCAGCTCTTCAACTTACTAGCTGTGTATCTCTTTGTCAATTCTCTAACTTTTCCGACTCCACGCATAAATAAAACAATGGAAATAATTAATACCCCAGGGGCTAGTCTAGGAATTAGATAAAATGTATCCAAGACTTTAGCACAAAGCTTGACACAGGTAGATACTTGAAAATTGGATTTCCTTTTGTAAGCAGTGAGAGGAAAGGGAGCGAAGCAGCCTATACGGGGCAGTCTGGTGGGGACCACTGACATTCAAAGAGAGTGCCACCTGCTGTAAGCAGAGTAGAGGGTGCTGAGAGATTAGATAACAAGGTAGTCTGTAGGTGACCACAGGCCTTCCTGAGAAAGACATATTTGAGCTGCAATGCAGGGGTAGATGTGAATAACAGAACGTAGGCAAGTTTTCATTCTTCTGAGTTTTCATTTTCTAAGCTCAGGAAACAGCTTCTACCTCCTGCTATTCAGACTATGGCTCTCAGAATCCAGCCACCATATTGTGAGGAAGCCTGAGCAGCTCATGGAGTAGTGTAAAGAATGAGGACCCCAGCTTTTAGCCCACCTGAGCTCCCATAGTGAGCTGCCCTGTGAGTGCACCACCTGGGAAGTGGCTCCCCCAGCCCAGTTGAGCTGCCTCACTGGGGAGCACATGGAGCAGAGCTGAGCCAGCCCTACTGAGCTCTCTCCAAAGTGCAGGTTCTTTGGCAAAGTAATGATTGCTGCTGCTTTAAGCCAGCAAGTGCTGGAGGGGGCTTGCTAGGATGATTGGAAATGTGTGGGGAGAATGCTCCAGGGAACAAGAACAAGGAAGTGCAAGTGTCCAGAGTCCAGGACCAATGAGGGCTCATTCCTCTTCAGCCTGGTGGAGAAGTTGTTGGCAGAAGATTGTTGAGAACATAGCCAATGGAAGCAGGCAGCAGCCAAGCCCTCCTTTGCTCTGTGGACGAGTTGGAACTGTTGCTTCTGTGAAAGGCAAAGGAACTGCAGAGTTTTAAGCATGGTCTTGATATGATAAAATTGTGCTTTTCAAAGATCACTCAGGTGGTATTAGTCCATTTGTGCTGCTATAACAAAATACCTGTGACTGAGTAGTTTATAAAGAACAGAGATGTGTTTGGCTTGTGGTTCTAGGAAGTTCAAGAATTTGGTACCAGCATCTGATGAGGGCACCCGGTGAAGAGACGGACAGAGACAAAACCAGTGAACTTATGTAATTAGCCAAAATGAGATGACCAGAGTCCCCAAGCAAGGGGAGGTGAGGAGGTTGTGTTTCAGTGCTCCCAGCTAAGGAGAGGATCTTAAGGTGAGCCGCTGTCTTTTCCATCTCTCCCACCACCTCTCTAACATTCATGGGTTCAACCTGTACCCCAAGCTCGTGGCGCAGAGGGAGGTGGTTTACAGCCCGAGGAAGAGCCGTTCTAACTGCCCACAGGTGACGTGCTGATCACCGATGGGCCCTGTGTGCAGGGAACCAGCTTAGGCTCTCCTTGGTGGACAGTGTTCCTCAAATGGAGACTGGACCCCATGCCTGGGCCAAGGCAGTGCTGTCTCTGACCTGTCCCTTCATCCTGAACCTACCACCCCCTCTTGTCACAGTCCCCTCTTCTCTCATTCTTCTTCCTTCTGTTCTAGAGGGAAACTGGCTCGTGCATTCCTCCAGATCTGCATGTCTCCCCCAGGCCTGAAGCCAAGGCCTAAGGTCTTCTGTTCTCTTCTGTCAGGACGGAAGCCTCCAATGGAGCCGCCCTAGACAATGGGGGTCACATGCTGACAGGAAGTACCTGCAGCATGACCAAGTCCCTCCAGGTGGGGGTGGCTGGACTTCAAAGGTGGGACAAGGGATAAGGGAGGGCAGGAGCTGGAGAGGAGGGAGGGAGAGCCCAGGAGGCCCATAGGAGAGCCCGCCCGGGAGCCCCATCGTTTTCCCTCCCGCAGGTCCTCTCCAAGGGCCCTCGGCCTCTCACTAACTCAAGCCTTGGTCTGGGCCGCCTGCTTGCTGTCCAGTGCTCCATTGCCACAAGCTCCGAGCTCGTCAGCCCACGTTAGAGAATCTGGCTCAGAAGAAGGAAGCATCGCCTGCGGGGGCTGTGTCAGGGCCCCAGCGGGGGCTGTGTCAGGGCCCCAGCGGCGCTGCCTGGCGCCCACGCCCAGGGTGACTTGGTGGCAGGCCTGTGCTCTCATCTCCCCTCCCCAAGGCCTCCGCAGGCTCCCTGCTCTCCTTCACACAGAATGGGGTCTCCGTTAGTGGGAATCCAGAGCTGGATCACAGATGGTGCCAGGCAGGTGTGGACATGGGAATCATCAGGACTGAGGGATGTGCAGGGCATGGTGTTGAGAATCACATGCAGGCTGGGCACCATGGCGCACGCCCATAATCCTGATAGCTCTGGAGGCTGAGGCGAGAAGATTGCAGGTCCAAGGCCAGCCTCAGCAATTATCAAGGCCCTAAGCTGTTCAACAAGATACTGTCTCTAAATAGAATATTAAAAGGTCTGGGGATGTGGCAGCGCCCCTGGGTTCAATCCTCTTTATCAAAGAAAAAGAAAACCATGTGCGGGGTGGTTCCTGGGCACTGTGCCGCCTCAGCTGATGGGCTTGGCTTCTCCACACCCTCACGCCAGGCCTGCTCCACCCCAGCACCTTCTCACTCAGACAGGCACATCTCAGCTACACAATTACCATCTGGATAGCAGCGTTTGTCGTAAACATCTCTTTTGTCCTGACATTTGCAGAGCAGTGCCAGACATGCTGGAGTTTAATAAATACCTGAAATCTGCATTGATTTCAGAGCATTTCAAGGTGCCCAGATACAGGCCCTGGAATAAAACCATGGCTTTTGAACAGCGGGCATTGTCTGGCTAATGAAATTATCATAAACATATTGAGTTTACTTGATAATAAGTAATCACAATCAATTGATAATGAAGCGAAGTACACAATCACTTAATTGAGAATAATTGGATTGAAAGACAAACTTAGACTCCTGATTAAAATTAATTGTATTGCCCAGACAGCCTGAGAATGCTGAATACAAGTAATTAAAACTTTTGCAGGTAAGGAAAGATAAATTCTTCCATATGGCTGCCCATGAAAAAGCAATATGTTTATAGTCGATTTTTAAACTACATTAAGAAAAGTAATGATGATGTTACCTTTGGAGAGACGCTTCAACAAAAAGCTAGAGCCGAGTTCATTTGAATGGGCAAATATTGAACCTTTCTCAAGAAGAGAACCATTTAATCTGGGAGCTCTGGGGAGGCTTAACTAACTAATTGAAGATTTGGGTTGGAGGAAAATGCAAACTGAGCAGTTTGTAGAACATTCCAAGTGGTGAGTGGGTCACCAGTGGAGGCCCAGGTGAGATCTCCCTCCCCACCTGCTTCTTGGCCAACACAGGCACCTCTAGGGGTGGCCAGGCCTAGGGCCAGCTCTACCAGTGCTTCCCAGGCTCTCCTGCAAGGAGGACCGCCTGAAATCTCATGTAAATGCAGATCATGGTGCTATAAATCCGAAGAGGCTTATTTTTAACATGCCTGCGTGACAGACCACACTCTGAGTGGTGAAGGTGTCAGGACGCCAGGTCCTACCTTGCCCGGTAGTCAGATCTGTTCCTAGATTGTCAGCCTCATTGTATGGAAGCAGAGAACAAGCTGGCAGAGGTTCCTGTGGCCAGTAATCAGCCAGTAATCAGCCAGTAATCACTCTCAAGTAAGCCCTACGTTCTCCTCATACATGGGCTTTGCCACACAGTTTCCTCTGGCTGGAATGCATTGGCCCCCCAAAAAGAACCAGGGACTGAAGGTCAAGCCACAAAAACCAATTCTGGCTGACTTAAGCAAAACATAATTTAAAGTGATATCAGCAATACAGAAAGATAGGAAGCCTCTCATTCCCTCGGATACAGACTGAACAGTAATATTCAGAACCAAGTAAATATATAAGTGCTCTAGAAACCAGACAAAATGTTGCCCTAGCCCTGGTGAGAGTGCAAAGCCCAGAGCAGCTGCATCGATTAGGTAGGAAGAGCTGTTTTCCTTTACACATGGCCTCCCCTCCTCCAAACAGGCCCCTGGCTCCTGTCTTCTCCCTTGGGCAGAAAAGGGAAGAGTAGAGCAGGCATCCACTGTCAGAGTTTTGGAAGGCCACCCAAGGGACTTACATCTGTCCCACCTTATTTATGGTGCTGATAGGGTTCTGGCCACTCTGGATGCCCAGAGCTACTGAAAAAAAAGGAAACAACAGTAGTTTGTAGCAGCAGTAGCAAGAACCTGCAAGAGATTATGAGCTCCTGAAAGAGAAGCTGGAGCACTTCTCTAATTGGAAAAGTATATGCACACGCTCAGAAAAGTACATCCCCCAAAAGATTTCACAGGTTCCCAGAATCTCTAGTGGTGCCAAGAGGTGAAGGTCTTCCCCTGTATAAACCAGTTTCTAAATACTGGGAGAGGTGTCTGGTTTTTCAAATACTTAAATGTTTTTGCTTAAAACTCAAAAAATAAATTAAAAAAAAAATCACAAGGCACATGAAGAAACAAGGAAACATGGCCCAGTCAAAGAAATAAAAATAAATCTTTAGAAATCAACCCCAAATAGAGAGGTGTATGAATTACCTGAAAGAGAATGCAAGAAAACCATATGAAAGAAGCTCAATGTGTTAGGACAGTAAAAGATAGACAATCAAATAAAATTAAAGGGGAGGGCTGAGGCTGTAACTCAGTGGCACAGCACTTGCCTAGCACATGTGAGGCACTGGATTCGAGCCTTAGCACCACATTAAAAAAATAAACAAATAAAATAAAGGTATTCTGACCATCTATAACTCAAAAAAACAAAAAAAATCAAAAGGGAAATGTAGGAAAAAAAAAAGAATTTCAGTACAGAGAAACTATAAAATAAGAACAAAATTCTGGCCTGAAGAACACAATAACTGGTTTGAAAATTTTCCTGGACAGGTATAACAGTAGATTTCCTTAAGCAGAAGAAACTATCATTAAACTTGAAGGCAGGTCTTTTCAAAGTATCAAGCCACTGGAACTGAAAGGAAAACAAGAATGAAGAAAACCTAAGGAACTCCTGGGTCACTATCAAACACACCAAAAAATGCATTAGGGAACTCCAGAAGGAAAAAAAAAAAAGAAATGTAAAAGAGAGACTTTCTAAAGAAATAATTGTTGAAAAATTCCTACCTGGGCTGGGATTGTAGCTCAGCGGTAGAGCGCTTGCCTTGCATGCATGAGGCCCTGGGTTTAATCCTCAGCATCACATACAAAGCAATAAAATAAAGACATTGTGTCCATCTACAACTAAAAAAAATATTTTAAAAAAAAAAAAGAAACTTCCTACCTGAGGAAGGTAATGAACATCCAATTTTAAGAAACTCAGAAACCTCCAATTAGGATGGATGTAAACAAGTCCTCACCAAGGACTTTAACATTATGAGCAAGCTGTTAAATTCAAAGGCAAAGAAAGATCTTGAAGCATCAAGGGAAAAGTAACTCATAGGAATGAGGGAGCTTCCACAGGTGAGCAGTGGGTCTCTCAGCAGACGCTTTGTGGGCTGGGAGGGGTAAGACAGTAAAGCCTGACGGGAAACAACTTTCAACCAAGAACACCATAACTAGCAAACATGCCTCCACATATGAAAAAGACTCTCCTAGGTCAATAAAAGCTGGGATAATGTGTCACCACCATTCCTGCTTAAATGTTAAAGGGCGTCCTGGAAATTGAAATGAGAGGACACTGGAGAACAATACAGAAATACAAAAATAGGAAATCTTCTGGTAAAGGTGAATACATAGACAGATACAGAATCTTGCAATACTGTTGTGGCATGTAAAGCCTTTTAAATTTTGGCATGGAATTTAAAATACAAAAGCATAAAAAATAACTTCGTAAAACAAATGTTAATAGACACACAATAGATTAAGGTATAATTTATGGTATCAATAACAAAATGAGGGGTGGATATGCATAAGAATAGAGTATATACAATTAAGTTAAATTGTTATCAGTCTTAAATAATTACCTAATTCTATGACAACAAAAAAGAAAATAACCATAGAAAATCCACCAAAAAAAATGAGAAATTATCAAAGCAAGCCAGGCACGGTGGCACATGCCTGTAATCCCAACAGCTTGGGAGGCTGAAGCAGGAGGATCATGAGTTCAAAGCCAGCCTCAGCAAAATGAGGTGCTAAGCAACTCAGTGAGATCCTATCTCTAAGTAAAATACAAAAAAGTTTCAGTGGCTCAGTGGTCAAGTGGCCCTGTGTTCCATCCCCAGTACCAAAAGAAAAATGAAAAAAAAATCAAAGCATATCAATACAGAAATTTAAAAAATCAATGAAACACAAAGGATAATAGTAAAAGAGGAAAAAAGAAGAAAAATAACTACAAGGTAGACATAAAACAATTACCAAAGTAGCGATAGTAGGTCTCCCATCAGTAATTACTTTAAATGTAAATGGATTAAATTTCCCAACCAAGGGGCTGGGATTGTGGCCCAGTGGTAGCGTGCTCGCCTAGCATGCGTGAGGCACTGCGTTCGATCCTCAGCACCACATAAAAATAAAATAAAGATATTCTGTCCACCTACAACTAAAAAAAAAAAAAGTAAATAAATATTTAAAAAAAAAATTTCTCAACCAAAAATCATAACAAGACACAAGTGTATTTACAAAAGACTCTCTCCTTAGATATAAAGATACACACAGGCTGAAAGTGAAGGAATGGGGAAAGATGCAAGTGCTAACCTAAAGAGAATGTGGTGGCTATACTGTATCACACCATATAGACTTCAAGTAAAAGTCTAACACAAGATAAAAAGAAGGAGCATTATATGACGATGAAAGGGTGGATGCAGCGGCAGGTCTGACGCTCACAAGCCTGCCTACCGTTGGAGCACCCACGTCTGTGAAGCAGACATTTACAGAGCCAGAAGAGGAAATAAAGTAACACAATAAAGGTAAGAAATGTTTTTTTGATATTTTTTAGTTGTAGATGGACACAATACCTTTGTTTTATTTATTTATTTTTATGTGGTGCTGAGGATCGAACCCGTGCCTCATGCTGGCTAGGCAGGCACTCCACCACTGAGCCACAACCCCAGCCCAAGAAATGTTGACACTGTCCTTTTAATAACGGACAGAACAACCAGACAGAGCACCAGTACAGACGCAGAGGCCTGAATGCCCCCACAGACTCCCTGGACCTTAGAGGCACACATACGTGGCACATTCCCCGGAAGAGATACGTGTTGGGGCACAAAACAGGTCTCCACAGGCTCATGAAGGCTGAACCACACCAAACTGGGATAAAACTAGAAATCCATAGTAGTATGGAGACTGGAAAATTCACAGATATGTGTGAATCAAACAACACACTCCTGCACAACCACTGGGTCAAAGAAATCACACACACACACACACACACACAAATCAGAAAATATCTTAAGACAAACTAAAAGAAAAACTCAACGTACCAAAACTTAAATACAGTAAAAGCACCACTAAGAGGAAAATTTGTAGTGGTAAATGCATGTGTTTAAAAAAGAAAAATCTCAAATTGACAGCCTAACTTTAGACCTCAAGGAACTAGGAAAAGAATAAAAAAACTAAACCCAAAGTTAACAGAAAGAAGGAAATAATAAAGATAAGACCAAAAAGAAACAAAGAGTAGAAAAATTGATGAAACTAAGTAAATTTATTGAAAAGATCAATAAAATAAACTCTTAGCTATGCCATGCAATTAATTTTATGTGTCAACTTGATTGGCTCATGGGATATTCAGTTGTCTCGTTAAATATTCCTTCTGGGTGTGTCTGCAAGGGTGTTTCTGGAGGGGATTAGCATCTGAGCCAGTGTGCTGAGTGAAGTGAATTCCCTCTCCACTGGGTGGGCACCCTGCAATCCAGTGTTGGCCTGAACAGAACAAAGAGGGGAAGGAAGAGAGGATCTGTACACTCACATCCCCTGCCCTTCTTCTGGGGCATGGGCACATCAGTACCCCCAGCCCCTGGGGCTCCTGGGCTTAGTGCTTCAGAATCTGGCTGAAATCTACCCCACTGCTCTCCAGCTCTGACATCTTCAAACTACACCACCAGCTTTCTGGGTCTCCAACTTATAGGAAATTGATGGTGATACTTCTCAGCTTCCATAAACATGAGGAATACTAGAGAGTCCTGGAAAAAATATATAGGCTAACTAAGAGAGAGAAGACTCAAATAATTAAAATCAGAAACAGAAAAGGAGACATTACAACTGAGGCCACAGAAATAGAAAGGATTATATGGGAATACTATGAATAATTATACACCAAAAAACTGGACAACCTAGAATAAATAAGTAAATTGTTAGAAATGTACAATCTACAAAGTCTTAATCGTGATGAAATAGAACATCTGAACAGGCATATAAGCAGAAAAGAGATTGAATCAGTAACAAAAAACTTCCTTAAAATGAAAAAACCCAAGACCAGATGGCTTCACTGGAGAATTCTACTCAACATTTCAAGAAGAATTAATGTCAATCCTTCTCAAATGTTTCCAAAAATTTGAAGGAACACTTCCAAACTCATTTGATGATGCCAGCACTTCCTTGCTATCAAAGCCAGACAAAGACACGCGCACACATACATACACACACACACACACACACACACACACAAACTAAGGACCAATATCCCTGATGAATATTGATGCAAAACTTCCCTCCAAAATGCATAAACTTAATTTGATAGTTCATTAGAAGGACAATGCACCATGACCACATGGCATTTATGACCTGTGATGCAAGGATGGTTCAATCTACAAAAATCAATAAATGTAATGGGCTACCCTAAGAGAAGAGGAGAGAAAAACTGCATGGTCATCTTAAATTTTGCAGCAAAGTATATGGCAGAATTCCACAGCCTTTCACGGGTGTTGTGGGCCATCTTGCCGTGTGGATGAAGCATTTTGGTGACAGATGGCAGTTCTGGCAGGAGCATGGTGTGCAGGGAAGGCACGCTCTGATCCAGAGCTCTTGTTCCATTAAGAACAAAATGCCGTTTCTGCCATGGTAGAAGCTGTCTGATGTAACTAGCCTTCCACCAGGTAGGTAATCATCCTGGGGCACTCACTGGTTGTCTCTGCTGCCGCTAAACTGGCTCAGCAGTGGCTGCATCCTGTTGACCTCAGTGAGTGGAAGTCCATGCTGCTGAGCTCATGCAGACCCCCATCCCTGAAACCATGGCACTCTGTTCTTGAGCCCACTAGGAAGGAAGTCCTACCCATAACTGCCAGCATGTGTCTCCCTATCCACTCCATTATTGAAGTCCTCCTTTCCTGAAGTCACCCCTTGGTAAGCATTCTCATGGGAAATAAGTATTTTCATTTTTTTCACCCATTCAGAAAGGTCTGTCTGCATACTTCCTCCCCAGTCTTTATGTCACCAGTTTTCCAATTATGTTCCTTCCATCTGAACCATTCGCCCTAGCCCATGGGTCTGGCCATTTCTCTACTGAGCAAAGTGAATGCCCAGGGGCTCTGCTCAATGCCCTCTGGCAGGATTCCCATTGCCACCATCCATCAGGAATGTTCTAGAAAGAGGCTCTTGACTCTGGGGTGGTGTCTATATATCAGGCAGAATCAGGCCTGAGCCTTCTCTTCTGTCAACTGATCTGAAGGAACCTCCGTGAGGCACAGGGGCAGGCTTGGGGAGAGAAGGCTGTGCAGGGCCCGGCTTCACGTGCCTGCCTCATGCTGTGCACTCTCAGCCATGGTCATGTATGTCCACTGCCTTTTGATAAGGGAGTGCTGCCATGCACGCCCAACTTGATTGCTTGGTGGGTCAGATCAGACAACACACAGCATAAGATGGAGGCCGGAGGATCAAGTTTGAGGCCAGCAACTTAGCGAGGTCTTAAGCAGCTTATCAAGGCCCTGTCTCAAAATAAAACATAACAAGGGCTGGGAATGTGGGTTCAATCCCTAGTACCAAGAAAGAAGGAGGGAGGAGAGGAGGAGGAGGAAGGAAAGCTGGGGTGTGGCTCAGAGCACTTGCCTAGCACGCTCAAGGGCCTGGGTTTGATTCCAGCACTGTAACAAAACCAAACAAGGAAATGAGGAGACAAGCTACAATAAGGGAACAAGTATCTCCCACCACACGCCTGACTAAGAACTCATACCCAGGACACAGACAGGACTCCCAGCTTCCAATAGTGTTTTAGTCAGTTTTTCACTGCTGTGACTAAAAGACCCTACAAGAACAATTTTAGGAGGAAACGCTTATTTGGGGGCTCACGCTTTCAGCAGTCTCAGTCCGTAGACAGCTGACTCCATTCCTCGGGGCTCAAGGTGAGGCAGGGCATCATGGTGAAGAGACATAGCTCTGCTCAACAGGCACAAAACGTAAACCCCAAAGGTACGCCTCCAGGGACCACCACTTCCAGCACAGCTCACCTGCCTACAGTCACCACCCAGTTAATCCCCGTCAGGGGATCAATGCACGAACCCAGTCACTTCCCCTCTAAATCTGCGTGCGCTGTCTCACACATGAGCTTTAGGGGGAAACCTCACGTCTAAACCACAACAAATAGTTTAAAAAATCAAACAGACCTGGAGGCCAGGATGAGATCAAGTCAAAGCACAGAGAGACCAATGGCACGGCACCACGGCTGGGCCAGAAGCCCTTTGCTTGCCTGGCCAACAGCACCAAGGCTGAGCCCTGGACGTTGCTGAGAAAGCCGCAGCCTCAGCTGCCCTGGACACAGTGTCCACCTCCTTTCAGAATGCCCCTCACAGTCCCGCTGCTTCCCATCACCAGCTCCTGAGTCAGAGACGGTGCAAGGACCCAAACCAGTGACCCCAGAGTCACATGCCCCCCTGCTGAGAACAGCCAGCTGACATATTTGGTTTCCCCAAAGGTGGATGTCCACTGACCAAGACTCGCAGGATGGGGAGCTCCTCAGACGTGGAAGGGGTTCCAATGTAGAGTGGTCTTGAACTATGGGTGATGTCCACCATGCTCACTGCTATGGTTTAGGCAAGATTTGAGTGTGTTCCCCAAAGGTTTGTGAAGCTTGGTCCTCAGTGTGGCAATGTGAGAGGTGCTGGACCTTTCAAAGGGTGGAACCCAGTGGGAGGACCTGAGGTCTTTGGGG
>CM053415.1:1498888-1513988 GCA_028644305.1 Xerus rutilus
CAGCGCACAGAGAGAGACCTCCATCAATGTCACCGTCATTATTCCTTCAGTGAGAACTTTACTTGCAAAGCTCTGAGCCTGAGGACAGAAGCCGAGTCTCATTTGTCTTGGCACCTTAGTCCCTGTAGCCAGCGCGGCAGGTACCCGAGGACTGAACAAATGAAGAGAGATCTCTTCAAGCCAGGGACCCCGGCCGTGGGCTGCTTTGGCCCCCCTTATCCCAGCAACCGACATTGTCTGCACACAGGGGGTTGAAAGGAAGATGATGGACGGGAGGAAGTCTGGAGGGGCCACCGTTAAAGATAAAATGGATCCGTAGAGGAGGAAGCTTTGGAGACAGGTTTAGAAATTCCACGAGTCCAGTGAAGAAGAGGACAGGAAGGGCCAGGGGTCCACAGAGGGAGGCGTCCTGTGGCGAGGTGACTCAGGACACAGAGCTCCGCAAGTCCCCCGGGGGGTCAGAGGGGGAGGCCGCAGCTGCCACGGGGCCAGCTGGGCAGGGCACAGTGGGCGGAGGAGACCATCCCAGCGCCCACCTGCGTTCCTTCAGGTCTGCGCCCGCCCTCGCCCTCGCCTCAGGTGGGCTGCGGTTAGCAGAGTGGACGGGAGTGTGGAGAGGGCCAGCAGGGCCAGCCGCCTTCGGCCCTCATTTCTTTGATCACCATTATTACTATAAAATCCACATGACATAAACGGCACCACTCGCGACATCTAGTGCGCTCGCTTGCAGTACTGTGGTCACCACTGTCCAGGCCCAGAACCTTCACCCTCCAAGAGGAAGCAGCCATGCCCACACTCCCAGCTCCCAGCCCCTGGCGGCCTCGTGCCAGCTCAGAGGAAGCCGCCACCCGGCACACGCAGGCTGCCATTCATAGGAGAGTCCACAGGCCAGCTGGGGGCTGGGCAGGCAAGGAGGTGGCCGGCGACAAGGAAAGCAGCCGGCTGGACAGCAGGCGGCTCATCTCTGTGGGCTGTGGAGGTGGTGGAGGCTGGGAGTGCGGCCCGGGGCAGGCCCCAGGCAGCCACTGCTCAGTGCACGGCCACTCCTGCCTCGGAGGGCGAAGTGGCCCCAGGCCCAGGCCTGGCTGCCCTGCTGCCAGGGCCCCTCGGCCGTCCCCCCGCTGACCCTCTGAGAGGCACTGACCTTCAGCTTCTTTGGGGTTCTTGCCCCTCAGGTTCCGAGATGCTAGCATCCAGGGCGCCCCCTCTGCACCTCTCTCCTAGCACAGTGAGACCAGCTGCTCCACTTGGGCTCCCCCCCTCGCACTAGCACAACCACCACCAGTGTGGCTGGGCCTCAAGACTGTCCCCAAGGCCAGAGCTCACCGGCTCTCACAGGCGTCCACACTCGGGATGTCCATGAGGCACACCTGCTCTTGTATCTTGGGGCAAGATCTCTGCTCTTGCCAGGCACGGTGGCGCATGCCTGCAATCCCAGTGGCTCAGGAGGCTGAGGCAGGAGGATCACAAGTTCAAAGCCAGCCTCAGCAATGGCGAGGTGCTAAGCAACTCAGTGAGACCCTGTCTCTACATAAAACACAAAACAGGACTGGGGATATGGCTCAGTGGTCGAGTGCCCCTGAGTTCAATCCCCAGTTACCTCCCCCAAAAATCCATGCTCCCCCCTCATGCCCAGTGCTCTGGGTGGTCTGCGAGTGCCAGACTGCACATTTAGGACACAGACACGCAGGGGGAAAGAGGAGACAGGCAGGCGTGGGTGCCAGTGAGCACAGGGTTCCAATCCAGAGACCTGGGTTCCTCCTAAGAACACCCAACCTCCTGGGACTGTTCCTAGAATAAAATCAAACATGTAAAATATGTCTGGAAGCAAAAGCCACCCCAGGACAGCCTGCGACATTCGGCTGCACAGCGTAAGCACCAGAAATCCGTCCTGGTGATGGGATCCAGGATGATGGTCAACGATCTGAAGCCAGGCTGACGCTCTGTTATCAGAGCCAAGGCTGCTTCTCCCCTTCCTCTCCTGCCACCTCCCTGGGCACCAGACGCCCTGGCCCCGTCCCCTGGTTTTCCATGGACCTTGCTGGACTCTCCTGCTGGCTCCTCGTCCTCTTGCTGTCCCCCTGGTGTGGGCCTCCTGCAGGACCTGCTCCTGCTCTTCCTCTGCACTCTTATGTTATGGGTTGCTCCCTCCAGGGCCCTAAAGACTCGATACTGCATTGCCCAAACGTCCCAGTCTGCCCATGGAAACCTTCACCACGACACACCAACATATGCAAAACCACAAGACCGTCTTCTCGTCCCACTTCAGGTCTTGCTTGGGCAGTACGTTGTCCTCCAACCGCTCGCCCACCTGTGACACCCACCACCAGTCCCAGTGCTCAGCTCTCCCCACAGCGTCAGCAGCCTGATCCTCGTTAGGACTTTCTGCCTTCCTGTCTCTTTCCCAACAGCCTCCTGTTCTGCTTGTCTATTCATGCATGACAATCGATCTAAATTTAGTGGCATTAAACAGAACTGTTCCGCTGGCAGACTCTGTGGGGCCAGACTTCACACAAGGCACAGTGGAACAGGGCTTCCACAGTGACTGAGTCTTCAGCTGGGAGATGGCGGGACTGCGGTCCTCTGAGGACTTCTTCACTCACCCATCCAGCAGTTGATGCCACCTGTCAATTGAGACCTTACTGGGCTGTCATGTGTGGGGCCTGTCCACATGTCTGCTTGGGCTTCCTCACAGCATGGCTGGGAGCCGAAATCAAGCTTCCATAGAGAACCTGACCTGGGAAGTCACATGTTGACATTTCTGCCATGGTTATGAAAGTGCCCAGATCCCAAGAGAGGGAACTTAGACCCTACTCCAGGAAAGGGTGAGAAACACCATCTCTACAACTGTGCTGGAATCCCCACTGTGTCCCTGGATGCAGGGTGTAGTTGAGATTAGTGTGGATAGGTTCTTCCCAAACGCCAGCCAGCTAACGCCGACCCTCTCTCAGAAAGAGCACTGCCGCCAGGTCCCCTGTGTCATTCCCACCAGACCCCTGCTGAACTTGAACTTGCCCTGGCCCATAACTGCTTCCCTTCCCTCCCCCAAGCTGACTCCTGCCCTGGCGCTGTTCTCCCACTGAAATCAACAAAGGCAAAGAGCAGTGGCCCCTCTTCACCTTAGACACAGGAGATAGCACTTCCTAGATGGAACCTCCCTGAGGGGAGGCCCAGCGGCCCAGATGGGAAGGCAGCTGGGCTTCACCTCAAAATGAGCCCTGATCTTTGACCCAAATGCCACCCCTCTGCAGCTCCCCCTCCTCGAAACCTTCAGACATCCTCCACCCCGGAGGCCTGTTCTTCTGGAGGCCAAGGTGCCCGATTGAGACCCTGGCAGACTGGAGACTCAGCTGACCTGGGACCCGTTAATGGTGGAGTCAGAAACTGGACCTCAAAATGCCAGGGGGTCGGCAAACCTCACGACTAAGGAGGCTTCAATTAAGAGGAAGGTAATTAGCTTTCCCTACCGAGTCCCCAACTCAGCGGGGTGAGATGAGAACTCCCCGCTCGCTGGGCAGCAGTGCTGGGTGACAGGTCTTGTGACGAGGGCAGGCCCTGCGGGTAACAGTCCCCTGGAGGCCTGGGCTTCTCCTCCGTTTGGAACCTGGAGCAGAGAGCTGAGCTGCTAACTTTAGTTCGTGGCACTCGGTCCTTCTGCGGCCCCACTGAGGCCCCTGCTCTGCCCCTACCACCTCCAGGCCTCGCCACTGGGACGGCTCCACCCGCCTTTGGGTGTGCTGCTGGGGTCTGGTTGGGACCTTCAGTTCACACCAACGTGTGGCCCCAAGCATCTCCTCTGCTTCTCGTGGTCTCACTCGGTGCCGTTTTTGGTTCAGTTTATTGCTTCACCCTGTATGTTAATCCCCTGGCCGGGGAGACGACCCACAGCTGTCACTGACCCCGTTCCACTGGTCTTGGATTAGTGGCACAGTGGCATTGTGGGGTCGCTGGGCATGGAGCCCACCCTTCCTTAATTCCATCAGTACCCCCAGCCCAGCACCTGCCTTTGTCAGCAGTGGTACATGGTGGTTGCTGACCCTCCATCTCCCTTCCCAAACCTGTCAAATCCCGTCTGCGCTTGAGGCTTCAGGCTCGCGGGTAATTTGAATTTCTGGGAGTGATGTTGAGCACCTCTTTTTCTCTCTCTCTCTCTTTCTCTCTCTCTCTTTCTTTCTTTTTTCTTTTGATACCGGAGATTGAACTCAGGAGCACTCCACTACTGAGCCACATCCCCAGCCCGTTGCTGAGGCTGGCTTTGAACTCGCGATCCTCCTGTCTCAGCCTCCCTAAGTGCTGGGATCACAGGCGTGCGCCACCGCGCCCAGCTTAAGCCCCTTTTGGTGTCCACATTAGCCCTAGGTGCATCCACCTCAGTGGACACTGCCTTCTGCCCATTCTCAGAGGGATCTCAAGGGTTCCCAGGGGCTGGGGCTTTCATGGTGGCTGCTCTGTAGGAACTTCTCACCCAGCATAGCTATCAACCCTCGTGAGTTGGGATGTTGCAAACATCATTTCCCATCTGTCCCCAGCTGTAAGTCCATCTATGGGTCCCCTGGCACATAGGAACGGTTCATTCTGACTCATGGCCTGAAGTCCTGTGTCGGGGAGGGTGGGCTTGCCGTGGGACAGACCCATGTGATAGCTGGTTCCCTGTCGCCGAGCAGTCCATGGCAGTTCCAACCTCCTCCCCGGGAGCCCCACCAGCCTCTCCGGTGCTCTCGTGCTGTGCTCTGGGGTCTGTGAGGCTCTTCTTCCTCGGAGACTTCTCCAAGGGCCAGAGGAAGATGGCCGTCCAGCTGGCTCACGTCTGGTCAGGGGTCCTAGCTGTCACCTGGACCCACACACTTCTCCAGAGAAGCAGGGCAGCCTGTCCTCCCCTCCACGCCTTTCTTCCTGGATGAACCTAATTCCTCTCCTCTTCTATCCTAATCTTGAGATCACCGACTCTCCTAATGGAGCAGTGCAGTCGAGTCAGCCGCACCCTGCAGTGGGCTTGGCGGCTGGGCCTCTTTGCTACAGGTAAACCGCTGCCCAGCAAGTTTCTCCACCTGCCTCCTTTGGACATTTTCAGATGGGCTGGTGCAGAGCGCCCCCTGGTGGCGGGAGACCAGCTCTGCTCTGTGTGTGGGCCAACGGCCTCCGGCCTCCGGAGTGCTTTCCCTTCCCTGGTGACCGGCTCCCTCGCACCCCACTGAAACTGCCGGGGCCAAAGAACCCGCAGGCTCACATCTGAGAAGCCACACACCTTCAGTCCCCCAGGCGAGCTCTGCTGCTGCTGCATGTGGCTCCTCTCTGCTCCTGCTTGAAAAGTCCCCTCCCTTGCTTCCAGGACACCCCCAGCTGCCTTCTTCGTGCTTCCCGCCCTGGTCTCTCTCAGAGAGGCCCTCCCACTCTGCTCAGCCCTGGAGCCCCGCGCCCTGCCAGGCTCTGCCCTCCTCACCCCTCTCTCCTAACTGTCCACTGGCGTCAGCTGGACCACGCACTGTGCAGCTGGCCTCTGAACTCCTGACCACACGTCACATCCAGCTGCCTCTCGGATGTCCCCAGGAGCGACCACTCGACCCAACACATCCAGGTGGACTGCACCAGTTCCCCCCAACCTGGCCCCTGCAGATTCTGCATCTCAGGACGGGTGCCGCCCCTCCAGCCCAGGTGCCTTCAGCTCCTCCTCCCCTCCTGATCTGCGGAGGTTGAACAGAGTCCACCAAAAAACGTGAGTGTGCCATCATTTGGAAGCAGGGTCTTTGCAGATGGCATTAGGAAGCACACGAGCTTGAGGTCATGCTGTCCTCACAGGAGAGGCACACAGAACCCAGACAGAGGCACAGCTGTCTGTGTGCTCACCCCACAGCTGGAATGATCCCTCTAAAGTGCACACCTGCCCTGACCCCCGCCACCTGCTCCAGCTGTGTCCCTCATGCCTCAGACTCTTGGGGTTTGCTGATTGAGGCTGAGGTGCTCTTCACCTCTTCTTCAGGTGGCCAGGTCCATCTTAGATACCAGTACCTTGGTCCCCCCGGGGCTTCCTTGGGCTCCTGCGTGTTCCATCCTGTATTTACCACGTGCTGAGCTTGCGAGGTCTCCTCCGCCCAAAGCTCCAATGCCCAGTGCCTCCCACAGGGCTGGGCTCCTACTTCCAGTAATTTGTAAGTATCTCTGACCCTGAACTAGAAAATGGAAAAGTATGAGGCCTGAACTTCAGTCTCTGGTGAAACAACAAGAGAAACTAGAAGTCAGACTTGGGCCAGTTCTGCCACAGGTCCCGGGGTGTGGGGCTGTAGCTGAGTGTGTGGCAGCTTCTAGCGTCCCCTTGCCTCCTCTAAGCAACAGAACCTGCAGGGCCTGCCTGTGGCAGCATGTCCCTGCACCTCCACTGTGGGGCTGCCTGGTGATGTGCCCCCGACTCGAGCCCCAGGCTTTCTAAGACCCACCACCCAACATCCCAGGCATGTTCAAAGGCACCCATCTGCGTATAAGGCCAGTGTTTGGAAGCTGGGGTTTCTCCTTAATAGCCCATGCACATCCAGGAATTCTTGCAAAACAGAAAAAACTAAACCTAAAAATTGTCCATCAAAAATAAGGTATTTACGAATAGAACACTTAATTCATGATGACATTATTTTTAATCCTACCTTCAGTAAGCATCTCACTGAATTTCAATTTTGTGATTTCTTTCATCTCATTTTTGCAGGCCTTCCCACAGCCCCAGGCTTTGGGCTCTGCATCCATCAAGTTTGACAGGCCACCTGGCAGGCTCCTGTCCTCAAGTCCTCCCTCTACAACCCACAGTGAGAGAGACCTGGGTGTGGAGAGGGTGGCTTCCTCAGTTCATGCTGTGTAACAAATTACCTAGTGGCTTAAACAGATATTCCCTCTCCAGGTGCAACGGCCATGTCTGTAATCCCAGCAGCTCGGGAAGCTGAGACAAGAGAACTCAAGTTCGAGGCCAGCCTCAGCAACTCAGCGAAGCCCTAAGCAACTTAGCGAGAATCTGTCTCAAAACAAAAAAATACAAAGGGCTAGGGATGTGGCTGAGTGGTAAAGCACCCCAGGTTTCAATCCTCAGTACCCTCCAAAAATTCTCTCACAATCCAGGAGGCTGGGAAGTCTAAGATGAAGGTGCTGGCAGATCCTGGCCTGGGAGGGGCCCCTTCCTGGTTTGTAGGTGGCCAGCTTCTCACTGTGTCCTTACATGGTGGGGGAGAGATCGTCACAGCACCAGGTGAAACCTAGGTAATGGAGAGTCCAGCCCATGGGAAGGATCCCCAAGGGCTGAGGGGCAGGGAGCCATGAGCACAGGCCTGGCCTAGGGCAGCGCTGCTTGGCGTCTTGCTGGCCTTTCATTAGCTGATTGACCTCAGACAAGTTTCTGAGCTGTGTGTGTCTCATCGGCAAAATGGGCATAGTTCAGAACTGGTAAAAGTTAGTGGGAATTCCTTAAAACAGATTGCTGGGCTTGAAGTCCCTAGAAAAGTTAAAGATTGAGTTTCCAGTGGGCCCACAAGTCCACTCCGAGCCATACACACAAACTACAGGGACTCACGTGCCTGGACTCAAACACTCACACAGCAGTGTTCTCAGCAGCCAGGAGGTGGGACAAGCCAGAGCCCACCAGGGGACAAGTCCACGAGCAGATGGGACAGGCCCACTGACAGATGACACCCAGCCTGAGCAAGGAGTGGATCCCCCTGCACATGAACCAGACGAAGCCTGAAGGCACTGTGCAGACTGAGGTGAACAGACCCCCAGGCACAGGCAGACTCACAGGCAGCAAGCAGCCAGGGGCTGCCGGAGCAGGCGAGGGGGACGGGGCGCTACCCTTCACTGGGCACTACGTTCCTGTCTGGGATGAAGAAGCAGCCCTGGAAATCGTGGTTGAGCGACCCTGTGAACACACTGACCCTCTGAATCACACGGGAGGGTTAAAACGGTCAGCTTAACGGTGTGCAGTTGGCCTCCGCGTTTGTGGGCTCTGTCCCTGGGTTCAGCCAACAGAGCATCAAAACCACTCAGAAAAAATGTGTGTCTGCGGGGAGCATGTATCCACCTCTGTTCTTGTCATTATTTCCTAAAGAATACATTGTAACAAGGCTGCAGAGGCCTGTAGTCCCAGCACCTTGGGAGGCCGAGACAGGAGTTCAAAGCCAGCCTCAGCACTTTGTGTTCCACTGTGGTCCCACATGGACTGTCTCAGAAATGCAGAAGAGCCTGGCGTGGTGGCCACGCCCATCATCCCAGCACTTAGGGAGGCTGAGACAGGAGAGTCACCAGTTCAAAGCCAGCCTCAGCAACAGGGAGGTGCTAAGCAACTCAGTGAGACCCTGTCTCTACATAAAACACAAAACAGGGCTGGGGGTGTGGCTCAGTGGTTGGGTGCTCCTGAGTTCAATCCCCAGTAAGAGAAAGAGAGAGAGAGAGAGAGAGAAGAAAGGAGGGAAAGAGGGAAAGAAAGAAGGAAGGAAGGAAGGAAAGAAAGAAAGAAAGAAAGAAAGAAAGAAAGAAAGAAAGAAAGAAAGAAAAAGAAAGAAAGAAAGAAAGAAAGAAAGAAAGAAAGAAAGAAAGAAAGAGAAAGAAAGAGAAAGAAAGGCAAATAAAACCTGTCGTTAGCACGACAGCGAGTGACATTGTAAGAAGCACCTGCAGGGCGCTGTACTAGGTACCATGCGTCATCTAGAGATGGTTCCAAGTACCCAAGGGGGGTCCATGTGAGTTCTGGGCGCACAGGACCTGAGCACCCCGGGTTTGGGTGTGCACTGGCGCTGGAAGGACTGGGCATAGCTGACCGAAGCACCGGCCTACACCGCAGCACACCACAGCACACGGACCTCAGAAACATTGCACTAAGAAGCCGGGAAGACTGCCCGTGATGAGACGCCATGGATATGAGACACCCCAGGTGGGAGCTCCACAGAGAGGAGCCCAGAGGAGCGGTTGATAACTGGAAGATGGAGGACGGGTAGTGACCACCCACGGGCTCCGGCTTCTTCTGGGGTGATGAGGGCTTTAGGTCTATGGGGTGTGGGCAGAATCTGGAATCCTGCTGCTGCAGGGTCCGGGAGCAGCTGCTGTGGGGGCTGGGGCACAGCTAGGGCGCCAGTCAGGGAGACCGGGTCCCAGTGCCCTGCTGGGGCCAGAGGAGCGATGGCCCACTCGGCGCTGTTCTGTGGCTTTCCCAGCACCGCCTCTCGAGGTGTTGGGGCCAAGGCCTGGTCTGGGCACCGCGGCTGGAGGCTGCTCAGGATGATCAGTGCCCACGCCTGGCAACTTGAACCCACAGCCCACGTCCCTGGACCGTTTGTGCCCAGACTGCAAGGGAGCTCCAGGCTCGGGATGTGGCCTAGTGAGAGGCCTGGGGGCAGTCGGGGGCCTGCAGCGCGGCCGCCTCAGAGCCACCTCTTAATGGGGACCCCACGGAATCCCAGTTCTGCTGCAGGTGCGAATAGGGAACAGAACCCCAGCGCTGCGCACCCGGAACCCGTGAGAAGGGAAGGATGAAACTCACACCAGCGAAGCCAAGGGTGCGGCTCCGAGGAAGCCGCCTCCCGGGCCGCGGAGGGCAGCGGCGCCCACGCCACGGGCTCCAGTCCACCGGCTCCTGCACCGACTCGGCCTCGCCTCTGCAGAGCCGCGGAGGCACGTCTTGGGAGCGACGCCTTGGGTTCCCGGAGGCCGCCGGGGTCCGCCGGCTCCCCAGATCGTCTTCCCGCCCCAGCGTGCTCGGGAGGCTCAACGCTGTTCTCGACGCGCCCTCTGGTGTCCAGACCACGCGACGACAGGCCCGGGCTTCCGCGGGTGGACCCGGCCGCCGGGCAGGACCCGAGCGCAGGCCGCCCCTTCTCCATCCAGCGACCGTCGGCCCCGCCGCCAGGGCAGGGCGCAGGCCCGAGGTCTCCGCCCCGCGCTGGGGACCCGGAGAGACGTGCGTCCGCCGGCAGGCTGGGCACGGCCGGTGGGCCTCGCCCTCCAAGTCCTTCGGGAAAGAGAAGCCCAGCGGCCTGGACGGCGGCCCCGGCGGCCCCACGGGCCCTCCGCGCAGGGCTGGCCGTAGCACGGCGCGTCCTCGGCAGCCCCGAAACGGCCTCGCGACGGAATCGGTGTCACAAGAACCGAAGAGTGGGGCCCACCCAGAGGTCCGTCCACGGGCAGCGCACAGTCGCCAGCCGTACGCACGGCGGGCACCGCGCTCCAGCCCGAGGAGGGAGGAGGCTGGCCGCAGGGGGAGGCTGGCCGAGGGGGGAGGCTGGCCGCAGGGGGAGGAGGCTGGCCGCAGGCCGCACAGCCCCAGGCTACGTTTCTACGAAGCAAATCCACAGAGAAAATAGAGCAGAGGTGGCCGGAGGTGGGGATTGGAGGTGGGGTTGGAGGTGGGGTTGGAGGTGGGGTTGGAGGACAGGGTGGTGACGGTTTGGAAACAGGTGGACCGGCGTCGGCACCGCACTGTGAACAGGTGAAATGGCTGCTTGCGGAGTGAATCCCCCGCGATGCAGCTGAGCAGGCGCCTGGCTTACCTGAGCTCCCAGGAGGCCCGCCTCCCTCAGGGCTCCTGATGCAACGCCTCCTGGACGAGCCACCTGCGGGCTGGAAGGTGTTCAAGGGGTGGGGGCGCGGGCTGTCCTCAGCCTAGGCTGGCGGGCAGTGAGCGCCAGGCCGCGGGCCGCCTCCAGCCGGGCGGCAGGTGCGCTGCGCTCTGGACCTGGGGCAGGAGGGCAGCCCTTGCTCCAGTCCCCGCAGACGGTTCCACCCATGGACGTGGACTCCGGTCCCCCTCTGTCAACTTCCGAGCTTCCAAAGTCGGCCATTGGGCTCGGCCTGTGGCCTGCCGGGTGTGAGCCTGCCGCACTAAACTCTCCCCTGCTCTTGCGGCAGCCGCACCCAAAGGCCCCTCCGCATCTTCAGGCGGTGCCGCTCCAGCCCCCAGGGCCCCTTCTCTGTATGAGTCGGGTGTGTGTTACCGCGAGAAAATGCCTGAGGCAACTGACTGAACACAGAGGGGTGTTCTATTGTAGCTCCTGGTTTTGGAAGTTCCAGTCCAAGCCCAGGTGGCCCCACAGGCTTGGGCCCCTGCTGAGGCTGCCATGTGGCGGAGGCCGGAGCACAGGCGGGAACAGCAGGCACATCTCAAGCCCAGGAGCAGAGAGCAGGACTTGCTCCCTCTCGGGGTGACCAGCGTGTGTCTACACACCGCATTGTGCCCACACCCCTGATGATCCCTTGGGTGGCATCTGTGTCTCGTCTGCTGTGAACAGTGTTGCTCAGAACATGGGACACAACCCTACAAGGACTCATTTCATTTTCTTTAAATATTTTTAATTTGGGGGCAAAACTGCATCCCGTCTTCCCGATGACTAGACCAAGTGACATCCCACCCACAAGTGGGTGAGCAGGGTTGGTTGCCGCCCCCACACTGGGTGGCTCCTGCCTGCTGGGGAGGGAGCTACTGTGGTTGGGGTTGCGTTTCCTGTGGGGACGCCCTTCTTGGCCGCTGCTGGGCCTTGCGGGTCTCTTTTAGGAAACACCTGTGAGGGTTCTTGCCTCGCTTTATGAGGCTGCTCCTGTATGGACTGCGGGACCCCACGCCCTGCAGCCCTCCACCCTAGTGAGGCGAGTGTGCTGGGCCCTCTGCTCACGGTGGACTGGCCTGCTGGCGGCTCCCGCTGTGTGGATGCTCCCTGTTCCCTGCAATCTCATCTGTCTTTGCTTTGGTTTCGGTGCTTTTGGGGCCAAATCCCAAACTCAGGGCCCAGACCAGTGCCCCCAGCTCTTCCTGTGTGTCTTCTTCCAGGAGTTTTCGGGGTCCCAGCCTTACCTGGGCGGGTCTCCTCAGTTCAGAGTTAGCTTGGTCTGTGATGGAAGGCCAGTGTCCACGTCCAGTCTGCCATGGGTGGACACCCACTTTCCCCAGAACCCTTAGAAAGAGACCTTCCTTTCCCTTCGTCCCCTTTCTTGGCACCCTCGTCACAGGCTGACCACATGTGTGAGGGTTTCTTTCTGGCTCTCTCGTTCTGTGCCAGCCCATGCTGCTTTAACCACAGTAGCTTCATAATTGTGTGAAATCAGGAAACATGATCTCTCACATCTTGTTCTTCTTTCTCGATCATTTTGCTTATTCAGGGTCTTGTGTGGTTCCATACAAGTTTTAGGACTTTATTTTTTCTTTTAAAAACAACATTGGACAGCCCAGCACAGTGGCACATGCCTGTATTCCCAGTGACTGAAGAGGCTGAGGCAGGAGGATTGCAAGTTGGAGGCCAGCCTTGGCAACTTAGTGAAGCCATGTCTCAAAAATAAAAAATAAAAAGGGCTGGGATGTAGCTCAGTGGTAGAGTGCCCTGGGTTCAATACCCAGTACCTAAATACATAAATGCAGCATTGGGATGTCAATGTAGACAACATTGAATCTGTATATCACTTTGGGTATTATGGACATTTTAACAATATCAATTATTCTACTCCATAGACACAGGATATCTTTCCATTTATTTGTTTTATAGTTTTCAGTGTAAAAATCTTTTATCTCCTTGGCTAAATCCAATCCTAAATATTTTATTCTTTTTTAAGGTATTGTACGTAGATTTTTTTCTTTTCTTTTTGGATATTTTGTTGTTAGTGTGGAGAAACAGAGCTGAGGTTAGTGTGTTGATTTTGGATTCTGCGACTGTACCGAATTCATTTATTAGTTCTAACAGTTTGGGGGGAGAATCTTTAGGATCTTCTATATATAAGATCATGTTTTTGTAGAAACCTTTTATAAGATTGAGAAAATTTCCTTCTATTCTCTAGCTCGTAGAAAGTTTTTGTCATGAATGGATGTTAAATTTTATCAGACTTTTTCTTATAATCATTGAGATGATAACATGGTCTTTCTTCTTAATTATGTGTATTTGATGAATAATATTGATTGATTTTCTCTGTTGAACCAGCCTTGCATTCCTGAAACAGTTCCACTTGGTCACAATACAGTGTCTTTTAAATATATTGCTAGAAGAAGTGTATGAATCCCAATATAGTCTCTTTTCTCCAGTTCTGAGATTGAACCCAGGGGCCACTGAACTACATCCCTAGCTGCCCCCACCTTTTTTGTTTTGTCTTTAAAATACAACTCTTTGCAATTAATATTCATCTTTTAATTTTGAGACAGGATCTTGCTAAGTTGCTGAGAGTGGCCTCCAGCTTGTGATTCTCCTGCCTCAGCCTCCCAAGTCACTGGGATTACACGTGTATGCCACTGTGCCTGGCTATATAACCAATTTGTATTAATCTTCTCTTTTATGATTATGTGTGGCCTATTGGAACATATCCCCCTACACTGAAATCATGGTGACATTTTCTCATATCAGTGGGAAGTGGAGAGAAGCAGCTTTTCTCACTGGGGTACATCTGACTGTATTTGGAGCCATTTGGGGTCCTGAATGCCGCTTGTATCTAGAGGGTGGAGGCCAGATGTGCTGCTAAATGCCCGCAGTGCATAGGATGCCACAAAAAAGAATTCTCTGGCCCAAAACGTTAGCAGGGCCAAGATCAAGAACCTGCGTCCTGCCTTGTCTTCTGCAGGGTTTCTCTCTTGCCCTCCAGGGAGGCTCACCAGCATGGCGCACGCCGTCTCCATGGCGCAGCTTTGACCTCCCAGACCGGCCGCGCCCTGGAGCACTTTGTGTTCCACTGTGGTCCCACATGGACTGTCTCAGAAATGCTGAAGAGCCGGGCCCGGTGGCCACGCCTGTGATCCCAGCACTTAGGGAGGCTGAGACAGGAGAGTCGCCAGTTCAAAGCCAGCCTCAGCAACAGGGAGGCGCTAAGCAACTCGGTGAGACCCTGTCTCTACATAAAACACAAAATAGGGCTGGGGGTGTGGCTCAGTGGTTGAGAGCCCCTGAGTTCAATCCCCGGTAAAAGAAAGAAAGAGAGAAAGAGAGAGAGAGAGAGAGAGAGAGAGAGGGAAGGAAGGAGGGAAAGAGGGAAAGAAAGAAGGAAAGAAAGAAGGAAGGAAGGAAGGGAGGGAGGAAGGGAGGGAGGAAGGAAGGAAAAGAAAGAAAGAAAGAAAGACAAATAAAACCTGTCGTCAGCATGACTGCGAGTGACATGATGCCTTGCTGAGATCTCTGCTCTGGTCCGTGGGACGCACCTAACAAATATGTACAAGAACTCCACTGGGAAAGCTCCACAATCTGAGAAACAGTATAAAAGACTTGAATAAATGAATACCTCGTTCATAAATTAAAAGGATTAAACTTGCAAAGATGTCATTTCTCCCTGAATTGAATTATAAATTCAGTGAATCCAACCAAAACCCCAACAGGCTATTTTTTAATGAAATTTGCCAAGTCAAATCTCAAGTTTTCTCCATTTCATCTAAGTTTTCAAATTTGCAGTGAGAAATTATATCCTCTTATCGTCTGTGACGGAGGACCTCTTTTCGTTCCTGATATGAGTAACTGGTCCTCCCTCTCCCTTTCTCAATTAATCTCACTGGGGAGGCGGCCAATCCTATTAGTGTTGGCAAGGCACACGCGGCTTTGTTTATCCACCCTGTTGTTTGCTTGCATTCTTTTGAAAAACCTTGAATACAGGAATCTCCCGCAATAAATTTGAAAGCATGGTGCTGTGCCCACACACACCATTCACCTGGATTCGCCAGTCGCTGAGGTTTTTTTTTTTTTTTTTTGGCACCAAGGATTGAACTCGGGCACTCGACCACTGAGCCACCTCCCCAGCCCTATTTTGTGTTTTATGTAGAGACAGGGTCTCACTGGGTTGCTTAGCGCCTCGCCGTTGCTGAGGCTGGCTTTGAACTCGTGATCCTCCTGCCTCAGCCTCCCTAAGTGCTGGGATAACAGGCTTGAACCACCGTGCCCTGCAGTCATTGAGATTTTAAAACGTTGGCCGTATCTATTTCTGTGTACGTAAGTACACAAACAAGGTCTGCTTGTGTGTTGCCTTAATCATTTCAGAATTACTTGGAACCATCATGACACTTGACCTCTTGCGACATAATAAAAATAAGTTCCAACTATATATTTGATGCCTGCCTCTAGTTCCCAGCAACAGAGTTCCTGACGCCCTGGCAACTTCCTGGTGCTGGGGTTAGAAACATCCCGCCCAG
>CM053415.1:1514488-1546211 GCA_028644305.1 Xerus rutilus
CCTCACACACGCCCACACGCACACGTCGTCACACACGCACACGTCCTCACACACGCCCACACGCACACGTCCTCACACACGCACACGTCGTCACACACGCACACGTCCTCACACACGCCCACACGCACACGTCCTCACACATGCACACGTCCTCACACACGTGCATAGGTATACGTATAAATTATAATCCATGCACAATAAGCCCAGTCTTATGTTTACTTTATGACACGGGTATATGGGATTTTTTCTTGCTTTGGGCGTGGGGGGTAATTTGTTGCTACCTATGGAAATGCAGCTGATTTTTGTGTGTTGACTTTACACCCTGACAGAACCTGCCTTTTGAATTGTGGGCACAGGCAAGAGATGTACAGGTCCCTGGGGCCTGGACAGTGTGCAGGAGAGAGCCAGGTGTTAGTGTGACATTCTGCATACTGTCCCAAGTGACAGGTGTCCATGTGATCTTTAATAAACACACATGTGCATGTCCAGGTACCTGAGCTTCATGATGGTGTGGGTTGACGCTAGTCAGGAAAGACATCCTGACCCTGGGCCGTGGGCCCTGGGCTGCGGAGACGTCCTGACCCTGGGCCGTGGGCGCCGGGCTGCTGGAGACGTCCTGACTCTGGGCCGTGGGCCCCGGGCTGCTGGTGCTCAGGTGGCTGCTGGCTCCATGGTGCCAACAGTAGCCTGGACACAGGAGCCATGTGATGCCTTGGCTCCGGCCCTATGATGCCACCAAGTGTTCTGAATTGCGGGAGGGCCTGGGTCCTTTTCTCTGCTGAGACGCGAGCTGGGGTCCATCCCTCCAGTCCTCTGGCACTGGTGTCTCTCAGCACTGGGCCATCATGATTTCCCTGGAACTTTACAGAAGGTGAACTTTTTCTAGAAGGCCCACCTGCAGGGCCTCAGACCTAGAAAGATAACGGGCTCTTGGGTCACCCAGGGTCACGGGAGAGCTGGTCGGAAGGGGATTTCCGGGGAGCACTAGGGCACACACAGTTTGCGCCTCTCTCACCTCAGCACCGAGTGGCCAGGGAGCAGCTAGGCCATCCTCCTGGGGAGTCGGGCAGCAGGGCAGGGCTCCAGGAGGCGAGCAGTGCAGGAACCAAGATCGGGAGGAGTGGCAGCGGCTGCCAGCGCCAGAGTCAGGGGTGCGACCAGGTGTGACGAGATCCCTCAAGATGTGGCAGAATGAGGAAGCTGGAGAGACGGGGGGTGGGGGGGGTGGGGGGGTGGTCGGTGGAGGACTGCAGCCGTGGCCCACCACGTGACCGGGGACACTGCATAAGCAGCACCCAGAGACAGGACGTGGGCGAGAGGCGCCGCAGGGAGGCCACAGGACGGCAGGGAGAACGTCCCGAGATGGTGGAGAAGCCGGGTGCAGCCGCCGACCTAAGAGCACCAGGAGGCTCCAGCATCCAGCACCTGGCGGGAGGCTGGCCCACAAGGCACCTCCACTCTGCCAGATGGACAAATGTGCCCCCATGTCCCACCCACTCACGTGTCAGCACCTGCCGCCAGGTGCGGACTAGTGGTTTATTGCTTCTAGGGACGTCCAGTTACCGTCGGGCACTTTGTTTTCAAGAGCTTTAGTGTCAACCGTTGGCACGTATCCCCAAGTCCCAAAGCGGGGACAGGGCATGGGGTGCAGAGATTGGGGCCACCTCTTGCACCTGCAGGTGGGGGAAGGAGGCTAGGAAAAGGGACCACACGGGGTTCAGGCGGGGTAGGTGATGGAGCTCGGAGTGGAGCTGGGGGTGGAGCTTGGGTGGAGCTGGAGGTGGGGCTGGGGGTGGAGCTGGGGATGGGGCTGGGGTGGGGCTGGGTTAGAGTTTGGGGTGGAGCTGGGATGGGGCTGGTGGTGGAGCTCAGGTGGAGGTGGGGTGGAGCCGGGCTGGAGCTGGGGAGGAGCTGGTGGTGGAGCTGGGGCTGGGGTGGAGCTGGGGATGGAGCTGGGGATGGAGCAGGGTTGAAGCTGGGATGGTGCTCGGGTGGGGGTGGAGCTGAGGTGGAGCTGGGTTAGAGTTCCAGGTGGAGCTGGAGTGGAGAAGGGTTAGAGCTCCAGGTGGAGCTGGAGTGGAGCTGGGTTAGAGCTCCAGGTGGAGCTGGGGTGGACCTGGGGTGGACCTCAGTTGGAGCTGGGGTGAGCTTGGTTGGAGCTGAGGTGGAGCTCCGGGTGGAGCGCTCAGTGGGCCTGGGGCTCAAGCCCCAGGATCACCACACAGGCGACAGCAATAAGCAGCCCAGATCCTCCTGTGACCCCCTGGGAGGCGAATGGGGACCTTGGGATTCAGATATTGCTGTGGGTCAAGTCCCAGGGCATCTAAGTGGGCTGGGGTTGAAAATCATGCTGAATAAAAAGTGAGTGGCAGGCTGGGGTTGTGGCTCAGTGATGGAGTGCTTGCCCGGCACATGTGAGGCCCTGGGTTCCATCCTCAGCACCCCACAAAAATAAATAAAGTAAATGTTGTGTCCATCTACAAGTAAAAATATTTTTTTAAAAAAGTGGGTGGCGTCCACAGAGGACCTCAGGGTGGGCCACACCCATGGTGGCTTGGCTTACCAGTGGGCTCTGCTTGGCTGGCACCCACCAATCCTCCAAAACTTTATTTTAGAAACTTCACTCACAGAAACTGCAGAAATTCTCAACAGCTCACAGATGGATTCTAAAGCGCTGGTGGTGTGACTCCTGCTACCTGATCCCCAGGGACTTTTCCGAATTTGCTTTTTGGTGCCCCCTCCCAGGACTGCTCTTCTCTCCACCCCCTTAAAGGATCCATTCCAGGAACCCCCGCCCAAGGACACCCAAGCCCAGAGCTGTTCCGGGCCTTGCCCATCTGGTTCCTGCCAGGATCCAGCACCCAGCGTGAGGCTGGCCCACAGGACACCTCCACACTGCCAGATGGACAAATGTCCCTTCATGTCCCACCCACGTGTCAGCACCTGCTGCTGCTGCTGGGGGTGTGGGCACCGTGTGTGGGTGGTTCACTGCGTCCAGGGACGTCGTTATCGTCTGGAACTTTGTTTTCAAGAATTTTAGTGAACCCTAGGCACGTATCCACCACGCAAGCTCACCTGCTCATCAATAATGCCCCTGCGGAGAGCTGCGGGGAGGTGCCAGGGGCACGGGGGGTGACGGGCTGTGGCAGCTCTGGGCCAGCGGCTCCCTGAGAATGTGGCTGTGGGGGCCCCCACTTCTGGTTTGCCTACAAAAACATTCCTGTAATTTAAAAACACCCTGGGTCAAAGGTAACCTGCTGGGGGGCCGCTGTGGCCCACACAAGCCCCCACTTCCATTTTTTAAAATGACCCTTGAGCTGTTCAGACTTGGACACGCCGTGTCTGGCTCGGGCATGAGCCCATCATGGGCGGGCATCACCCTCCTGTGGCGCTTGTTCATGCTGGCAGCCCCGGGTACACACTGGCTAATTACAAGTGGGTGTTAAGTGGGTAAACGGTGCCCCTGCAACTGCTGTTTCTGTGGCTAATTAACTCAGCAAGCGTCTCCTCTGCAGCAGCGCGGGCCCTGGCAATGGCGCAGGCCCTAGAAGATTTGGACTTTGGGTTATGGACTTGAACATGGGCAAATTACTTCTCACTCACAACTGGGGTTACGTCTGTCCCTACCTTCTAACGACATTAAGATCATTAAGGGAGATAATCCAGTTCAAAGCACTTAGAACTGAGCCTGGCAGGCAAAGCGCCCTCAGGTAGCACTGGCTGCCCACCGTCACTCTGGGCGGGAGAAGCAAACCTCGCCGCCCACCTCCTGCTGCCAGTGGTGCAGGAATTAGCCACCGCTCACCGGGAAAGAACCGAGGTGGACCTGGAAGAGGAAATGCCGGAAATGGACAAACTGTTTACGGCCCAGCAGGACCAAGGATCAGGCCGGAGAGTCCGAGAACGCAGCCCTCTCCAGGATGACTCTGACCTGCGGTTCTTTTTGCAGCATCTGGTCAGAACTTTCCCTTGACTTCTCTACATGATCCAAGCCAGTGGTTTTGAAACCTACTGAAGGGCTTGTTAGAACGGATTGCGGGGTCCTGCCCTCAGAATCCTGAATGCAGGAGGCTGGAGAGGGTGCGAGAATGTGCATTCCTAGTAAGTGTCACAGCTGCTGCTGCCCGTGGTCCAAGGACCACACGTTGAGAACCAACGGTCTAGGAAATTATGCCAAGGGGCAGCCAGAGGAGGCTTCCTGGAGGTGAGCCTGAAGCACCAATGTTCGCCAGTGAAGAAGAGGCATAGGGAGGAGTATGTCTTGGGACTGGCAATTGGGAGACCAAGTCTGGGTTTAACTTGGGCAACTTCGTCAAGTTGGTGTGGGGACCTGGGAGAGATGAGGTCAGAGCAGGCAGCAGGCTGAAGGGCGGGTGGGCAGACCAGGTCAAGGCTGCAGGGCTGACTAGAGAGAACAGCGGAGCTAGTCCAGAGCAGGACCCAAAGCCAGGTCCGCAGCCTGCCTTGCTCCGAGGATTTCCCCCATGAGGATTTCCCAAACTAGAGACCCAGAGTCTTGAGAGTCTTAGAGCTCATGAGATGGAAGCATTTAAAAAAACTGAGTTAAAAGAGAATGGAAGAGTTCATCCCACACAACACAGCCATGATCGCCTTGGACTGGCTTCAGGCCTGTGTGCGTCCCTGTGCTGGGTCATGATGAATGTGGGTTACAGCCTGAAGGTTCGGCTCACCGACCCCGCTGGGGTGGCTTCTCCCTGCTGCAGCATCTACCGCAGCCTCTGTCCTGGTGAGATGCCGACCCCAACGTGGAGGGTATGAGGCCCCCAAATCTCCAGAGCAAGAAGGGCCGAGTGGAAGGCGGAGGAGAGCAAGCGGAGCCCTAGGAGAGCTCCAGAGGGGGCACGTTATGACGTTAACTGGGACTCTGCCCCGGGGCCCTTGAGGAGGGAAGATCTCCTGCAGATGTGGGTGACTGGGTGACGGGAAGGTCTCAGGGAGCTCCCACACCAGCTCAGGGCTCGCTTCATCTTGGGTGCCTCAGGGTGTCCATAAACGTTTGGGTGGGACAGCAGCTGGAGGCCTTGCTTGTGACAATACCTGGGTGCCTCACCCAGAGCCTCCATCCCCACCCAGGTGAGGAACACCTGTGAGTTAGAGATCCTGGAATCACCAGCTTGGCCTTTCAGTCTGGCCAAAACTCCAGCTAGTCTTTAGCTAGTCTTCGAGACATCGTCATTGGGAGTTTGTGTGGGGAGTTATTTTCCCTTTTGTGTTGGTCACCGTCTGCCCAGGCTACAGTTTCCCTCAGCACAGACCAACACATCGTGCCAGCGTCTCGAGGACTTGTTACTCTCTGATGATCCCAGTCCACACATTAAGAAGCAGGTACAGCTCCGTTTGCCCTGGGGACTCTGACGGCCCCATGACTGCTGGCCCACCCCTGAGCTCCTCTTCAGAAGCTTCCAGCATTTCAGACCCCAGACACTGAAAACATGGTAGCCCAGAAGAGAGCAACCTCGAACCATGATGCCGCCTTTGATTATGTGAGTTTCCTCATCTATCTACAGGCAACTTTCCATGTTTAGGGAACTGTCAGAAATGCACAGGAAAAAACATGGCGGCAGAGTGTAGAAGACAGCGCACCGAAGGGGCCGGGCCACTTCTGCCAACCTCTTTCCCTAGGCTGAGGCCTGATTCACTGTCAGCACGGGCACCGACTCACAGGAGGCCTTGACTGTTCCACACTGGGTGGCCGATGGCACTGCGGAACCGCCTGAACCCTCTCTTCACGCCGCTTACATGCAGAACACCCACAACTGCATCTTATTTCCTCTCATCCACCTTGATTGAGGCAGAAAAAGGATAAACAGCAAGTGCTGTTGCAGATATCCATCCAAAGTGGTAATTACTGCATCATTACATTCGCTATTTTACTTGTCATGTCCTATTAGAAGGTAACAAGATCATTGTCAGTCAAAGATTGTGGAGATAATTAGAGCATCTCTAGGTTAGCGGGGAACCAGACTGTGCTGGTACCCATCAACGCCGAGGTGCTCAACGTAATTAGAGAGAAAATATGCAAAGGTTGGATGAACGAAGCCCTGGGGATTAAATACCGTGACTGATCTGAGAGTGACTCTTCCACGTCCTGGCACCGCAGATGGCGGCGTCAAGCTAGGTGTATGACAGGCAGTTCTGCTGGGAGCAGCACATCCAGACGCCACTGGCTGCCTGTAGGGCCCTGAGCAGGGCCGAACATGGAAAACACCGTCTACCGCATTTTCCAATCCACTGGTTTTTCCTCTCGGTTCTCCAGCCCAGGGGTTGGTGCTAAGGCACAGGACAGTGGCAAGTGCCCTTCTACTCCAGCAGTTGCTGCCTGCTCTTCTCTGCTGCCAACGCCTGGGGGCCCACCAAGAGTCTTGTCAAGGGTCTTGGGATGTCCTCCCCGGTGCCCTCTCACCACGGATGGATTCGGAGTCCCCACTTCCCTCCCCTCCCATGTCCAATGCCCGCCCAGCACCACCTGACCCCACTAACCATGACTGCCGCTGGGCTTCTTTCCCAGTAAGACACAAACACCAATCCAAAGACCAATGTCATTAGGTTGATACGAGAAAATTTAACAACTTTTTACATCATGAAAAAACAAAACAGATTTTAGAGGACAGAGAAGTCTGCAAACCATGGAGGGATACACCACGGACGCCAACGAGACACAGGAAAATGCCAGGAAGTCAACACACGACTCAGTCCAGGGGTGAAACGCAGAGGAAGGAGCAGAGGGCGCCGTCCTCACGGGCCCCACCCAGGCTTCTCGCCGATGCCCAAAGCCCACGCTCGGGCTCTGAGTTTGGAAGCAGGGTCGGGACACAGCACTGGCTAACTTGGCTCACACACGTCATCTACAACGTCCAAAAGAACCTTCCCGTGAGTTTTACAGTATTTTTGTTTAAAACACACAAACGAAAAAAGTAATCCGTAACTGACTGTGGGGGGCGCAGATGTCTATGGAAACTAACTGGTGGAAGGCTAACTGGCCCGGCAGGGCGGCCGGCCGGCCACCGCAGGAGAACCTCCTGGTCTTGCACAAGGACGGCTTCTTGCCTACGTACCGATGGCCACTGCACACAAACAAGCAGCTGGAAGCTTGGTTCACATTTTTTAATAACATGGCACAGTTTACATTACACAAGAGGCTCCGTGATGAGAACATGCTGAAGATTCAGTTGCCTCACTTTGCTTTTCACATAGGGTCTAAAAGGACTTGGTTACATACGGGATCAACAGCAGGAAGGTCTGCGTAGAACAATCTCTTTACAATACCGAAAGCTACCACTACAGTTCCAGTGTACATATTCCTTGGTTTTTTTTTAGTTGTTGTCTTTAAAAAATAAAAACAAAAACAAAAACAAAAAAAAACACTGCACAACATCTGGTGTTCACAAAATCTGAAGCTCACAACTAAACCTTCAGTTTACTACTAAAATAGATCTCTCTGCTTATTAGAAACAATGGTCTGTAGTTAACTTTTTTTTTTTTTTTTGCAAAAACAGGATAACAACGTCAGATAGCACTTTAATATACTAGAAGACCAAATGGAACTAATTTTATTTCATACATGTATTTTACAGTCCAGTAGACAAGATATATTGTATTTCTCTGCTAGTAAAGTCATATTCTCTCCAAATATGTAGACAAGAGGTTTAATGTATTATAAAAGTATCATGAAGAGACATTAAGATTGATGCAAACTCAAAAACACGAGCGCACACACACGACTTATCCTCTGCCACCTCCTGCCCTCTGCAAGTCTCGCTGGCTGCACGAGGCTGACCTGTTTGGGCCAGGCCCAGACCTTGTTACTAACTGGAGCACCCCGAGTCACCGCGGGAACCGCGCCTCGCCCCGCGGTTATTGAGTACAGTGGAAACATATCCATCATCTGAGAAAACTCAACGCTTTCTTTCAGGATCTGTTTGGGTGTAATCAAATCGCACTGCGAAATGAGTAAGTGTGTATATGAACGACACAGGACACTCAACAAAGGCATGGTTCCCAGAGGCGTGTGTGAACTCGCGTGACTGGTGGGGACGCGACTCTGGCAGACACCACCACCGGCCCCTGATCCTGGCATCTGACAAATCCACCCTCCCTGGCACTGCTGCTCCTGTCCTCAGTTACCTTCCTGGGGCGCCCCGGCCCCTAAAGCCCACAAGCAGCAACTTCAGATGCAAAGTTTCAGCCTGGGGTCCCATCTGCAAAACAGATGTTTCTCCATCGGAAAAAAAACAAGCAAGGAAAACAGAGTCATATCACGTCAGCGCTTGTTCAGGGAAAATATGACCTTAAGTATGTAGTCAATGGATCTGAAAAGGCTCCTTTGAGTAGGCGGGCTTTTGAGAGAAGCCCTAACGTTCATTGCATAGTTGAAGGGTTCAGCTGTCTCTAACAATGCGCGGGTCACAGCCCTAGCAGGCCGCGCTCACTGATATCAGGTTTGCAAACAGCACATTTCAAGAAGTATTAACGTATTATGTCACTTAATCTTTATCTATTTACATCTGTACAAAGTAAAGCTTTCGTCTCGCCCTTGCATATACGAACCACCAGCTCACGAAGCCAGCTTCTCACACGCCTATGTACACGGCCTCCCCTGCCCGTCTGAAAGCTCTGCACGATGGACGGTGCGGGCTCCCCGTTATGGAATCGGTGTGTGTTGTCTTTACGGTTTTGGTTGAAATCAAAAAGTTTTATACAAGGAACAAAGAGTAGGAGACATGAGAACATATGACTGAGCTAAAAGATCTGAAAAATTTCAACATAGAATATACAAAAACATTTCAAAATCTGCACGGAGTCTGTACACTTTTTACAAGGGCGGAGGCGGGCCGGCCAACGGTCCGTGCGGGGCGCAGGCGTCGGCCCGCTGTCGGGGCGCCTGTCCGCTCGTCCCCTTACCGCGCCTCGATGTCCTTCAGAGTGTGGGAGGGCGGCCGCTCCCTGATCTCGGCGGACAGAGGCGTAGTCCTGCGCGGGGAGCCCGGGCGGCCCCCCAGCGTGGAGATGAGCGGGGGCGGCGCGCTGAGCGCGGCCGCGGGGGGCGTCTTGTTGAGCAGCCCGTTCTGGTGGGCCGTGGGGCTGATGCGCGGGTAGTGCATGCTGGGCAGGCCGGGCGCCAGCAGGCCGGGGTGCGGCAGGCCGTCCAGGGAGGCCGCGTGCACGGCGTGCAGCCGCGGGTGCTCGTAGTCCTCGCGCAGCACGTGCAGGCGCTCGCGCTCGTCCAGGTGGCCGGCCCGCTCGTGCTCGCGCCGCGGGTCCACGGCCAGCGGCGGGTGGTGGTGGTGGTGGTGGCTGTAGTCGTGCGGCTCGCGGTCCCGGAAGGAGCGCTCGGCCTCGTACAGCCGCGGCGCCGACAGCCGGTGCAGCGGGTCGCCGCGCAGCAGGAAGTCCCTGGCCAGCGGGTCCCTGCGGTGCACGTCCAGCTCGCGGTAGGGGTCCCGCAGCGGGTCCCGCATGGGGTCCCAGTGGAAGGACGGGTAGGGGAAGCGCTCCCCGCCCGGGAGCGGGCTGAGGCCCATGAAGGGGGTCATCATGCGGGTCCGGTCCAGGCTGCTGATGCCGCCCATGGGATGCAGGCCCGCCACGCCCACCGCCATGGGCACCGAGGCCAGCGGGGCGTGCGCGCCCGAAGCTGCGCCGGGCGGCTCGGCGGCGCGCGGGGGCTGCGCGGGCTCGGCCGGCAGCTCGTGCTCCTCCCTGCGCTCCTCCTTGACCTTGACCTCGGCGCTCTTGCGTGGGTTCTCGTAGGTCGCCTCGCCCTTGCGCGGCTCAGCCTCGCGGCCCGAGGTGCTGCCCGGCCGGGCGCTGTCCAACGCGGGGGTCCGCACGTAGGGCGATGGCGCGCGCGCCAGCTGCTTGGCCTCCTCGCCGGCGCGGGCCTCGTGGCCATGCGCGTCCTTGTCGGGCGCCGCGCCCTCCTTGGCCTTGTGCTCTTCCGCGGCCAGGTCCTTCCGCGGCTCCGGGTGCTCTCTCTCCCTCTCTTTGGGCTTGTCCTTCTCGCGAGCCTCTGCGTTCAAATGGCCCCTGATCTGCTCGGCGGAGCTGCGGCTGTGTCCCAGGGCGGTCGCCGGGAGGATGGGTGCTGGTGAGGGGTGGCTGGAGTGCCTCTTCTCCGCGCAGTCTCTGCACAGGGGAGGGGACACAAGCACGCAGGTGAAATGGCCTGGGGCCCGGCAGGGTGCGAATGAAATGGTGGTGAAGAGGCAGGGTGCGTCCCCTGCCCTGGGTGTGGCCAAGCCGGCCACCTGATCCTACCTGCCTAGACTTTGGAGGACGCTTCCCGGGGCGGGGCGAAGGACCAGGGAGGAGGGTGAGGGAAGAGCGGGGACCATCCTAGCTGGGGAGAGCCACGCGGCCCCATCAAGATCGAGATGGTGGAGGAAGCACTTTCAGAAAGCCAGAAGGGACCGGCCGGGTCTCTGAGCCAGAGATGGGGCCGCGGAGCCGGCTGTCCAGATTCTCAGAATGCTTCATGTTAAAAGTCCATTCTAAGAGCCAAGAGCAAAATGATTCCCATCTTTGGACGCAGTGCCAGTGGAAGGGAGAGTGGAAGGTAAATATTAAGGGCGTCTCCACCTCCTGACACCCAGAATAAGGCGGCAGACAGGAAGAACCAGCTCCGAGGCCCAGCGGTGGAGGTGGGAAAGGAATCCAGGGGCTCAGGAATCTGGGGCCACACTCGACGGTGTGCATGGGTTAGTAAGAGCCAAAGTCCAAGGCAGAGCAGGCCAGGGTCACAGAACCTCTTGGGGAAATGGAGGACAACTTAGCGCTCACTCAGGAAGGAGTGTGTGAAACAAGAACATCAGAGACTTGGCGTGGACAGGGACTTCTGAGGACTGCGAGGGGCCGTTAGGTAAAACCCGAGTTGAGATGAAGAATCACGCAAGGCTCAGGGTGGCCCAGACAGACCTGGCCAAGGTGAGGAGAGGAGAGAAGCAAGCTGTCAGAGGGCTCAGAAAGGAGAGGCCAGAAGATCAGGTGGCCGCGTGGGGGACACATGGACATTCCCCTACACATCTGCATTCCTAAGCCTATGTAGAAAGGCCAAAGGAGTGACCGGAGGGGAAGACAGAGGAGGAGCACATTTTATTAAGCTTCCTGACTCAGTGGGAAGCCACGTGAATCTGTCAACACCCTGAAAGGTGTGTCCTAGTCAGTGACAGGCGAGCTGGAGAGCTCCAGGTCTAGTGCTGGTCTGCTTTGGCCACTGTGGCGCCTCGCAGCTCAGAGCTGCATGCAGCCCACGACCTGCCGTGGCTACCAGATTCTCATCATACCGCTCTGCTCGGGAGGAGAATTTGTTTCTTCTGCACGAGAGAAATCAACCAGCACACCCTGATGGCCCAGGATGAGCATCTAGTAATCTGCACACAGCCTGCAAAGGCACACTCCCGAGTTGCCAGCACACACTGCACACAGGACACACAGTAAAGGAAAAGCCAAGCTTTGGTCACACTTCAGTCCTAAGTACCGAAAGGACATTGTTAGACATTTTTCTCAAGCACATCTTATGTGTCCCTTCTCAGTTGATTTTAAATGGAAACAGCCTGGAGGAGGAGAGAGGTGGGGGCGTGGTTCAGAATGCTCCTGACATTCTCTGGAGAAAACACAGATGTTCCTCTTTAAGGCAACTTCCTTTTTAGGCACAGGCTCCCAAGTGCAGAGACAACGGTGGCCAATATAAGTGACCATCCCCTGGGAAAACCAAGCCAACACCAAAGCTTTTTTTTTGACCCATCTCTGAATCTAGGTTAGTACAATTTTATTAGTCACCTGTGAGTCCCAGGCTTTTGAGTTTGAACAAAACTTGAGAAAAACATGATGAGGAAATGCAAAGATGACTTTCTACAAGCAAACGAAAAGAGAGGAAGAAAGAGGCCTGTGGATGGAGGGATGAACTGCGCGGGCGTGAAATCGAACATGGCGTTGAGTCATGCTGTGTCTGCCCGGGCTCCCCCTCCTGTGTCTCAGTCAGGCTCCTGTGTGGCACGCTAGCGCTCGAGGGCTGGGGCTGTGTGCACTGCCGCAGGGCTGCTGGGGTGTGTTCGTCACCATGCACTGCCTCCGGGTGCTGGGACCCAGGGCCGCTGGCACTGGCTGGCTGGGAGGGAGCTGGGGCTACGGGGCAGCTGGAGCTCAAGGCTGGGACGGGGAGGGCGGGTGGCCGATTCCACTGGCACAGAGCGGGCTCCCCCACTGGGACTCCAGAGCGGTTTCTTTCCGTACCTTTCTTTGTCATCTTTACTAACAGAAGAGTCTCGTTTATCTACATCTCTATCTCTGTCATGAGCTGCAGCGGACGCGCTGCGCTCCAGCTCCCCTGGCTTCAGCCAGGGCGGAGGGGTCGGGAACGACGGAGGCGTCCGGTGCAGCCGGTTCCAGGGCTCGTGAGGGTGGCTAAAGCTCTGCACACTGGGGCCATCCTTGTGGCCGAACACTGAGTTGGGTGCTGAAATGGCGAAGTGGGGAACAAAAAGGGTTGAGAGAGATTATACAGCCTGCTGTGATGGAGGTACTCACCAAAGCTCTCAACAGCGTCAGAGTTAAAATGAGTACATGTTATTGGGAGCTGGAAAAGGAAAGCAGATCGACACAGTCGTTAGCGGAGCTCCTGTCCTGCTCTGGAGAGGCAGCGCACAGCTGTTTCAAAATTTTAAACCAAAAGCAAAAGTGGGGGTAGGGTGGGTGAGGGCATTAAAAACGAAAGGGACCGAACAGGTAGGTGTCAGATCGCCTGCTCACGCGTATCTGGCGCCTGCGGGAGCTCCGCGCAAGCGGAAGGGCGGGCTGTGACGGCCTGCGTCGTCAGCTCAGAGTTCCCGCTTCCTCTCCCTGCCAAGCCCCGCGAGGTGGCCGCTCGGGTCCCTGACACGGGCAAATGACAACGACCCCCGAGGCCACGTGGGACCTCGACCTGAACACATGCAGAAGGCCTCCACTCTGTCCTTTAAAAAGCCCTCACTCGCTCTGACGGTGGCCCCACTCTGTCCTTTAAAGAGCCCTCACTCGCTCTGACGGTGGCCCAGAGCTATACTTTAGGCCCCGTGTGCCCCCAAAATAGGAACGAACACGTCTGCAAGAGCGCCGGCGGTGTGGGGGCGCGCACGGGGCTGCAGCGCCTTCCAGGTCACCGGGCCGCGCCCGCTCCTGACGCCTCTGGGCTGGTCTGGCTGTCCGGCTGTTCTTCATGAGATGAAATTTAAAAACTGTTTTTACTCCTAAAGGAAGCTGCAGCCAAACCCGTGGGCGGCAGAGAGGGAGTCCAGAGGAAGCTACGCAGTGTGGTCAGCTTTTTGTAGCAATCAACTCCACGTCCCTGGCCCCGGGACATACGTGACAGTGGCCTTAAAATAGTGGTTTTGCTCACTTAGACCCAACTCCACCGTCAAGTCTGCCGCTGCAATCGTGTAACCCAGGTTTGCTCCCAGGGGCTTCTCTAGGGAGGTCCTGAGTCAGAGGAGATCCAGGCAGGTAGGAAGAGCTAGAGGTACTCACTGACTGAGGGGTTTCCGAGTCCCCCGAAGGCGTTGCCACCAACCGCTGCTAGGCCCGTGAAGGTAGACGGCCGATTGAAAGGCTCTGCAAACAGAGGCAGGAGGCAGGACGGGAGCTGCGGGGGCGGGCAGAGCAATGCCAACCCCCACCCGCCTGCCCGCCCACACCTGGCTGGTCTTCCCAGTGGAGTCGGGCACTGGGCTGGGAAGTACCTGTGGGGGCTGTGTCACTGCCCTCCCCCGGGGCACAGGAGCCCCCGTGTTCTAAGGTGCCTTCCTGCCCCTGCTGCCCTCTCCCAGGGGGGTGCTCTGCAGCCTCTGCTGGGGCAGCAACGAGAGGCGTCTTAGACTCCTGGGGACGAAGTCCTGCTGTGTGCCCTGCACCTGCCTGTCCACTTGCAGAAGACATCAGGTCAACAAGGGCCACTACACCAGGGGCCCTGGCAACATCCTCCTGTCTTTCCTCCACCTGCTGAAGGTGCCTTGGCTGTAGAGGGCGTCACCTCCTCCCAGAGGCTGGCAGGCTGCCCTGCTCTCCACGTCCCTGAGATACCCAGGCTAAGCTTTCCCCGGGCACCATCGTTAACTCGGGGCAGAGCAGGACTGGGCACAGACCTAACAGCAAACGCAGTGAGTCCTGGAGGTGGTGCCACATGCTGACCGTCCCCCAGGGGCAAGGGAGTTCTGGAGGACCATCCCGAGTGGTGGCGGCACAGCGGGAGCGCGTGTCACCCCACGGACGGGAACTCACCTAGGTGGGCAGCAGGGCTGAGGAAGTTGCTGTGGTGAGGAGGTGGCCCAAAGGGGGTCCCCGTGGGGTGTGCAGCACCTGCTGAGTCAAACACAAGTCAGTGCTTACGGAAGGCCAGCTGTAGGACGCGACCCACTTCACGGGCCAAGGGCCCCAGGAAGCACGGAGGGCGCGGGACGAGGCTCCGCCTGCCGGCCCGCAGGCGACACAACAGGCGAGACAGACAAGTCCCCTCGTCCTGCTCAGCCAGGCCGAGCACAGCCTTGGATTGTGGGAGTGGACGGCTCTTCAGTGCCAGGAAAAGCCAGTGTCCTGGTAGGTTCAGTAGCAAACCCCTCGCCTGCCATGGTGTCCTGTCTACGCTGAGGTCCTTCCTCTCATTTTCTCCTCACCTACATTCACTTCTTGACTTCTTATTGTACCCGGGGTATGTACACTTTCAAGTTGCCTCAAATCCTTCTCCAGAAGGAGGCTGGGAAAGGAGGGAAAGAGGGGAAGGGAGGGCGAGAGTGGGCGTGAGTTAGGGAAGGACAGTGTTTCCCCAGCTCAGGCCGTGGGGCTGGGCCACTCGTAGCGCAGAGCTGAGAGGGCAGCGCGGGGATGAGGCATGGCTGCCGACGGGTGCCCTGCCCCGCAGCTCAGAGCAGGCGTCAGTCTCTGAGAGCGAGATAGAAGTGGCTGACTTTAACTAATACAGACTACTACTAAAGACCAGGCTGAAGTGCGACCAGGGCCTGGATTCACCCATCTACTAACCACGTTCCATAATCCCTGGCATTTTGTCTACGTTCCTATAAATGAGTGCAAATTCCCTCAGGAAAGAGCACAGGAGGGTTGTCCCTGGGCTGCCAGGGCCACCCAGCACAGGAGAACCATGGGTCAGGCACAGCCTCTCAGCATCTGAAGGCACCTGGGCTACTGCCCATATGGTGGCTTGCTTCCCGCCCGGGAGTGCAGAGATCACACCCCACAGCTGCACAAAGTGGGCCTGCTCTGGAACCTTCAGCAGGCACCACCAGCTCGCCAACTTAATACACGCTTGGCCACATGCTGTCTGTGTCGTACAAGCTCATGGATGCTTCAGTGAAGACCAGAGCTTCATTCCACCCAGCGTCCCAGGGGTGCCGGCAGTTCCAGAATTACCAAAGCAAAAGACGCCAATTCATCCACTTGGCTCAAATGAAAGCCAGAGAGAAATCTCTTCCTCTCCAAAACCTGCGCTTAATGTGGCCATGTCTAAGGCTAGGTTCCATGGCAACACAGCCTTCACATATGTCCCTTGACAGAACTGCCAGGGGAACCCCGAGACCTCAGCAATTCCATCGACCCTCACGGGCGGTCCCCTTGCTCTGGCACAAGGCCCGAGGTAAGGATTTCTCGCATTGTCCCTTCCTCCGTGGGAGAGCCTTGTGCACCCAACATGAGCCTGGACAGTAGCAGGCTGGCTGGCTGGCAATGAAAGCTGCTCTCTGAGGGTCAGACACAGGGAGCCCGTCACCACTCAAGTGCACACGGGCGTGAAGCTGGGTGCTCGTCACCAGTGCCAGCCCAGTGCTGCCATTTTTAAGTATTTACAGAGCAGAGCTCTGTGCCAGCGACTGTGCTCTCAAAGTAGCTTTAGCAGAACGGGCACAAAGGGCCCTGAGCCCAGGGCCGCTCTCATGCTCCAACCAGCCCTTGCCCTGGTCTGCACGTGCCCGGAGCTGGGGGGACTGAGGCCTGTCCTCCTCCCAGCCAGAAGCCGAGAGGCCCACCTTCTGTGTCACAGCCCATATCACTGACAACCAGCTCCACTGTTTTTTCTCCCCAGACCCTGAAACACAGCCGACCAAGTGTCACAGTGCAGTCACCCCGTGCTCTGTGCAAGTCCCCACAGTGCCTGGCACCCTTCTTCTGAATGGCCCTCGTGATCTTCCCCATCTTTTTAGTAGCATCTGAGGACCAGACATGCTGTGTGACATACTGGTTCTGTGCACAGGAACCACCAGCCACAGCTCCAGAGAGAGTCCCGCAGGGGAAAGACGACCTCTTTTCCTTCTCGATGTCCGTGAGGCCGTCTTGCCACACGGCACAGACCTTGCTGCTTAGGTGGTGAGTGGGTGGCAGCACAGAGCCCAGACGGTACTTATGTAGCTACCTGAGATGGACATTTCTCAGCTCTCCTCACCCCTCTGAACTCACCAGCGGCAGAGAACAAAGTTGAAGGCCGAGCCAGGTCATGGGGGTGGTGGATGGCTCCAAAGAGACTGGGGCCTGGAGGGCGGCTCAGGAACTCAGGCTTCAGTCCGAAGTCCAGCTTGTGCGGGTCTGACTGCATCTGTTTCTACAGCGGCAAGGGGACAACACAAGATGAAATCCAAGCAAGCAGTGGGAGGAGACTCAAGAGCCCAAGAGCCCACTCCAAATGGTGGTGCACCGGGCGCCAACCCTGGTGAAGGTCAAGGTCAGGAATGCAGTGAGAACCAGGCGACCCTTGAACCATGACCCTCGCGTGCCAGGAGCAGGTCCACCTAGGAGGGGTCGGCAGGGGCTGCTGCCGGGCAGCACCTGGTTCTCATGGCAGAAGCGTGGAGGGCAGGCCTGCAGTCTGGTCTGCAGCTGCCCCAGAGGACGGCAGCCGCGTCCCGTTCACTCACCCTGGTGCTGCGGGCAGGTTTATTATTTTGCTGTAAAGGTCCATTTTAGGAAGTTTTAAAGTGATAGCATTTTAAAGCTCATTTTATTAGGAATTCCGTGTGAATAATCTGCTGTGTAAATTAATTGTTTAATGCCTCTTAGCCATACTCCAGTAGATTACAGCACATTAGTAACTGAACATTATGAAGAAATATTTGCATGCCTACAAGCTAATTTTCCAGTGATCACTGTTACGTAAAACACACACACACACACCCCAAAAACAAAATGAAAGCAAATTCGGCGTATCAGTTTAACTAAGAGGGGTATTTCTTCTTGTGACTACCCCAATCACCTGAGGCGGCGGCTGGTCCAGGCCACTGCCCGTGAAGACCCTCTCTTGCTATGAAGTCCTGGCTCCATTTTCTCTCACCTGGCCACCCTGAAGCTAGTCCTCTCACTCACTTTCCTCTGAGGCTGTGGATATTGGCCAGTCTGCTTCTGGGCCCTGGCATCTCTCTGGAGGTGGGCAGCCCTCTTGCCTGCATGGCTTTGAAGCTGCCCGCATTCTTATTTCTTGACAGCCTTCTTTCTGAGTCAGTCCCACACTTCCCAAACAAGCAGGCCCTCCTTGTCCACCACCTCCTGTGGCCCAGGACCCCGAGCTGAGCTGGGCTGCCCTTCCCACTGTCAAGGGCTCCTTCAGCGCCTGGGGAGTGCTGTGGGTGCGTCTGGCCCTGTCCTCGCCACACCTCCAAGTCCCCTCTTCCTGACATCCTTGCCTGCTGCACACGAGGAAGCCAATGGAGAAGGTCTGCAGAACAGAGCGGCACGAGGGTGGGGGTCCAGGAAGTCTGCGTCCCTCAGCACTGCCAGAGCCCCTCGTCCTCACTAGGGTGAGACCTGCTGGGGAGCTCGTGGCCTCAGGCACCCACAAGTCCTCACTACGAGTGCCTGAGCAGCTAGACGGTGCTAGAGGCGACGGTGCCCTCTGAGCCCGCTCAGTGAGTGGCCCCTGCGGGAGGCCCCGGAGCACCGGGCGGCTTCACTAAAGGAATGAGTGAATGAGCACCATGCAGCAAGGGGAGGGGACTGCTCTGACCCACAGGGACTGCCATAACAAAGTCCCACTCAAGCAAGAGCAGGACCCCAAACCAAGCCTGATTGATTCACTATGAATCTATAAAAATCTTGTGAGTACCTCCTTTAATTTGGTTGCCAAATTATTTAGTGCTGATATGGCATGGTACACAGCACAGTGTCATTAAACGCGACTTAGGTCCATGAAGCAAGATGGAGCCTGGGGATCACAAACAGTTTATGGGAACAGAAGATGAACAGAGCCATCTCCTGTTCAAGGGGTCTTGCTGATTGAATGGGGATAATGAAAGCTGGAGTCGCCAGGGGCGTTTCTGTGGAGAAGCTGCTGCTACATACAGCATCCTTCATCTTTTTAAAGCAAAGGACAAAGGAAGACATCTTGTACCTATGGCTCCGCTGGCTGCGTTGCCCGGAACCAGAAGAGTGCTGAACTAATCAGCAACACCTGGTTTGCTATTCTAACCCGTAAGGTCCTGACCACATCTTGTCTAAGAAGAAGGGAGGTAAGCAGAGCTCCCTGATGGGCGGTCAGCACACGGCAGGTGTCCACCCAAGCCAAGGGTCTTGCTGAGGTTTGGTCTTTGCTTCGGAACCACTGAACCCTGCCATGTGACTGGCATGTCCTCTTTGTTGTGGGTCTCTGGATGGCCCTCCGATGCTGCCAGGACCTAGTCACACATGAAGAAGTGGACCAAGCAACCTCTGCTGGAAGGACCTGCCAGGACGCTTCTTACCACTTTCCCAGGCTGCAAAGACCCAGGCTACAGAGTGGACGCCAGGCTCCATGTTCCTAAGCCAGGCCCTGGCACCACGTCACATCACTGCCCAGGGGCTCTGGCTCCTCCCTCCTACGTCGGGAAGGCTCTGGTCCAATGTGGCCCAGAAGCGTCTGTGTGGTGAAAATGAAAAGGACCTGGCCCTGGTGGTCCAGCAAGCACTGACTGACTCTTAACACCTGGACGGGTCACCAGGAGGGCTGCTGGAGGTCAGGGCGGGCCCAGTGTGACCTCCAGAAGGCTAGCTGTGGTCACACGCACTGCTGGCAGAGGGTCAGCACTGCCGCTGCCCCTGGGGCATGAATATCATTTCCCCAGAGCCCGAGGAAGCCAGCACATCAGCTGTGACTGAAGGACAGAACCCAGACCCTCCCCTTGGCCTTCTCAGCCTCTACGCATCGTCCATGTTCTCCTCCTCGCCCGCTATGATTACAACCTTTATTTTAGGATTTAATCCATATTTAAGACCTTTGGATTAGTAAGATGACAAATTTATCAAAAAAGAAAGACGCACCGGGGAACCCCCAGTCTGCTTTTGTTCTGGGATGCTGCTGGTGGCTTCCCTCATTAAGGTTTCCAGACGGCTTTCCCAGAGGGACTTCTCCCGTCTCCGCTCTTCAGACCCCATTTCAAATGCCCTTACCCTGGTGCTCCTGGGCAGATCACAAGCTCACACCCCCAACCCCCACGAACCAGGAAGGTCGGACTGACCTTGACTTTCTGTTGGTGGTGGTAGATCTGCCAGGCGATGTGAACATGCATAGCACACCACTTCCCTGGTTTCTGGAACAAGAAGAGCAATGTGGTCAGGAGGAGACACTTCAGGGAAACCCCCGGCAGTGCCCCCAAGCTCTCAGCAGATCCTGGCTGCAGAGACTTTGTTCGTGAAACAAGAGAGCTTTGTGCCTCCAAGTGCCTCCCGTTAGCAGCCCCGCCAGGCCCAGTCACCAGGGACTCGCGGCCGCTCTCCCCCTCTTCCCGGGGCCTAGACGTCAGCCGCCACTCAGGAAGCCATACTTGACAAGGACCCCCGGTTACCAAGGACAAGATGGGAAAAGCCTGAATCCCACTTTGTGCCTCTTCTTTCTTTTCTGGTGCCAGCTGGCAGACCTGGTGAAGTAGGAAGTCCTACTTAACAAACGCTGCTGGGCTACAGTGCAAATCAGCTGTTCACAAGGGCTAATTAGGGACGTCTGAATCAAATCCAAACAAGGAAGGGCACAGGGCCTGTCATAACCTCCCCATGCTGTTGCTTCTTTAACCCCCAAAGTGGGACAGTGGAATCCATCCCATTTCTATGTAGGTCCAGCGACCACATGCTTCACTGAGAGCCAAGTCCCCGCTCACGTGGGGCACTGCTGGTTTCTAAGGGGAGGGGGAGGCATTCCTTCCTCCCTGCTCTGCAGGCTTCTGCAGACACCAAGCCCCTCCTCCACCCTGGAGGAGTGCAGATCAGTTCGCATCTCCCAGATTATCCGTGCCTTGCTTTCTGAGCAGTGGAGTGACGGCAAGCGCACCTCTGCCACCCGGAGCAGGGACCACCTCTGCCTGCTTCCTGCCAAGCAGTCTCCTCTGAAGCTTGCAGTGCATGCGTGCTGACTACTGCACAGGGAAGAGAACAGCCCCGCTCTGCACTGGCAAAGGACAGAAACTTCTGGTTTCCGTAGCAAGGAACTGTTCCTGAAATACACACTCAGGACTCTTCTCCTGTGATGGACGTAATTACGGGGTGCCTGACATCACAAGTACCACACTGCCTCACCTAAGTGATGACACGCATCTCCTTGTTCCCTTTGGAGAAGGTGGATTATCTGAGAGTATGCATCAGGAATGGGTAAGCGCAGCAGGGAACCCACTGCCCATCATCTACCACCTGTCCGCCACCTGGCCCGGCCCGGCATGGGGAAGTCGGCATTCGTACAGAGGTCATCTGCTGGCCAGGCACCAGACTGGACATTCTGCTTTAACCAATGCTCATGGTGTCCCTTCCCACACCAGAGAGACAGGTTGAGTGGCTGTAGAAGTCAACAGCGCTCCGTGCTGCGCGAGGGAGCCACGGCTCACGGTACGTATTTTCTAAGCCTAAAAGACGCTGATTTCAGCCTATCGCTCGTCTTTCTCCCTGAGATCCAATCAAACTTTCTACCAGACCTGCTCACAACAGAATCGGACTCAGCTGTATCTGTCACATAAGTAAAAAGCCCATGACCTGGCTTCCTCCACTGCTCAGAGCAAAACCACTCGGGTCACGTGTATCGCAGGACCCGAAAGCCCAACCACCATGCTACAGCCCGCCAGGCACTGCTGGTCACAGACCTGCATTTCCAACCCACAGGGAGTCGAACAGAGGTTGCAAAACAGTTCTAGAAGAAGCTTTCTTACCCTTAACATAGGTCTGAAAGGATCTGTCAACTGTGAAGAGAAAATGACAACTTGGTTACACGCCTGTCACTCAAACAATTGCTCTAATTAACAGATTTGTAGTGCTCATTAGGAGGGGAAATTAAAATGTTAGAATCTTACTTTTAAATGAAGCCCTTTTGGAGAATAATTAACCCATTTTCACACCATCAAAAGTGCCAAGTGTCCCCTCCCCCACCGACATCAACGCTGACAAGCCCCGTCCAGTCAATGGCAGTGAGCCCTGGGCAGCCGGGCTGGCACTGTCCAGCATGAGGTTCCCGGGGATCCCTTCCACAGCACATGGCTGCTGGGGGAGAGTGGTCTGAAGAGGCAGACTCAGGGCCAGTGCCGAGGGGACGCCACGGGCCCGCCTCTGCACCGAGGACACCCTGCTCCCACAACACGTGTCACTGCAGGGAGCGGCTGCTTTCTGGACCTTCCCTAGGCATCACGAAAGCTTCCGCATGTCTACCTAGCTCTTGTCACCTCCTGCCTGCCCTTACCCAGGGAAGAGACCACACTGGGAAAGGCAACCGCTTTTTCACATTTACTATAAAAATAAATATAACTAACAATCAACGAGACAAGATCATACCTACTGTGTAACTGCTAATTCTCCTTTGGAAGTAGGTGCAGTGCACATTATTTGTAAATAACATAACCAAAGCATAATGGATATTTTACTCAGCTCTAGAGCACAAAGGATCCCTGCCACATTAAAAACAGAGGGTCAAGACGGGTGCAGTGGCGCACGCTTGTAATTCCAGCATTTTGGGAGGCTGAGGCAGGAGAATCGCGAGTTCAAAGCCAGCCTCAGCAACGGCGAGGCACTAAGTAACTCAGTGAGACCCTGTCTCTACATAAAACACAAAATAGGGCTGAGGATGTGGCTCAGTGGTCGAGTGCCCCTGAGTTCAGTCTCCAGTACCAAAAAAAAAAAGGTAAAAAGCAAAACAGAGGGCCAGAGGAGCCACGGGGCCCGGGACGTCCCGACTCTGGGTGGAGAGGCACTAGGTGCTTTTCCATTCCAAGCACCCACAGCCACGTAAGGACCTGTACACAGAAAGGACTGGTCAAGTAGAAGCTGGACGAGCTGCAGCATCCAGTTTCTGGGCTCAGACCACAAGCCCGTCCTCCCTGCTCCTGCTGGCAGGCCAGCCCTCTCCTGTCACTCACGGGGCCGAGCAGGCAGGAGAGACTGTCTTCCAGGAGTAACTGGCACTCTCGTGCATAGGTGGTAAGAGCCCGTTCCCGAGGGCAGCTCTCTCAAGGGAGCTAGGAGGGCCACGCACAGGGCACCTGCCCCGTGCGCACACCTGGGTTACCTGAGACCAAGCCTGACTTTGCACGTACCCTCGGGTCCTTCTGAAGTAAAGTGTGAGGGACTGTCCCGGGCCGAGCAGCAACATCGATAGGGTTGGATGTCTACAAATCAATCAGACCACAGCTTAGGAAGCACAAAACACGGACACGAGGCAAAATCTTCCCTTGTTCTAAATAAAGAAGCAAAACTTCGTTTGTTTCATTCTAAATTACAAGACTCATCTTTCTCAGTGAGCACGTGAGCTTTTACAGGCACTGGCTCCCTGTTCTCTCCGGGCGCTCTGACCAGAGATTGCTCTCTCCATGCCATCTAAAGCAGAGAGTGGCCCCAGCACCTGCCACCACAGTGGAAGCCACAGGACCAACCAAACAGGGAAGCAACAGTCAAGACAGACGCTGGCCGGAGCGCCTCTGCTCCCCAGGCAGTCCACGCACTGTGGCCGCCGTCCTGCCCCCTCCAGACATGCCAGGAGATGCCACAGCGAGCACTGCCACGTGTCCAGTGTTGGTGCCTCTCGTTAGATAAGCTGACAGTACTGCACAGACTCGAAGCCAACTCCCCCAGTTTAACTGGCAGACGATAACAGGAAATTGCACTCAGACTCATTGCCAATGGTGGAAACGGGACGAGAGAGCCTGATTCGGGGACCACACGGACCTGGAGTCAGGCTGCTGGTGTCTCTTGCTCCCCACCCTCCTCAACAGCACTGACAAACCTCCTGTGCAGGCTTTTGTCCTGTGGATGAACCACCACCAAAAGCCCGCTTCAGGCACTGTCATTACTGCCTTGTGGTAAAAGGGTTTTAAAACTATGTAATACCAGTCATTGAAAAAATCACAACTTCTATGACAGCCTCCCCATACACAGACCAGAAGTTAACTCGTGTGGACAAAGAGCGCAAGTTCAGGCACCAGGCTTGCCTCCCCAGCGAAAGCAATCAGCTGCGGTGCAACCAACAATTAAGCTGGAGTTGTTAACAGCCTGATTTGCATACATATGAAGAACTCCACTAATGAACTGCAATCTACATATTCAATCAGGAAGATGGCCTGGGAAGGCCTATTTCACACCAGCGGAGGTACTCTCCTGCTCAGATGTAGTTTTCTGTGTGATTGGATAATTGTGAGTGAGGGAAATAGTCTAATTTATTAAATGACCTACCAGTCTGTTTGGGGATGCACTAGAGATTTGTCCCAACCTAGAAAGGACAGACCAGGGTCTGAGGGAGTAGTAAAGAGCAGGCTGGGGGAAGGAGTTTAAGATCGCCGCCTTCTGATCTCGAGATAGGAGGCGCTCAGCCAGCCCACCCAGAGCCCTGTGCGTGCGCGTCCTTGCACGCCAGAGCCACTGGTACACAGAGACCACAGTGGAGGTGCAGCCATCCCACCCCGGGGCGTCTGCTCTCCCGTCTCCAGTTTAAGACAGCGTATCTCGGGCAACGAAGCAGGTGCCCATCCTGGGAGGCTGGCCACACCTTGGCGTTCACCTCAGAGATGGGATGGGGAGAGAAAAAAAAAAAAAAACACACAGCACGAAACACCTCGCTCGAAAAATCTGAGAGAGCTTCACAACGAGAAGAGATGTGCTTTTGGTAGGAGAGCAGGGCAGGGGCTGCACCGAGTTTAAACACATGTGTCCCGAAAGCCCCGCTGAGTGAACTTCCAGAGGAACTGGAGCCCACGCTCAACAGGAGGCCACTGGCTAGGGAGAGAGGAACTGGAAAGGTTAATGTCACGGGAGGGTGTCAACAACCCCGAGTCTTGCCCTTGGCAAGCGGACCATGGTGAGGCTGGGAAGACTGAGAGCCAGGGCGGGTGGAGCACTGCAGCAGACCCCTCGCCCAGGTGAGGCTGCGGAGGACAGGCGGGCCAGGAGGGCACCTCCCTCCGACGCACCAGCACATACGACTGCACCCCTGGAACTTCCGTCCAGCCTCTTCCTCATACAATTGACAGACTCAGCCTCACACCTCGGCCTCAAAAACAAGCTGGTGCTCGGATGTGATGGATTCCTGGACAGAAGCTTATGCCCGCGGTGCTGGGAAGAAAGGATCATGTCCCGCACACGCAGGCGGCATGTTCTATAGGGCACAGAAAAGCCGAGCTGAGCTGAGCTTACAAGGGTAGTACCGACTGAAACTTCAATTTTTGCTGAGGCTTAAAACTAAATGGACTAGAAAAAAAGACTCTCACTGTAATCCCCAGGGTCACTTAGGATCTGAGCAGTCAGTCACTGTGCAGGAAGAGGAGGGGCGGACGCCTCGTGCCCAGCCGCCCAGCCGGGCCTCCCTGAGGAGACGCGCCCCTGTGTCTGCGCCGTGCCGTCCTTACCTTGGGCTGAAATGCTCCTTGGAGTGAACCGAAGGGGCCGGTGGGTGGGATCATGGGGGGGATGCCCGATACTGCAGGAGGGTAGGAGTGGAAGAGCTGCGGCCAGAGGAGAGGAGAAACGGCTTTAGTCGGAGGCAAGGCGTGTTCCCCTTCCCTTCCCACAGCAAGACACCAACACGAGCCAGCCAGGCCACTCAGCCGATGCCATTAGCGACGAGCCGGGAGGGGGGACCACACAGATGCACCACGAATGTTTAACTTAAAAAGTTAAAAGTAGTTCAGAATCAGTCAGCCAACAAACGATCTCCCAGATGACAAGGTCATTAGGAAGGGAGCCTTCTAATTATTAACTGGTAAGTCACAGACACGTCCTAAGTGGGTGGAGGCCGCGATGCACAGGAAAGCCAGGAGCGATGCTGGGCCACATCGAATGCCCAGAACATCACGAGTTAATTAGAAAAAAGAAAAAGCAGCAGGTCCTCCTGAGTGCCAGGACTGTATGCCACTAAAACTCAATTAGTGCTTTTAGATTTTTAAGAGTTGCGGAAACGAGAACATATTCACGATCCTTGCTCCACTAGGTTGTGCTGGGAGTGGCAATTCCAGAGGACGATTTAATCCTCTCATCTAAAATGACGACAAATATTTGTGGAAGGGTAAAATAAAACGACTCAGTGTGAACTTTAAACAGAGCTGCCAATTCTCCTAAGAGGCAGATCACAGAAGCTTGGAGATACTGTCCCCTGTAACTAATAATATGAAACGGCTCCCCCGGGACTGCTGGGCAGGGACATCTACCAGGGAGTCATCCTTGCTCCCAGAGCTGCGACCTCAGAGCACCCTGGAATTCATCTAAGGACTCCTTCAATAAACAAGCTCGCTGGAGGCTACTCAAGCTGAGCTGCTGACATGTGAGTGACCACTCGATGATGGGAAAGCATGATATTGAGTGAAAAATACTAATTTTCTTGAGTCCTTAGCCTACCAAGGTCACAACGGAAGGAAAAACCGTGTAGCACTACTGGACGACTACGTGGGCCCGCCCTTCCCTCTTGAACTTATTAACTATGAGATGCCATGACTCTGGGTCCATTCACTTGACCAAACTGCCATGTGGACCTTTAAGTGACACCCCAACTCAGGGTTGTGTCACCTGTCACAGAGATAAACCATGAGGCTCCACACCAGCTCTGGCAGGGCCTGGGGCCCACCGTGGCAGCCTGCCTCTCCCAGGCCGACTCCAGGGTGCTCTCTCCAGTGATGCAGCCAGGATTTCCAGACGAAGGGACACTGAACGGAACCCACTCGCCCTCCTTCAGAGCCCCACGGAACCCCACGCCTAAGTTTTGGGTTCTGAGCATGGCACCTTCCCTGCGCCCGTGTGTCCTGATCCCCAGGCAGTGGAGACCGAGCACTGCGTGTACCACCCACTCTTAGGACAACGTGAGGACTCCCCAGTGCCCTGCAGGAAGCAGAGTGAGGGTCACCGGCCATACCGAAGCGCGGCCAGGTGGGCATTTCCCTTCACCTTCAGGACAAACACCTGGATGCTCTTACCATTTCCCTTTTGCTCTGTCCCACTGGTGGCCTGTCCCCCTTGGAGCACCCACTTTCAAAAGTCCAGGCCTCTAGGCTGACTCTCCAGCTCCAGCCTGGGCTTGCCTGTGGACTGTGTCCATGGGGCACTGCATTTGGCTGTAGGCCACCAGGCTGAGCAACTTGTGCACTGAACTCCACAGAGATCCTTCTATGAGCTGGCCCCTCATTTAAACCAGCAAGACACAGACGAAGGCAAAGTGGTATCACTCAGGGGCAGGTCCCAAGAGGGACCCCAGGCCTACTGGGTCCTGAATGTCCATCTGAAAACCTTTCTGCATCAGTGCTGAGAAACACGGTGGTCTGCGCGGTGGGCACAAGGCTCGCACATGCACCTTGCCTTTCTAAATAAGCCTCCTCGCGTCCTTTCTGAATGGCACCAGATAAGCGAGTCTTAATTGATTTCTAATATTTCCTAGTCTTGATTTCTCAGCTATGCTCTTGACTAATAAAGTATCTAATTATCTATTTAAAGCTTGAATGAATTCAGTCTTTGCTGAGCAACATTTCCACTGAAATGAGAACACAATCTAAAAATCAAAATGAGAATAGCTGCAAATGGTGAATCAACATGGCTAAAAGCAATTATAATTTTTCCTTTCTTTCTGGTTTCACTTAAAAATTTTAAAAATCCATTGAGCAAAGAAACTTGCAAATTTTCAGATAAAAATGATGCAGTATTCACCCCATAATCAAAATATCACAATCAAGTATTCAAGGTCTTTGTATAAAGAGACACTCTTGTCTTCTAAGTCGATGCACATGTAACAGGTTGGTACCAATTGAAGTTCTGGAATGTATACTTAAAATTGCATCTTTTAAGCAATGAAGAATGAGCTTGAGGAGAAAAGGTGCATTCATTTTAATGTTAAGGCTTTCTTTAATCAAATGATATTTTCATTGTGAATTTGAAATACGCTCAGGGGACAGCATCAGCCATGTGCAAGAGGATTCTGTACTTAGTGTGGAGTAAATGAGGATCTATGTTTTGGAGTCACAAGGCTGAGGGACTCTAGAGGAAACCCCCAGGCTGAGCTCCCTCTGTCTCCGGCTTGGCGCCTGTGGCTGAGGCCCTGTAAGGGCAGCAGTGCAGATGCCCCCAGGCAGGATGGGTTCGGCTCCCAGGGGAAGCCCTTCTCGGCTGTGCTTATGATCTTTTGACTCTGAAGATGATACTGCATCTTTACCAAAAGCAAGACGCCACAAAAGCAAGCATCCACAGAGACGAGCAGCAGCGGGGACCTCACGAGATGCCTGGGAAGGCTGCTGGCCGTGCACTGATGGGGGAACGCACGCACGGAAAGCAGGCACATTCAACGTGTAGCGGGGTGAACTCACACTGTGCCGGTAGAATGGGTCAACTTTTGTAGGGTATTTGTCAAACTGTAAAGGGATCAAAGCAAAAGCCAGTTACTTCATCTGCATGTGGCTCACGATTCAGTGGAGACAGCCTACAGCTTCTGCGTCACTGAGACGTCACCAGACCCCATAACCTCACTGGACAGGAGCCCTCTGAGCTCCTAGGCCTCCGTCAAGGATCCAACAGAAAGAAATGGCAACACTGAGTCCACTCTGTCCGCACCACGCAGTACGCTTGGGTCCTGGACATGCGGTGGTGCCCGTTTCTACTCTGTTCAGAGGCCAGCACAAAGCAAATGCTCAAAGTGGAGAGGACAGGCAACTCCCAGATCAGTCGAGTGGACCGAGCACGGGGCCTGACTTCTTAGGGTCCCTCCGTTCCGTCTTCTCCTTGGTAGAAATGCAGATCTGGTGCCTCCTGAAGTCCATGCCCCCACATGGAGTGCTTTGGACTGGGTCTTCAGAACAAAAGAGGAACCCATCACCCCACCCTTGCGCCCGTTGTCCTCCGATACGTTATGACCCTCAGATTTAATTTATTTGTAAAACAGCTCACACAGGCTAGTGTATTTTCTCAAAACATTAGGCCCTTGAAAACAAAACTGTTGGGCTGGGCTGTGGCTCAGTGGTAGAGCACTTGCCTAGCACATGTGAGGCACTGCATTTGATCCTCAGCACCATGTAGAAAATAAAGCTATTGTGCCCATCTACAACTAAAAAAGAATTAAAAAATAAATTGCTGGGTGCAGTGGCGCACACCTGTAATCCTAGCAGCTCAGGAGGCTGAGGCAGGAGAATCGCGAGTTCAAAGCCAGCCTCAGCAATGGCGAGGCGCTGAGCAACTCAGTGAGACCCTGTCTCTACATAAAACACAAAATAGGGCTGGGGATGTGGCTCAGTGGTCGAGTACCTCTGAGTTCAATCCCTGGTACATCCCCCCCAAAAAATCTAAAACTGTTGAGAAATATAGTTCTTTAAAAAAAAAGACACAAGATTTGCTACAGGACTTTTTTTTAGGGGGGGAGAGGATATGAAAAAGTCTCATCTTTAATATTTCCCTAAATCAAACTTGTACAACAAACTTTAAAAATTTATGTTAACAAAAGTAAGCTGAACTACTGGTTGAGGAGAGGGAGCCATGGGGGGTGAATTCATGTCTACCCTCCGAGCCCAGACTGACTGCTGCCCTGAAACCAGGGACTTCCCTACCTATAGTTACAAGTTACGTGATCAAGTGCTCTAATGCCACCTGAGGTAGAACTCTGCGTTAGAACACTTAAGTGTACTCTGAGACCGTCAGTTTCAGTTCCTAGTTCCCCCGGCGTGGGGCAGTGCCCAGAGGCCACCAGGGTCAGGGCTGGGCCCTCTGAGCGCAGCAGCCCTCAGGGCAAGCGGCCGGTGGCCCTCCCTCCCGGTGCTGTGAGCGCCTCTGCGCCAGCAGGGGGTGCACACTGCTGTGCCTGGCCGCTGTGCCTGGCCACGGTGCCCAGAGAAGGCAGGCCCGAGGAGGCTGACCACAGCACCGGCACGCCGTGCTTCAGGCACCTGGGTGAGGCGCACGGGGACGGCGTCTCCTGGGCAGGACGTCGCCCTCGCAGGCCACCCGGCCGGGGCCCACACCCGCGCCAGCCCGCCGTGCTGTGGACAGAGAAGAGCGAGCGCTACTCATCCTCACATTTCTGCCTGGGGTACGCACCATGGGAGGTGCTGGCGTCGGCATGATGGCGGTGGGCGGGATGGCGTGGGGGAATGGCGTGAAGGTGTGCTGGTGCGTGTGCTGGTGCGTGTGCTGGTGCTGGTGCTGGTGCTGGTGGAACTCGGTCCGCAGGTAGGGCGGAGGGCCCAGGGAAGCCCCGCGGTCAGCGCTCTGAGAGGCCAAAAAACGCGTGTTCAGTTCCTGCCGCAAGATGTCTTGCTCTGGAAAAGAAGAAAAGGGAGATGACGGCACCTTCTCCTTCTGAATAGGACATCGGGGTGCTTTCACATGGGGTGCAGGGCTGAGGACCCGGCCCCGGGGGCCTGGGACCTGCTCTCAGCTAACACCGCGGCCCCAGGGACAGGCTGCATGGCCCAGAAGGTCAGTGTCCCCAACCACCTTACTGGGTCGACACCAGGACAAGGCCTCAGACGCTGGAGAGAAGCAGACCCAGGCCTGGCAGGCTGTGGCCGCTCTGCTGGGCGGGTGCCCCGTCCGGGCCTCCGGACTCCACACGGCTCCCTCCTGGGGCAGTGTCTGTGGGGCATTCAGCACCCAAGGAGGCTCGAGGACAATCCAAGAGTACACCCAAGAAAGCAGGACGTTTAAGTGCACCCAGCCATTGTCCCTGATAAGGGACAACGAGGACAGCAGTGAAGCCCCTGGGAGCGCAGTGCAGGGCCGGGTGCCCACAGGGCGTCCTACCTGAGTACGTGCTCCCGGCAGGGTGTCCGGGGACCTGCAGACTCCCTGACGTCAGCGGTGGTGGCGGAGGCAGAGCAGTGGGCGGGGCAAACATATTGGGGTGGTGCGCGTGTGCGGGGGGCTGGAGCGTGGGAGTGAAGCTGTGCAGGGGGCTGTGGGTGGGCAGGGACAGCGGGAACGGGGAGGCCGGGGGGTGGTGCGGGGGGTGCGGGCCTGCCGGCTGGGTCTTGGCTGGAGTGCTGCTCCTGCTGCTGCTGCGAGCGAAAGGGGAAACAGGCCAGGTGACCCTGGCTTGCTCCGCGCCCCCCGCGCGCCCGCCCTGCCAGGCCCCCGCCACCGGCTGCCCTGGCCCTCCTGAGCCTCCGCTTCAGTGCTTGCCCTCCCACCTTGGCAGCCCAGCGGAGGCCACTGCCAGGGCTGCGGACACAGATGTCCAGGCAGCTCATGGCTGAGACCAGGCTCTTGCCCAACGTCACCTGCGCCACCTCTCACCCTACTCGCCACATGCCTGCAAAGCAGCCAAGGGACAGAACAGAACAGAACCCCCCTGGATCACCCCATCTGTGTGCTACTGGCTAACCACAGGCCCACAGGAGTGCCCCGGGCCAGAAGCCGGGCTCAGCCCCTGGGGAGGAACCTGGCTGCCTAAGGCTCTTCTTCACCTGCCCCCGACAGGAAGAAGCAAGTCCCTGACCACCAAAGTCACCAGGTTTCTAGAAGGAAAACAACAAGAAAGCCCAAGTCTCAGGAGCCGGCAGGGCTCCAGGGCCTCCCTGGGACGGCCCTCCATGTCCACTCTGCAGACTGTCCTTCAGTATGTGACAAGGAGAGCTGGCTCGCCCTGGGCACCCCTCACTTTCCCTCAGCACCGCTGGTCTCCTCTCTGACCCACAGAGGGGGAAGCAAGTTCCACTGAGAAAATGCTCAACCCAGATGCTGCGTGGGTCTCCTCCCACGGAGGCTCAGCCCTCTGCGCCCTCCGGGCACCTCGACCTCCACTCCCTGGTGCACGCCTTCAACTGTTTCTTCTATCTTTTGAGATGGGGTCTTGCGACATTCCCCAGGCTGGTCTCAAGCCATCCTCCAGTCTGGGTAGCTGGGACTGCGGATGCATGCCACGGTGCCTGGCCCACCGTTGGGGAAGTACCCCTCCTTGCCGCCTCCGTCCTCCAGGAGACCCCTGGGTGGATCACTCCTTTAGTGTCAACAGCCAACCCAACCTGGGTCTCACCCCGCAGCCCCTTTCCCTGTCTTCTGCCTCACGGAGAAAATAAGGACCAGTCTCAACAAGGCAAGCCATGTCCTAGCCCTTGCCCATGACTCCCCGACCATCCAGCAAACATGGCAGGCGGGCAGACAGCAGGTTGGCTCACCTTAAACTGTTGAGGCTCAGGCTGCTGCTGTAGGCTGACAAGGGCTGGGGCAGGCCCTGGGACGAGGGATGAGCCTGCACAGCAGGGAGGTGCTGGTGGAGCAGCTGGGTGGGGGACGGTGGCCTGGGTGGCCTCTGCACCTGAGGCTGTGGGGCAGGCTGCAGTGGGGCCTC
>CM053415.1:1546711-1577469 GCA_028644305.1 Xerus rutilus
GAGCTCTGCTACTCAGGTCACGTGCAGAACTGTGCTGGCCGTGACGATTCTTGGAAAACTCAAGTCAACGATTGTGATTTTGGAGTCTTAAAACTACACACAGAAAAGTCAAAACTTCAGAACACTGACTGCTGTCCTCCACTCTGCAGTCCTGCGCAGCGGCAGTTTGATAAAGAATTTACATGGAGCCTGGCGCGGTGGCGCACGCCTGTCATCCCAGCACTGAGGGAGGCTGAGACAGAACAATCGCGAGGAGTTCAAAGCCAGCCTCAGCAAGGGCACGGCGCTCAGCAACTCAGTGAGACCCTGTCTCTACATAAAACACAAAATAGGGCTGGGGATGTGGCTCAGTGCTCGAGGGCCCCTGAGTTCAATCCTTAGTGCCAAAAAAAAAAAAAAAAAAAAAAAGAATTCACATGGTACCTTGTTCACACAACAGTTCCTGAGTTCCTGGGGATGGGGCTCCTGTGCTCAGTGCTGTGGGTGCCCAGTGCCATGTGTTTTGTGCTGTGATAACCCTTGTGCAGATGGCAGGCAGGTGTCTGGGCGGCAGCAGCTGCCAAGCAGGAACTAAGTGCCACAGTCTGAAAAGGCTGAGCAAGTTAGCTCAGCCAACGCTGGCCCAAGGTCACGGTTCCCAGCCCCGTTCAGCTCAGCACAGGCCTCGCTGGAGGCCTCGCCTCTGCCACCCACACCCAAGCAGGCCAGCTCACCAGGCCACGGTGTGCAAAGACTAACAACGGCCAGGAGAGCCATGCGTCCACCATGGGGCACAGGGTCATGGCCAGCTGGGCAGCTGCACCTGATATCTAGAAGGGAAGGACAAACGCACCCAAGCGAACTTGCCCACCCCGCGTTCGACAGAGCCCGCAACCAGGGCATGGCTGTGCATCACTGCCAGCATGTTCTTCCCTAACCTTGCCATGGCATCTGCTCCAGAATGACCCAGTAGGCACTGAAACAGAAGGTGGCCCTGACCCTGAGGTCTCCGATTCTGACAGCCTGGGGAAGGCACTGAGGTCACGCACACCCAACCACGGGGTGCTGGTACTGCCGCACGGTCTTGCAGGGGCCGGACCTGCAGGACCACGGGGCCACCTCCATTCCTGCACCTGAATTTCACGGGCCCTCTCCCTTGAGTAGTGCGTGCCTCGTCAGGAGAAGCCACCAAGTGCTCGGCCAAGCCAGCCAGGGCCCTGCGCGGCGGGGAGGGAAGAGGCCGGCAGGGCAACACTCTCTAAGCACCCGGCCAGTCTCTCTGCAGGCCTTTCTCCCCGAACTCCCAAGGGTTCACAGAAGCCCGTGGGGGTGGAGTGGGGAGCAGGGCCAGGTAGAGTGAGGAAGAGATCAAAGCCAGCTTTTGCCATAAATGCAAATGGCACCAGAACCTGGGCTCCTCTCCATGTCCCGCCCCCCACGCTGGGGTGTCAGTTGTTCACCTGTATGGAAATGACAGCCGCTTGTCACGCACACGAGAGGCCTCGCTGCAGCAGTAACTGGCAAGCCATCTCCAAGCTGTCATCCTCTGGTGTCAGCACAACCCACTGTTCAAAGATTTGCTGCGACAGGAGCCGTGCCTGCGATTGCTGGGACCCGTGTTCCACTCGCTGGCAGCTGCTCGGCGCCCAGGGTTTGTTTCACCCAATTATTTGTTTGTCACTTGGAAGCCCAGGATGTCGAGCAGGTATCGGGGAGGTATTTTTGGCCTGATGCACAGGCAGAGCATAATGAGGCCCTCAGGTGAAGGTCTAGTTGTCAGTTAGGTGCTGGGATGATGTGCAGCGGAGAAGCCTGAGCAGCAATTAGGATATTTGAATAAGATACGATACCTGGCAGGATGCTGAGAAGACTCGGGAGTCAGCCTGAACTTTAAGATACCAAAAACCCTGAGAGTAGGCACTTTCCAAGTTGGTCCGGGAACTAACACAGGAGGAGATGTAGGAGCTGTCTTTCCTCAACCCGAAGAGCCTGAGAAGGACGGAGGCTTGACCCAGGCATCCGCAGGACCTGAAGGCATGCTCTGGGGGCGAGCCTGGCCAAACAGAGCCAAGGGTCACCGGGTCAAGTGCCTGCTCCTAGAGGCACGTGAGGCCAGGGTGCAGGTGAGAGTCACCCCCAGCTGCCTACGGAAGTCAGAAGTCCTCATTCTCCCGGGAGCGGAAATCAGACTGACTGCTGTCTAACATCATGGCATCATGGGAAGAAGCCATCACGCAGGGCAGCTTGGGCCCCACAGCCGAACGCAGGAACAGAACCATTACGTCTAGTCTATCACCTAACATCCCACCTAAGCACATGGCGGCCATGCCCGGCTCCCACCCCAGGGTCTCACTGTGGTGTCTGTGAGGTTCCTCCTTCCTAAGGTCTCTGATCTCAGACGAGGGAACGCTCCCACACCTGCCGTGGGTGGCAGGCACAGCATGGGCCCACCTCCTCAGGCCCACTGGTTTGTGCACCCCTCCTGGGGACTTTCCCAACAGACTCCAAGAGAACACAGCTAAAATCCAGAAGATGGCAGAGACAGCGCTGAAAGAATGAAGTCCACACTGTCTCCTGGTAGCCAGAGAAAAGCGAGCAGACTGCTCAGGAAGGAGACCTGGACCAGGTGTGCAAGGACTGAGGGTCCAGTGCACAGCCGTGCACTGGGAGGGCGCTCCAGCTCAAGGTGGACAGAGGTGGGTCACCCTCCAGATGTGGATGGCCCATCCCCAAGCCTTGCGTGGACTGGGTGGTGCAGTGAGTCACCTTCTATAGCATCCAGCCCCGCCCCCACCTCCCCCACGCCCGTGGCACTGACTGACAGCCAGCCCACCCGAGAAGTCAAGTACAGAGGCGCCCACACCTAAGCCTCCCATACACAGAGGGTCCAGAAACGTTTTCTAAGCAGATGGGGCCCATCTGTCTGCACCACCCGAGACAGACAAGCAGGACAGGGCGCTGTGCGTCCCTCACAGCCGGCGTCTGTGTAGCACAGGCTCACTCTGCCCTCTCTTCCTGCACCCCACGCTCATTCTCTTGCCCTAAGATCTTCCTTACAGACAGGCAGTCTCTCTTGGCATAGGCGAAAGGCCCGACCTTCATGAATCTCACCAGCTCTAGCTGAGATCGGGCTTGCGCCTCTCAGCACAGGCTGCTCACAGCAGCTCTCAGGGACCTCCAGAGCACTGCAGCAGACTTCAGCCTTCCAACTGGAGGGACCTCAAAGTCTACCCTACTTTTTTTTGAGGGTGGGTACTGGGGATTGAACTCAGAGGCACTCGACCACTGAGCCACATCCCAGCCCTATTCTGTATTTTATTTAGAGACAGGGTCTCACTGAGTTGCTTAGCACCTTGCTTTTGCTTAGGTTGGCTTTGACCTGGTGATCCTCCTGCCTTGGCCTCCAGAGCTGCTGGGATTACAGGTGTGTATACCATGCCTGGCTCTACCCCACTTTCTTAAGTGACAATTATCAAAGGAAGTTGAATGCTGTGATATGCTCGATGTCACAAGAAGCTGGACTCAGGTGTGAGCCTGGGTCTTCTATCCTTGTAGTGTGCCAGCCTGGTAAGTACTTAAGCATCAAAATCTATCTGAGGAGACAGGAGGCAAAGTTGGGAGGCAACACGCAGATCCTCGCACGGCTCCCCAGATCCTGGCCATCGTCTAGTCAGCTGATGTAACAGCAGCACCGATTTCTTAGCGGAAGACTCGAGGGTAGGTTCAGTCTAACATTGAGCGCAGGCTGGCGAACTGGCTCTCGATGGCTCGAGGCTTGGCAGTGTACTGAGGGCTGGTCTATTTCTGGTTGGCTGACCTTTCAGGGTTCACCTCAGATCAATTTAGCCTCCCCGGAGAGTCTTAAGGCTATTATTTTTTTAAACTAGTAAGTGACTTCTTTGCCATGACACTACTTAAAAAGTTTCTAAGAAACTTGCCTAGCAAGTGTGAGACCCAGGGTCCAATCCCTAGTGCCTCCAGCAAAGCAGGACAAAACAGAAAAAAGCAGTTTCTTTTAGCATCTTGGGGTAAACTCTTCCTCTCTCGTCACAGGTGATCTGTTCTTCCAGAGCCCTGTGACATGGCGAGGGTTGAGTGAAAGGATCGACTTTAACATGGCCTCCACTCCAAGCCAACTGAGGGACACATGCAGTGACCACGGACGTCTTTTATTCAGCAGCTGACCAATCTGATTTTAGAAGACTCCTTGTCAAACCCAGGGTTTTGATGAAGTTTATGAGTAAGAAGCCTTAAGAGATCGGCCCAGGAGATGTGCAGGAGCTAGCAGTCAGGGAGAGGGGATTTACTATGGAAAACCCATCCTGGCTATGAACAGATAATGAGAAAATGATGTCATCGTGGCTAAAATTAGGTTTTAGTGTTACTCTGCTGAGAGATGTGAAAGGTGATAGATAAGAGGGGGAAAATGTTTTCCAAGTGGCTTTTAAAGGCATCCAAATATAACCGCCTCCCACATCAGTCTATTAACGGGCACACTTGAGACACTTCCCTCTTCAGAAGGACTCTCAGAAAGGCAATGATGTGCTCTCCGCCTCTCTCTACAAGAGAAGGTTTACGAGGGTCAGAAAAGCAGACTTGAGCGCCCAAGAACGCCGCTGCCCGTCAGCAGCGGAGCCCTCGCCCTGAGCAGCCAGCTGGGCCTGGGCTTGCACGGTGCTGGCAAGGGAGATGCCAGCTTGACGCTCCCGACTCGCCACCACGGAAACCCGAGGAAGGCAGGGCAGCTCACGGGCAGGCCCAGCAGTGGGCGTGGGTGGAGATGTGAAGGGGTCTCCTGGGCAGGCCAGCTCCAGGAGGACCCCAACGCTGAGCTCCTTGGGCAGCAGGAGCTCTCCTGGACCACTGAACCGTCCCGGAGGGAACCACCACCCTCCAGAGAACATGGACTGTCTGAAGAGTGTGGGGGAAAGCCCTGGGGAGACCCCTGCCTGACGGGGTTCCTTGCCAGCGTCCTCCAGGGCATCCGCTTCCCCGAGTCCCAGCCTGTACCACCCTGATTTGCTATCCCCTGGGTGTGCACAGAGACCCTCTGGTTAATTCTCTGCCATGCCCAGGGCCTGTGTCCTGAGTCCGCTGGACCTAGCTCCCCCATTGACTGGCCGTGCAGCCTCGTTCTGATCCTACTTCCTTATTTGAAAACGGAGTGAATGATATGAAGAGCGCACGGAACACCACCTGGCCAAGAGCAGGCACTGCACAAGAGCCAGCTGTCCCAGAGCACCAGGTTCCCCGCCACAGGGTACGGACGCTATCTCTAAGTCACTTTTTTTTTTTGGTACTGGAGACTGAACTCAGGGGCACTCGACCACTGAGCCCCAGCCCCAGCCCAATTTCATGTTTTATGTAGAGACAGGGTCTCACTGAGTTGCTTAGCCTCGCCATTGCTGAGGCTGGCTTTGAACTCACGATTCTCCTATCTCAGCCTCCCTAAGTGCTGGGATTACAGGCTTCAGCCACCGCGCCCGGCTTCTAAGTCACTTTCTAAAGGAAGAGTCGCTGTGAAGACAGATGAGGTCATGTCTGTCAAATGCTCAGCCACGTACACGATCAGATCAAAATATAGCACAAAATAGTCAAGCACTTTTTTTTAAATACTTTTTTTAGTTGTACATGGACACAATACTTTTATTTTATTTATTTATTTATTTTTATGTGGTGCTGAGGATCGAACCCAGTCCCTGACACTTGCTAGGTAAGCACTCTGCCACTGAGCCACAACCCAGCCCCCAGGCAAGCACTTTTTACATAATAATCTCATTTAATTCTCATAGAAATTAGGAGATAGGCCTGGCTAATCCCATTTTAAAGAAGAAAAAACTGATGCCAAGATGTTTTCAGCAACCCCAATCCCATAGCTATTAAGAAGCGCCAGGTGAATCTCAAACCTGAAGCCTGCCAGCGTGGCAGATCAAGCTGCAGCAGATGAACGATGAAGAGCTAAACATCTGGCCAGTCCACAGCTGTGCCTCCACAGATCCTGGGAGTCACTTCTGCCTTTAGAGCAGCTCTGCCATTAGTCCTTCAAAACCAGCAATGAGCTGAGCCAGGTGAATTACAAGGAAGCAATGAACTCCCTGAGGCTTCACCGACCCAGCTGACCAGGGACTGCGCAAGTGTCTTGTCCTGGACGAACAGGTCTCTGACCGAACAGCCTGCTGATGTCCTCACCCTGCTGTGCAAACGGTCCCTTCTGTGGGCACCAGCAGCAGGTCCCAGCCTAGGAGACGGGCAGGGCAGACTGCAATACCTGTGCGGTTTTCCCTTCCTTCCAGGTCCCTGCCTGAGGACCCTCCTGTCCTGTGTGCCTCCCCTTCCACTGATAGCAGGCTTGGCCATGTGACCTGCTCTGGCCAATGCGATGGCTGTGACCTGAGAAGGCCTAGTAATGGGGGCTGTCTCTGTGCTGGCCTGTAGGAGGAGGTGGCAGCCAGGCTGATCCACAGCTGACACACCTGCAGACCCTTGGAGTTGTTTGGTTACTGCAGCAAAACGTACAGAAGCAGATGAATAGGCCTGTTAATGGGTGCAGAAGGGCCAAGAGATTGCTCCAGAACCAGAACACCCCGACGGGCCACTGTGCACACGTGAATGGCTTTGACAGAGAGCCCAAGGGCAAGGTGACTTTTCACCCTAAGCCATGCCGGTGGCACTGCATTTATTTTCCAACCCTCAGATTTGGTTCCTGCAGAGAGGCTTGCTCAAATGGAAAATCCTGCACAGGGGACCCACAGGGGCCTGACAGCTCCACAAGGGACCGGCTTCTTCCACTCCTACCCACAGGCCTCAGGGGCTGGTTAAAAAGTCTTACCTAGGAAGAGAACCAGAGATACGCCCCGTACCACCAGCCTTCCTCTGGGAAGCAAAATGGACCTCCAAATACCAATTTATGGGCCACTTCATGCAGCTGGGCCTTAGAACATACCCTTCCAGTGAACCCAGGCACGCTCAGCTGATCTACAGAAGTCCAGGCTGTGGAGCCGGGGGGAGTCACAGGGGACAGGGGGAGGAACAGAGAACCTCTGAATGCAGGCCCTGAATCTCCCTGGAGGGTTCACTAGCAGAATTCAACAGAGAGATGTTTCTGCTTTTTAAAGCACAGACTGAGCAAGGAGGTAAAAATACTTTCATGTTAGCTCCAGGCTAAATAAAAGACAGCTGAGCAAAAGTTCAGGCACCATGAAATTAATAAAATCACTGCTGCCCTAGCTCCACCACAGGTTCAGGAATAAACTGGTAAAAATCCGAAACGCACTGAGATTTCTCGAGTGGGAATCAATCATCTCTACTGAGGGCTCCTGGCACTTCTCGCCCAGTACATGCCCTGGATCCACAATCCACCCAAGTTGGTTCCCGAGACTGAGCATTGCTGGGCTTTCCCAGTAATTGAGACAAATTTTGTTTGTTAAATAAATTCCAGGCAAGAGTGTCTTTGAGGAAAGGATTCTTATGTAAGCTGTGAAACAATGGAGTTGTATCTTATCTGAGGAACTTACTGCTGCTTGCCTGTGTGTGTTTTACTGCCAAAATAAAATAAATTGAATCAGCTCACACATGATAACATGCTCTTTCCTAACTCATACTAATTGCTTGGCTAATTGATGTTTGTTGAACTTTCTCCATTTCATTGAGTGATTAGGTACAAAGCTAACAGTTGACATCTGTAGGCGCTTAACTGGCGTCTGTAATTACTGTTAATGTTAAATAATTGTTAGTTAATTGGAGTGGTAACTGACTGAATGGAATCCAGATTGTGAAGCAAAAAGAAACCTAGTTAAATAAACATACATTTTCAGAGAAAACAACATTTTTCTGCAGTTGTCAGAAACTAGAAACAACCAGAGGCGGTAGGTCTGTGCAGGCCTCCTCACATGGGGCGGGCCAGCACTTGACGGTGTCCAGGGAGGGGACCCTTGTCATTTAACTCTCCTCCTTCAAGGTCTGAGGATGGATCTGAGGCTTTTCTCTTCTTCATTACGAGGGCCCACGGTAAGTGCATGTGACTCTGGAGGCAGGAAAGCCACCAGGACGGGTGGAGAGGGGGTGACAGCTGAGCGTTCAGTTGGCTGCCAGGCAGAGACAGCTCTTTCAGAAGACGCAGCTATCACCAATAGAACAGGTGCAGGGTCTGAGGGTCTGAACATGGTCTCCAGGTATCTCTCACACTCAAAGGCTCCCAAGCAGGCACAGGGCATCCCGGTCTAGGATCTGGCTTTCTGCCTTCCCTCTGGAAATGAGGCAGCACTGAGTGTACCCCCAAAGACACCATGGAAATGTTCTGCACAGAGCACTGTCCACCTCCACCAGAATGCAGCGCTGGGACCCAGCTTTACCCGGGGTGCCCTGCACTTACATGCAGGCCCTCTGCAGAAGGACAGGTGGCAGCTATAGGAACACAGGTCGAGGGAGACACCTCACAACATGGAGTATTCTTAGGCTCTTCCTGGAGGTTTCACACCAACAGCACAAAGCATCTGTTTCCATCAACCCTCCGGGAAGAACTTTCCACAGCAGCTTCTGTCTGTGAGGCTGCTTCCACAAGGGTCAGTTTCCATGACAAAGGGGCTGATTGCAGTTGCAGGGGAAGGAAGTGCTCAGGACCATGAGCCTTCGTCTCCCACCAAGCACCAATACTGCCAGCACCATTTAATTCTCCACACACCAGACACCTGTCTCCTAAAAACCCCAGAAAGCACTCAGCACAGAAAGGCGGGGGGGATCTAGAACGCGGGATGTTCAAGCGTCCCCTCAGCGGGGCTTTAAGATGTGACAAGAGCAAGCTATTGTGCAGGCTGAGGCTGGCCCGTCCACTCCTGCACACACAGGAAGGCCCTCACGCCACGTCCTCCCTGCCCTGAGCCTGGGCACCACGAGGACTGCCTACACTCTCCATATCCACACTATACATGGACTTGGGAGTGCGAATCAATTTTTTTTCTTACGAAAGCTAGCCCAGTCAACCACATGAGTTTCATGCGTTTGGAATCATTTTAGGGGGGTGGGACTTTTCTCAAAGCCAACGTGGCCTTGTGGCAATGAAAGTCTTTTCAACCATTTTTTGTTGATACATCAAGGAATTCCCTCATGCCTAAACCTTGCAAAGTGATGTCATGGCATTAAGGACTGTACCAGGTGCCAAGTTTCTAGACCAGCGCTCTCTCTGCATACCCTGCTTTTCACCTTTTTTTTTTCTTTTTTGGTACCGAGGATTGAATTCAGGGGCCCTTGACCACTGAGCTACATCCTCAGCCCTATTTTGTGTTTTATGTAGAGACAGGGTCTCACTGAGTTGCTTAGTGCCTCGACATTGCTGAGGCTGGCTTTGAACTCAGGATTCTCCTGTCTCAGCCTCCCTAAGTGCTGGGATTACAGGTGTGGCCACCGCGCCCGGCTTTGCTTTTCACTTCTTTTCCTCAGAACTCAGGCACTTTCTCAGTCAGATCTTTTTTCCATGATGCTCATAAAACCAGACTGCCAAACACCCAAAGGACCCAGCAACCTTGGGGCTCCAACCTCATGAGACCCACTGGAAATCCTCAGCTCAGGAGGCCGGCACCTTCCCTAGTAGGCGTGGTCAGGCCTTGGCAGAGTCAGAGCCAGTGCCAGGAGGCCCGAGCAGTCCACGTGGCGCTCATCATGGTGATGCAGCTTCCGCTGGGAGTCCCCAGGGCTGGTATGACGTGGTGAAGCCGTCCTGCCTAGGAGGAGTGGCTGCTCCCTCTCCATACCTGAGTGCATTGGGCACTCACAGCAGGAGGGAGCAGAAACCAGGCCCCTTCCCCGCTGGACTGTTCCCCACTCCAGTCCCTCAGAGATGCCCATTAGCTGGGCACAGCTCCCTCCTCGCTGGCTCAGGGCCTTTGCCCAGGAGGGTCCAACTTTACAACTGGGGACAAAGATGAAGAAAGAAGGGTGAGAAGTCACGGGGTGGGGGAGTAGCTCAGGCCCCTGGGTCTCCCACGGGTGGCTTGCCTAGCTTGCAGGGTTCGTCCCGGGAGGAGGCAAGAAGGAGTAGAGGCCCAGGGCCTTCCTCCCCGCACTGTGGACCCTGGGCCCAGCACCAGGGCTGGTGTCTAGTGGGAAGGCGCCGCGCAGCACCTGACCCTCACTGCTCCTCCTCCCGCAGCTCTGCTCTGCAGTCACCCAGGAGTCTGAGTGATCACGCCAGCAGGATGAGTGGGACTGCCTGCACCTGTCTACACATCAAAGTGGCAAGAGCACCAGGCAGGAGGACCTGGAGCATCTGAGAGCAGGCAGGAGCACTGGCCAGTCCCTCTAGGAATAAACGCTCCAGAAACTCGGGTACACATCCTGTCGCTCCTAGGGCAGTTTATCCAACCAAACAGGGACAGTAAGTTAGTCCCCCACTTCCTGTCTCGGCGGGAAAATTAATTTTTTCTTTGGCAGATGGCTGAGTCACAAAGACAGAAGGATTCATAAAATGCACATGAACATCCTGTAAACATTTAAACACATAGATGAAATAAGGCAACCATGACCTTGATTAAACTATTTTTTATGTCTACAACATGAGTCCCTGCAAGGCAGAGGCCCAGCTCCGCCCCGCCTTTGAGTGCCTGTGCTCACTGCGAGGGTGCTCACGTGCTGCTTGATGAGCCTGTCTTAAAGCAGGGAATACACGGATGCAATGTTTTGAAACACCTGCGGAGAGAGATCTTACTGGTTCTCCATTATACTGGACGGACTCTGCAACTTGGGGAGTGGAAACATCATCACTGGGTGCTTAGGAGAACACGTGCACGGCACCCACTGGTCGGCCCTTTCCAGCTAGTTGTCTCATCCCCACCAGAGCTGCTGGCCCAGGGCTGGTTTCATTATGCCTGGCAATCCTGACCTAAAGGAAAGAGGCTAAATGACCCGTTCAGGCTCAGGAGCAGACTGATCCAGAGCTTCCTCTCCAGCACTCTGAAGCCCAATGTCAAAGCCACCTCCTGCTCCCTGCCACAATCAGCTTGTGAGATTAGCACTGCCCTCCCGCAGGGAAATTTTATGGACTGAATCTGCCCGCCACCAGGCGCGACAGCATAATCTCACCAAGAGCTTAAAGCCACTGCCAGGCTTCTGACAGGGAGAGTTGACATGCAGTTTGAAACATCTGGAGGTGCAGGGACACACGAGTAAGCTACCCGCACTCTTGCTGGACTGCTCAGTGGGCAGAGGCTTTGAAGGGCTTCCCAGCAGGGTTTGTTACCTGGTGTAGAGTCACCCTTTCTCACAAGGCTTTTTATTGCTCTTGGCTAAAGACACGGGACAAAGACAGGAGACCTGACTTTCAGGTAGGCAGGCTGTTCTGCAGGAGAACTTGAACTTGATATGCCCAGAGCTGACAGTTCCTTGAAGACCTTGTCAACCATCCATCCAATAAAACACTGCCACTACCCGGAGTAAAAACAGACCCAAAACTCCAAGCATATGACGAGACTCTGTGCACCTGTCTTGAGGCGATTATTGACAAGATCGCTGCACAATGAATCTCCTTTTCAAGTTGTTTTCCTGATATTTAGCAGTTTGAATACTAATCCCCTTAACAAAACTGCCCGGATGCGCCCCTTAGTCGTCTTCTCTCCGGGGAGGAGAGCGGGCAGTCTGCTCGGCAGCACCTGGATCTGCACGGATTCCGCTCCTGTCATTCATGTCACCAACAAGAATTAGCATAAGGCATTAAGGGGAGACTCGGGAGGAGAAAAGAAAGGCCATTTTGATGGAAATAAGGGGCAAAGGAATAATCTGCCATCAACTAAAATGCTTATTTGTGTATGGTTTCCCAAGCAAAGCTTAGAAAAAGCCTATGTTGATTTTAGTGTACACAAAGAAACCTTAATCCTTTCAAGGCAACTAAATCACCCCCAGAAAAGCAGCTCAGAAGAAAGGCGCCTGTCAGGGGATGACTATTCACAACCAAATAGATGCCACAAATCACACTCTGTAAGTAAACAAAAATAAGAATGTGGGAAACGTTTGACTGGAGGCAGGCAAGGGGGGGGGAGGGGGGGGCAGCTCTTCAATCACCTCCATGGCCCTGAGGAGTCTTTCAGGGCCAAGGAGGCCAGAGGCTGTCCCAGAGCCAGCTCCCCTCAGGGCAGGTCCCAGGAAAGGGAAACACATTCCAAAGCTTTTTATAGCAAATTAGCAGAAGACAGACATAGTCCTGTCTGGCTGCAATTCCTGGGGGGTCCCAGAGTCCCAGAAGCCCTCTTATGGTGCCCTGTCCTGCCTCAGTCTCCCTCCAGTACGCTGCATTCTCACAGAGACACCCACTGTCTTCCCAGCCTCTTCTCTCATCAGAATGAGCAGTAAACAATTATGCACTTTTACACATAAGACTGTCTGCTAGGAACTGCACGTCTTCTTTTATTGGGCTTTTAGCATTATGGATAACAAATTTATACAAACTTTCAGTCCATCAAAAAATATGATGAAATATAAACCTGGAACTCTATTATGCAATAAAAAAGATAAAATTCAATATGACAGTGATTCTGGGAGTAACAGCAACCACATAAGCACACACACCTCAGGGGAACACTAAACATCACGTACTACTTAAAACTGCAGTTGGCTCAGATTCCAAAATAATCTGGGAGTCAAAATAACTGCACTTGGAAATGTTTTACTAACCAGCTAGCAAAAATGCTAGCCAAGGCACCAGAGAACACTTAAATGGTCTCACAGTCCCCTTGAAGAGAACCCACTCTGATCCAGGGCTACCAAGATCCCCGGTGTGACAGAGAGAAATTATCACAGGCAGCTCATCTTCTTTATTTAGCAATTATCCTGCAAGGCCCTAAATCAGGTTCTATAGTGGAAAAGCAAAGACTAAATAGTTTGTATAATTTATACCTTTCAAATTACACACCTTCAAAGCCCATGAATGCAGACTCCCCTAAATTTCATTATTTCCAACAATACTGCTACAAATGAAAACTGCCAAGAAGCCTACTGGCAATGATTTAAGATAAGCTCTCCCTTAATGTACTGCTGTATCATTAGCCCCTCTTACTCCAGAGCAAGGCCTGGAAGGAATTAATGGGGACAGTGCATATTTAAATTCTGCCCTCTTGCTCGTTTATTAACTTTACAGAGAGCCCATAGCAGAGTGAGGCTTGGTTTATGGCCACAGCACTGTGAATACTAAGCATCGCCAGGGTCACTGCAGTGGGCGCTGCACACAGACAGCTGAGTCCCTCTGCTAGGGAGCTGGCAAGCCACAACCAAGCTAAGGTGTCTGAGAGCCCATCTGGCTTACAGCTTGCACAGGAAACTACAGTCCCACAGACAGTAGTGGGCTCCTTCGCAAGGATCCAGTGTGTTCTTTCAAGATACTCTTAATGCACCACAAACATTCAGATCTGTCTCAGGCAAAAGCACAAAGTGAACAGCAGCTCCAGAAGGAAAAGCAAAAGACCACACTGGTGTCCTTCCCTCTCCTCCCAGAGGAAAACGTGGAGACCAATGTTACAAAAGCCACCACTCAGAAGAATCAAAGAACCTTACCTTTGTTTACAATTACAGTGTTGAAGAGTTTTTCAGAGCTGGCATCTGATGCCTGAAAGACAAGAAAAGGAGGAAGGGTTATGACTGGGGACACGTCGCCCATTATCAATACCATCCTGTTAAACTACTTTACTCCTTTGGAGGACAGCCTAACCGGGAGGGCAGCGTTTCCTGAATCATCCATAAGGTGGTGCTAGCCGACTGCTGGAGAGGGCTGCAGTGCAGCTATTTGCTGGAGGAAAAAAATCTGCTTTTAAAAATGTGTCCTTATTAGACATATTATCTGTGCAAAACATGTTTCTATGAGATGATACACAAAGCAATTCAGCTCATTCGCATAATGATTTTCCAATTTTGCTGACAGATCATTATTTTGGAAATGGTATTTTTGCGTGCCACTTGCAGACATGCCTATTTTTCAATTTTCTCCACAAATCAGAAATGCCTACTATTTAATGCTAAGCTTTTTTCCACTAAAGTGTCAGCCAATACGCCCAGAAATTAATTTTCATCTGATGATCCTAAAGATCCCAATTTCTTAGAGTAACCAGGATGACCTTGGTGATCCAACAGACACAGACCGACCTACCCCAAGCCCCGTCACTGTGCATGCCACCAGCATGATTTCCTTTCCATTTTCTAGAGCTCATGTCTGCTAATTATTACAGTGTCTTGAGGAAAGTGAAATAAGCCTGTTTAAATAGCAAGACAAAAGCCAATTTAAATTATGCACTAATGTTCTGGAAAATAAACGTTAAGTCAGTTTAGTGGAAAATGCTGGAATGTTTCAGAGGCATGAAATATTTGTAGGACTTGAAAAAATAAAAATGAAATAATATACTACATAATTTGAAGGTATATCTCCACCTAAAGGCATAACACCCTCCCTCACACTTCACAGACAAGGCAAGGCAGCGCATGTAATAGGGAGGACACGGGGAGCGGGATCTGAACTGCTGCGCTTCCTCACTCTGGGCTGGCTTTTGGGGACAAAGAAGATATTCTGCCTAGTCTTTCCTCGTTAAACTGACGCAGATGAAGCAGTCTAGTGCATGTCTGGGGGACATGTTCTAGTTCTCAGTGCAGGTGATAAAAAAAAAAAAAAGCAAAATCTTTTTACTATGGCGATTTTCCCTTTAATTCCAATCTTCTATCTATAGGGGTGGTTCAGAATATTATTAGAATCGAGGTGGAAAATGAGGTTCAGAATTAAGTACTCAACTGCACACACTTATACATTTTAAAATAAACTCTGGACTTTTCCTCCTCTGCAGGAAAAACAAGAAGTACACTGAGAGCTTTCCTGACACCTTAAAACTAAATAAAACTAAATATTACAGTAGCTTTTCATAAAAATCAACTAACTGCCAGAACAAGTGTGACATGGGGGGAGAAACAGGTTATGCACCAAACAGATCAAGATCACTGAGTCAGCCAAAAATGACACCAGTGTTGCTATCCTGAAGCATTAAGGGAGATTTCTAAGCATGCGAGTTTCCCACCTAAGAACTTAGCAACGTATTTATGTATTCTTCAATGAAAAAGTATCTTTTAGGATGGCCTGGAGTTCTCTTGAAATGGCTGGTCCATTCATGGCTTAAAAAATAAACTGGAGCTAATATTTTTTAAAGAAAAACAATGCAATTGGCCCAAGGAAATACTAAATAAATGACTGCCCCGCAAATGCAGAAACAGGCAGGGAAAGGAAAGGAAACGGTCCGTCTGAGTTTTCACTGTCACTAGGTGCGGGGGAGCAGGGCCTCTGGCTCGCCACTCAGACCCTCTTGAACTGCCACCACTGAGAGCTGCACCGGGCTCTGCAGGCTTCTCACAGGCAGGTAAGCGTCCTTCCGTCTGAACTGAACTTGAGGACTTGATCATCAGGATGCCAACCAGCAAGTTCAGGAGGAGGTCTCACGTGAAGGCTGAGGAGTGCGCCTTCTAATAAGAGACTCTGGAGCCCTTTACATTCACTGACATGTCACAAAGCTTGAAATGCCGCCTCCTGAAACCAGGGCAAGGGACGTTTCAAAAAGGCCTCGGTGGAAAACACCCAGAAGATGGTGACTGCAACGGGCCTCTGGCTCCGCGTAAAAGGCTTCCGAGGGCCCTTCCCCAGCGCAGGTGGTTCAAGCTGTGCCGCCACGTCCCGCGGTCGGGCCGGGCCTCTGGGCAGGCCGCAGCGCGAAGCGCAAACCACGCGCCCGGCTCTCTCCTCCGTGAACTTTCTCTACTTCACTTGTCAGGCATTCGCACAATCCTTCGGCGCCTCGGGTCTGCATCGTGGGCACGTTTTCGTTTTCGTTGTTTGCAGGGAAAAAAGCCCGCGTTGCCTTCCACTGTACGGAAAATTCTCCTGGCCAATTTGTAAAATCTTTTTAAAGCAACAACGACGCCCGGGGGCGCGGGGCCGCGCGGGGCCTGCAGGCTGCTTTCGCCAGGCGCCGGGCGCGACGGCCGCGCTGGCCGCTCGGTTTCCTCCCTCGCCGGGCTCGGGAGGCGCCCCGGAGGCGAGGCCAGGGTCCAGAAAGCCGAGCCCTCTCTCGGGCTCTCGTGTGCGTGGCGGGGTGTCTCTTCCCGTGACGCCGAGACATCACTAGCGGCCGTAGTTGGCGTCTAAGGAAAAGTTGAGCAAGTGAGGCAGGGCGCAGGGCGGCGGGCGAGGCCTCCGCCCGGGGCTCGGGGTGCGCTCCCGCGGGGGCCGACTCCGGCGGGCCGGGGGACTTGCAGCCGGAAAGGAGAGCTGCCCGAAACTTGGGCGCCCGGCCCTCGGCGCTCCCGGGCCCGCGTGCGGCCGGGCCCCGCCGGCAGCCGGCGCGGCGCAGCGCCGAGGCCTCCAGCAGCGCGGGCGCAGGCCTCGCCGGAGTCGGGCGGGGCCCTCGGGGCGCCCGGGCTCGGCCCGGCCCCGCGCCCCGGCCGCTCCCCGCCGAGCCCCGCGGAGCCCCGCCGGCCCAGCGGCCAAAGTACAAAGGCGGCGCCGGCCGCGAGGGGGAGGCCGCGGAGGGGCGGCGGCGGGCTCGGCGCGCCGGCCGCCCGCAGCCCACCCTGCCCGCCGCCCCGCGCCGCAACAAAGACCCCCGACCCCGCCGCCTCCTCCGGACGCGGGCGGCGGGGGCCGAGCGAGCCGCGCCCCCGGCTGCTTTACCTGGTCGCAGGCGGCGAAGCGGTGCCGGCAGCGCCGAGCTCATGGTCCAGTCCTCGGCGGGGTCCCGATGGGCGCGCACCGAGCCCGGGCAGCGCGGCGACGCGGCTCGGCCGCGGGTCCCGGCGCTCCTTCCCGCCGAAGTCTGCGCGCGGATGCCCGCGAACCAGACCCGGACCGAGCGCAGCCTCGGCGGCCGAGCGCCCGCGCGCACCCAGCGGCCGAGTCCCGGCGGGCGGGGAGGGAGCGCCCGGCCCGCGGCTCCGGCGGGCGGGGGTCGCGAGCTGCGTCCCGGGACGGCGGCGAGGGCAGGAGCGGCCCAGCCGCCGCCGCGGCGCGCGGAGCTAGCAGCGAGGCGGCGGCGGCGGCGACAGGACAAAGGAGACCATGTGCGGAGGGAGGGAGGAGGGAGAGGAGGGCGGAGGCGGCGCGGCGCTCCCCGGCGGCCGCCGCGGGCTCCCCGACAGCGGCCCGCCTCCCCGCAGCGCCGCGGGCTGCCTGGCCCTGCGCCCGCCGCCGCGGCGCGGAGGACGCGCTCCGGAGCCTCTCCGCGGGCCACCTCGCGGCGCGGCGGGCTGCGCGGCCGGGCGGCGCCTCCTGGCCGGGGCTCGGCGGGCGCCGGGGCTGGGCGGCTGCGGCCCGCGCTGCGCTCGGCTCGCGGGCGCCTGCCTTTCCCGCCGCGCGGCTCAAGTGAACTCCATCGGCGGCCGGCGCCGCGACTCCCGGTGGACGGCGGCGGGAGGGCGCGCGGCGCGGGCCCGCTCCGGACTTTCGCCCGACTGCGTGGAGCGCCCGGCCCGGCGCTCGCAGGTCTCGCGCGGGACTCGGGCGCGCCGCCCCGCCGCCGGTGCCGCCGCCCCTCCCCCGGCCCGCCCCGCGCGCCCCGCCCCGCCCCGCGCGCCCCGCCCCCGGCCCGGCGCCCGGTCGGCCCCGCGGGGGCGCAGTCCCCGGCGCGACGCCGACAGCTGTCGCTCCCCCCGCGGCGCGGCCCGCGGTCCCCGTGGCTGCTCTCCCCGCGGGCGGGCGGGCACTGCACCGCTCCGCGCCAAGACTGCGCGTGGCGGAGAAACGCCACTAGGCCTGCAGCCCGCGGTTGAGTTGCGAGGAGGCAGTCGCATTTGCAAAGCGCAGCCTAGATGGGTGGTCGTGGGGGGCCAAGGGGACATTCTGTGTAGAAGGTCTGTCACATACTAGGTGCTCAATACAAAACAATTTCTTCGTTGAAGACGGAGGGGGAAGGGGGCCAGAGTCTAGGTGTCAGAGCAACAGGAAGGGCTGGAGCTGCCCTCCATCCCACCGCGGCCAAGCACTGCTCCTTAGGTGCCTCGGAGAACAGGGCACGAACTGGCCCTTCCCAAATCCTCCCCTCCTCTCATTCCTCAGGTCGCCTGACATTTGTGCACCTCCCATCCACACAAGTGGCGCCTGTTGGTTCTCACATGCATCAAATATGGCAGAACTCCGTGGGCACCAGTTGTGCCCCTCAGAGCCCAGAGCAGGGCCGTCCCCGGGGGGAAGGGGTGCCAAGGACCATAACAGAACCCTCTTCCACCGCAGCACATCCGGGCCCCCTCTGAAGAGCCCCAGCCTCCTTACTCAATATGCCAACCACAGGCCATGCCAGGAGGCCGGCAGACCCTCTGAAAACATCTGGAGGTTCAATTCCACACCTGATCAGCGAGGTGGGGTCCCTCCCTGGGGTAGAGGAAATGCTACCTGGATTTTCCCAGCGCAAGCAAGAACCCATGGTACCCAGGAGGGCTGGGGTGGAGCTATACACCAAGAGGGGAGCAAGGGGGAGCGTCCAGCTGGAGTTCCCCTGAGCCCACCGTTACCTGGAGCACGGCTAGGGGAGAGGCAGGAACAGGGCGTGGGAGGTGTGCGCCCCATACAGATGACTTGGAAAGGGCTTTGAAGGGATGCGTCCATTTCTCGCCCCTTTGAAGTTGCAGATTCATTGCTGTTTGATTTCATGGTGCTCCTGGAAAACTTCTCAGAGCAAAAAAAGGGGGTGCTTGCTGTACGGCATACTCTGACCACCCCTCTAATAAAATTAAGTTTGGAATTAAGAGGCCCTCTCTCTTTAGCCTCATCCCTTCCCAAAGTGGTAGCACTATGAAGTGTCAGGGAAGTATTTCTTAAGGTTGGTAATAATGATTTTTTTCCCTATCACTACCTCCAAAGAAGTCAGGGGAAAAAGGCACCTCGGGAAGTGTAAGTTTGGAGATGGATTTTCCAGTTGCTTACAAGATGTCACAAAACCAGCTGAGGCCCCGGAGCTCCGGGACATTAGTTCTGGAGCTGTTTCTACACTGCTAGGAGAGCTGAAAGGCAAACATGAAATTTTCACGGAAAGACATTAAAATGTTTCCTTGGAGCCATCAAAATGGGATGGTTTTCTTATCTTGTTGTTCTAATAAAATCAGTATTACAGGGAAGAAACTCCCTGAGCTCCTGCCAGGTTCCTCACAGGGTAAACTGAGGTGTGAGAAGGTGTGGACAGCTGAGCAGACCCTTGGCAGCAGCCACACAGCCCTCCCGGGTGCTTTTATCAGCCGGCATTTCTACACGCATCATGTCATCAATGATAATCAGAGATTAGGCCTCAGATCACAGCCTGGGCGAGATCCGCATGTGCTCCTGTATCTTGATTATCTGTAATCAGGAGGAACCTGCAAATGCCAATAACCAAGCCTCTGGGGAGTCCACAGGACACAGTGGCCACATTCAGCCCTGCTCCCCTCCGCTGCCCTGGCGCACCTACCACTGCCCACGTGCTCTAGCCCTCCGCCTCCCTCAGGAGTCCTGGGGCCCATTCCAGCTGGGCTCCCAGTAGCTCTGTTCCCACAGGGGAGTCAGAACTGGCACCAAATGCAAGTAATTCCAGCTACCCAAGAGGCTGAGGCAGGAGGATCACAAGTTCAAGGGCAGCCTGGGCAACTTGGCAGGACTCTGTCTCAACAAAAGAAAATAAGCCAGGCATGGTGGTACATGCAAGTAATCCCAGGGACTGTGGAGGCTGAGGTAGAAGGATCACTAATTCAGAAGGCCAGCCTTAGCAACTAAGCGAGGCCCTAGGCAACTTAGTGAGACCCTGTCTCAAAGTAAAAAATGAAAAGGGATGGGGATGTGGCCCATTGGTTAAAAACCCCATTGGTTAAAAACCCTGAGGTTGAATTCCCAGTACTAAAGTAAATAAATAAATAACAATATAAAAAGAAAGAAAAAGGGCTGGGGGTGTAGTTCAATGGTAATATCTCCCTGGCTTCCATTCACAGCACTGAGAAAACAAACAGAAACACCCTGACATTTCCTTAGTGTGTGAATGAATCCTGGTCAGAAACCTGACTTTTCGAGAATCAAGAAGGTTCTTTCACAGGCTGGGCAAGGACACTGCTGCTGAGCCACACCTCTGGCCACCTTTATTGGAACTTGCATTTGAAGATCATGAGTCAAAGGTTGGAGGCCATCGTGCTGGTCATAGTCAGGTGGTTGAACACCACAGTCTTGAGGCAGCTCCGAGGGAGGGAGGCTTCTGAAGCAGGAACCCCGGCAAGAAGCAGAGACAAGAAGCTGGATTCCACAGTCCTTCCAGAAGCGCTTTTAATACGTGACCAAAGATCTTACCAAGTTGATAATCAACTAACTGAAGTTTCAAAAGCTCTATTCAAATGAGGTCATCCTCCCCCAGTCTCCATATACATCTAAAGACAGACGAGCTTCTGAAGCTCATGGAACTTCCAAGTCAACCTAAAACAGCAACATTTTAAAACCTGAAATATTCAGTTTATATCACAAATGAATAGATTTACATTAAACAAGTTTGGGGGAAATATTCCTTAAAAACTCTGGCCTTTGGGGGCTGCAGTTGTGGCTTAGTGGTACAGTGCTTGCCTTGCATGTGTGAGGCACTGGGTTCAATCCTCAGCACCACGTAAAAATAAATAAAATAAAGGTATTATGTCCATCTACCACAAAAAACAACAAACAAACAAATGAAACTCTGGCCGTCTGTTGAGCATTTATAGAAAGAAATTCTCTTGTTTCTTGGTGCTCCCTCTCTGTTCCAGAGCATGCACTGGGTTCTCAGGTCTCACAGGAAGGGGACATCTTTGGGAAACTCTGTGGGTCTTCCACACTGAATGATGACTTAGTTGGCCAAGAGTACCCACTGCAGGGTAGTGGTAACACTAAAAACTTTGTTCTCCAGCCAGCCTTGGGAAGATGTCTCCTTGCCTGGCTTATTTCTGGGACTCCAAGAGGCTTGATTCCTTTTCAGTTCTTAAGTTCTTACAGCTCTGAAAAATCTAAGTGTCCGTCTGTTCCCTGGGGAGGGCTCAGGAGCTGGAGCTCTGGAGCCAGCCCCTGGTTGACACCATGGCCCTGTCACCTCTGAACCAGAAGACCTCATGCAAACCTCTTCATTCTCCATGCCTGGGTCCTTGTCTATAAAGCTAGATGAGCAGATGCCTACTTCTACTGGGCTGTTGTCAGTAATAGTACCAGGACTTGCTAAGCGGGACACAGGAGATGGCCACTATGATTCAGGGTGGCATGTTTCTTTTTTTTTTTTTTTGGTTCTAAGGATTGAACTCAGGGGCACTCGACCACTGAGCCACATGCCCAGCCCTATTTTGTGTTTTATGTAGAGACAGGGTCTCACTGAGTTGCTTGGCACCTCGCCGTTGCTCATGCTGGCTTTGAACTCGCGATTCTCCTATCTCAGCCTCCCTGAGTGCTGGGATTACAGGTGTGCGCCACCGCGCCCAGCGGCATGTTTGTTTTGATTATTGTAGAGACCAACACAATGGAGGTGTCTTGGGATGCTACAACATCCACGCTGGTGTTTCTCCATGGGGTTACCTCAGCAGTGATGCCAACAGCCACCTGAACACAGCAGTGACATTAACCTCAAGGCAGGCACAGGGCTGGCACCATCTCTGCTGGAGAGCCAGGCCGCGCACAGCCTCTGCTGCAGCAGTGCCTCCGCACGGGGTCGGACCTGGACACCAGGCAGTCGAGTCACAGGACGAGGCCGAGGGTGGGGGTGACAGGCACCTTTTTGGTCGATCGTGAGGTCAGATCCCAAATCCAGCACAGTGTTGCAAGAGCTCGCCAGGTGTTAGGACGAGCTGAACCTCCTACTGGGGCTTCGATTTCTCACAACAAAGCAGCAGGCACCCACATCACGCCGTTTTGCCTGCTAGATTGTCACTCCCTGTTTTAAAAGTCCTGCCATTTTGCTTATGACTAGAAAAATGATTCCTTACTGGGGTCGAAGCGCGTTTTGTTCTTTCTCGATTGCACTGTGGTCTGCTTGCACAAGGACCACGCCCTAGGCCCCTTCATTCACGCCAGCCCTGGCATGAGACAAGTGGCTGCAGTCTGGTCCACACTTCCTCACCTGCTTGTGAGGACATGACCCTCGTATGCGACTGTGCTGTGCCTCCTGTCTGGACCCACCTGGTTTCTGGCAGAGAGAATCTGTCTTGGACATTGTTCCCAAGTCGTGTGCTCAGCACAGCACGAGGGGCCCAGCTCATCGGATGCACCATGAGGGAGCACAAGACTGTCCCAGTAAGCCAGGGGCCCCCAGCAAGCACCTGGGCAACTGGTGAAGTGGAGGGGGACTCGCCCAGGAGCCCAGAGGGACCTGTGCTTCGACTGCAGTGTCTGCTGGTCTCACTCATGGCAGTCAGCCCAGAGTCCCAGTGTGAGGAGCTGGACCTACGGCGTGCCCGCCACCAGGCATCCGTGGACGCCCTTCACCCAGGCTACCCTGCTTCTCGCCTCTTCTGCCTCCTGTGCTCTTCGCCTTCCATGCTCTTCAGTCCAGGATGAAAACTCTCTCTGGGTCCCGGGGATTTCTCCTGTGTATGCCAGTCCCTTCTAAACTATGCGTCAAGGTTTGCGTCTTTAGGGAAGCAGGCTTAGTTGCCCTCAGCTGGCCCCTGGTCCCTCTGCCCAAATCCCCATCCCTTCTGAAAGGGTGAGTTTTACAGAAGCAGCTCCACTCCTCAATCTCAGAACGCAGGCGGCCGTAGCTCATGCCTGCCGTCTTGCCACAATTGATCACGGGGCAGCAACGAGAGGCAAGTAAATACACCGAACTGGGTTAGTTTACGACACACACTACTGAGACGCAGGGGGGAATAAATATTTGCCAAGTGTAGAAGTCAAGAAAAAGAATTTTACTTTCAAACTTCACGGTGTACTATAAACTACAACAGGGAAAAAGCATAAAAAAAGACATAAAATATATCTTACTTAACCACCAAATCTACATTAAAATATTAACATTCAGAATCTGACAACCCCGCGAAGAAAGGCACTGAGAAGGAAGAATAAATTCCGCCTGCACTGCTGTCGCCCCGCAGGCTGTGACAGCTCGCCTGACTCTTCACAGGCGCAGTAAGGACCACGCACCTCGGCCCGCCTGGTGCTGCGGTCCTGCTTCTGACCCAGCTGCCACTCACGGCGCACTGGTGGCAGGCGTGTGTGACCTGGGGTTTGGGGGACTGCACTGGATATCGAGTCCAGGTCTTCACCTGCCTGTGTCACCTGTTCCAGTCTCCAATACCTGGCTCCTTGCACCATGTCCACAAGAAAATGTGGGCAGAGCTGGGGAGAAGGCATGGATAGAAAAAAACATGTGCAAATGTCTGCGTGAGCTAACGGGGGTCAATGACAGCGAACTTGTACGCAAGTCCCCGAAGAGAAGAAATGGAGGGAAGTGCGGTGGTCAGTCGAGAGCAGACACTTGTGGCGAGCGGCTTCCCAGGCTGCCTGGTCATTGGCTGCTCAGCCTGTGCTTCGTAACCAGGCTCCTTGGGTTCCACTCCCTGGCCTGGTGGTTAGGAGCATGGCTTTGACGTTGGCAGGAAGTGTGCCTGTGTCTTCTCCATCAAGACAGCTGGGTGACCTTAGGAGTGACTGGACTCTGCCACCTGAATCCCGGAGCTGGTGCCAGGTGACTGGCGCTGTGTCAAGGTTTCCTGACCCCACAGGATGCCCACCCGAGCCTGGCACACCACTGCTGCTCCGCCACCAACTCTGCTGCTCCCACACCAGGGGCCTGGCAAGAAGGGCCTTCCAACTGGTGCCAGCCACTTCTGTGTGGGCACAACTATGAGACGGCACGTGTAGCAGGGGCCCAGAGCTCAGCACCCATGAAAGACCACAGTTTCGAATCCCGGCTCCCCTGCACTGCCACTCAGGTGCTGTGTGACAGTGGACAGGGAGCTTCGCCCCGCTGTGCCTCAGTTCCTCCCCTGCTCAGTGGGCAGCGAGATGAATCAGGGCGTGGCCACACCTGGAGCAGCAGCTCCTCCTCAGCATCACCTAGGAATACATGTCCTCAGCTTCAAGAGCACTCAGAGTGCCCGGCTTAGCTCAGGTTGTCAGATACCCACTCTCGAAGGGGAGGGACAAAAGGGGCCTTCACCACTGTGTGACAATCCTCTGTTGGATAGATGAGCCAAAGGGCTGCTGGCAGGTGAGGCCTGGGAGGAGCTCACCTTGAAGGAAGGCAGACTGAGTCCTGGGAGATGAGGCTGGGTCCAACTGGGAAGGAGGGGCTGTCACCGCACCTCCCAGGCATGGACACACCTCCTGGGAGAGCTCGCCCCACGGGGAAGCCACCCCTGCAGCCACGAGGAGGACGCAACTGCTCCATCAGAAGCACTACGTGCCAACGCTGCAACTGACCGCTGTGGAATGGGGGCTCCCAGGAGCTGCGCAGGTTGTCTGGTTCCCTGGAAATCATGCCTAATCGCAGTTAGGCATTCGAGCCACTTCAGATTGAACTCTCAAGCTTTTCCGACCATTCGTGGGGGAGAAAGGGTCCTTTGAAGCCACCCTAGATGTTCTGCAGTTAGGTGCTTGCGTGACTAACATGAACGCTGCAAGCGATGCCACTTCATTGAGCACCTGTCCGTGTACACTGTGGTTTCAATTCAGTTTTGAGCTGGGGGAAGCCATTCTGTGTCTGGTTTGAGCGCCCACATTTCTAGCTTCCCTTAGTCTCAGGGAAAGACTTGCTCTTCTAGGACTGAGTCAGACTCAAACACGATCCTCTTCCTTGTTCCTGGGCCTTGAAGTGGAAGGGACACGGACGGACACCAGGACAGCCGCAAGTCACCCCCAAGGGTGACATTGCGGTCCTAAGATTCAGCTGTTCTTAAGGATGCCGCTAGGCAAGCCTGTGTGGTGCAGCTGTTCCCCAGGTAGTCACAGTGACGATGTCACCTGTCAGTCTGGTGAGCAAGTCAAGACCAGCCGCATTCCCCTTATTTCAGACGAGGCTGTTGATACAGCAAGTGTGAGCAGGCCCTGGGCAGGGCACGTCCCCACCACAGCACAGCTCCTCAAGGTGCCGGCACCCCCTTCACTAACACCCTGCTCCACCTCCGCAGCTGGCCCAGTCTCAGTTTCTCTCCCCTTGGCCAAAGCTGCAGGTCAAGATAAATTCTGATGTCTAAGATCTGAGAGGTTACGGCACAAGTGTCTCTAGGCCACGAGACCACTATTAGGGTGTCCGTGTTGCTGACCTTCACAGGTTATGCAGTGTGAAAGATCACTGACATCCCGAGACACAGTGGCCAGTGGCCACCCTACCACCTTCTCTCAAAGGCTCTGCCACCTTTTCCAGGAAATACGGTACCTGCAAGTATTAATAACCTCTGGGTGGTGGGATTTTATTCCTATATCTGTGCCAATGCATGCTGACCCCACAAGGCTTTTGCTGGAAGCTTCATTATTGAATATCCTGTTGGTCCAAGAAGTTCTTACTGGGCTGTCACCAAACACTTGTTTCCACTGTCCTGGTGACTCACACTGTTGCTGGGGTGGTGGGCAGGAAGCTGAAATGCCACAGAAGCCCCTTAGTTGCAATCTCCTCAAAGGTCACTGAACGATGTTCCGGAGCCCGCTCGCTCGTCCTGGCCTTAGTTTCTCTCTGCCTCCTTGATGCTACTGGGATGAAGGGAAACTCTCAAGTGGCCACTCCAAGAGCCTCCGTCTTCTTGGCACTGTGTGCCAATGCGCGTCCTTTGCAAATGGTCAGCTGTTATTCAAATGCCAGCTGTTTTGATGGTATACTGCTGCTACGTAAGTCTGGGCAAGGCTGTACGCACAGAGACCAGCCACCTCCTCTCTGGTTCTGTGTAATTTCCATTTCCCCATGTTGGATCCAAATTAATTAGACCAGAAATGTCCTCTTCTGCTCCAACTACAGTTTTTCTTGAAGGTTTCCTAAGGAACATCTAGACCCATGCAGGACACACCCCTATTTCGTGGCTCCCCTGATCACTGACACTTTAGCTTTGGGGGCACACTTTTCTTTTTCTTTCTTTCTTTTTTTTTTGGTTTTTGGGTTTTTTTGGTACCAGGGATTGAACTCAGGGGCACTTGACCACTGAGCAACCCAGCCCTATTTTGTGTTTTATGTAGAGACAGGGTCTCACTGAGTTGCTTCGCGCCTCGCTGTTGCTGAGGCTGGCTTTGAATCGCGATTCTCCTGCCTCAGCCTCCTGAGCTGCTGGGATTACAGGTACACTTTTCTTTATTGGGAACAGGACACTGGAGAGCAGTCTGCAGGCCTGATCACCTGAGCGTGCATTCAGGTGGATAGTGTGTGCTCTCTGTCTCTCACACAGTCTTCCTTCTTAGCATCACACCTTACATGCAAGAGAGAGGTCCACAAGTGGGTCAGATCTCTGCCAACCACAAGAGAAGAGAACAAGACAATGTCTCCGACATGAACTAAACTGTGAGGTCCTTTCCTTAAACTGCCACCAGTTTGGGGTTTCACAATGCAGAAACCTGTAAGGCTAACAAAAGAGCACAGGTAAATTCTCTCCTGAAAATGATTACTAATTGCTGGACACTAGCACACACCTGTCATCCCAGAGACTTGGGAGGCTGAGGAAGGAGGATCCCAAGTGCATGGCCAGCCTGGGCAACTTAGTGAGGCCCTGTCTCAAAGTAAAAAATAAAAAGGGCTGGGGGTGAGGCTCTTTGGTAGAACTCCCTGGGCTCAATCCCTGTACTATAAGAACAAAAAACAAACAAAAACAACACCTAAAAAACTAGCTAAAATACACCAACCATATCAACCATTGTCTGTAGTCTCCAAATATAGCCCCAAGTAATACTGTATGTGCAGCTCATCCCTCTCATCAGAGGGTAGAACTTATACCTTTGAATCTGGCTGGACCTGCAGCTGTTTTGACCAACACAACATGGGGGAAAGTTATGCTCTGGAGCCTTAGGGTGTAGGTACTAAGGCCCAGCAGCTTCTGCTTCCTTGTTTGGAACCCAGCCACCATGTTGTAAGGAAGCCCAAACAGGCCTATGTGGAGGAAAACTGAGGCCTCGAGACCAAAGACCCGAGTTTTAAGCACAGACCTGAGTTCCCTGCCCACAGCCAGTGACAATTTGTCCACCATGGGAATACAAGCCATCTTCACCTGTGAATGGAAGCCACCTTCTGTGCGGTTCCTCCAGCTGCAGTCGAGGTTGCCTTAACTGATACCAAGTGTAGCAGGGGCTGTGTGTACAACATTCCTGTCCACAAAGCAGTACTGTGAGCCAAGAAGCCATTGTTGGGATTTAAGGTACTACATTTGTGGTTTGTTACAAAGCTACGGGCAACTGAAATGACCATCTGGGTCAGCCCCAGCACTGAGAGGAAGGAAAGAAAGTGAGCACCTGCCAGGACGAGACACGTCCACCAGCACTCCTGACTGCTGGGCAATGTCAGGACCTTGAGGATGGACAAAGGGTGCTGCTGAAGTAAAGATGAGTAACAGCAACGACGAAAATAGGAGTAGCAGTAGTAGTAGCGATAATAATAATAATAATAATAATAATAATAATAATAATAATAAATAACATTCCTGACACAAGAAAGCTCTTCACTAAAATAAAGAAAAAATAAAGAAAAGTTTTCTATTTGATGAAGTAAAGGAAACTTAACATGACAATATTAATAGAAGAATAAATCTGGTCTCCCTCTTCTCTTTTGGAGGCTGGGAATGTTTGCAAAACTAAAAGTCTTTAGTAATCCCTTCTTTTATCCAAAACAGATTGCAGTTTTAAGCACAGCCCCATAAACTGCAGGTTCAAAGGAACCTGAAACCAAATTAGCATAAAATCTGGAATTCTCATTTCCACCAAATGCACAGCTGCCATCTGACAGCTCATCTGTGATTTCAGTTTCAAACAGAACTGAAAGTAGCTGGGGTGGCGTGGGCCTGGGCGCCACCATGTCACTCCTCGCTCCTTCCAAACATTCACACATGCAAGAGAACCGACTTCAACCTCTGGTTACGCAACCAATCCCTCCACCAATCCCTCCGTGGTGACGATCTGCACATGCACAAGTTGGGAACTCCAAAGCCAGGGGTGTTCGTAAGCAAGGAGGGTGGGGGTGCACATCTGATACGAATGCTGTGCTGCTACTTTGAGGATTGCTCAATAGTTTAAATTCACACACACACACACACACACACACAGCAGGGACACAGCACCCTTTCCCAGATTTTTCTTTACAAATGCCAAGAAACTCACATTGGAATACACAAAAATTTAAATAGCAGCAGGTATGTTGATTCACTTTTACGATTCACTTAACACTTGCTGAGCTTTCTCCTTAGGTCATGACAGCTTGGAGCAGCTACATTTAATTCTGCCAAAGCAGAGGGGTTTGCTTGGCCTAGTGCTGAAATATCATCACCTCTGGGACAAAATGTTACACTTCTTTATAGGGAAAGAAAAAACTGATAATATGTATCTGATCCCCCCGTGAGGAGAGCGAGGCTGGGAGAGGATTTTCTCACCCTGGCAGGGAGGGTGGACTTAGAGCCGTCTCACCTCCTCCTCTGATCCCCCCTGTGAGCCAGGAGAGAATCAAGTGACAGCTGGTGGGGCAGCCTCCATGGCACATGAAAAGCAGGCTGCAGCCCCGCAGGGAGCAAGAGGCACGGCCTTCTCCTCCCTGCTCACACGCCTCCTGCCAGGCCTGCGATTCTCCCGTCCATCTGCTCCCCAGCTCAGCACTGATGTCAACGTCCCATCCACTGCTCAGGCGAGTGACGGGAAGGGGCCTCCCTGCCCCAGGTGGTGGGCTGCCCTTGCCTCAAAGTCCAGGAAATCCACAAGGAAGCGACGTGGAGCAGGGCTTCCACCACCTCTGCCCAGGTCTGTGCCTCCTCTGAGGCGCCTGCACTGCTGACGCACAACTTGTCGTGCTCTCCAGGAGGGAGAGAGCACAGTGAGCATCTGGTATTTACACAGAATCTTAGAGGGAGTTGATGGATTTAATCACAAGTGTTAGTAAAACAGGAAAATTGTAGCCAGGCTTTCAAATAGCCACTCGCCTATAACGAACAAGGCTTCTCTTTGGGCTGCGGGTAAAGAATGCTATTTATTTTTCTGGCAATGAGTTTTCTTGGAGAAGAGAAGGTTGGTAAAAATATAGTTGCTGGCTGGTAGCGCTTATTTTAATTTATGATCATGTCCGTCTTATACAAAGATCAAGCTACAGGCAACATGGTACAGGCCATGTGCTCTCGGCTGCTTCCGATTAGTGCTGGTGGTGATGCCTTTCCTCTCCGTTACCAGCGCCTACAGCTGGCCACACGCACTTGTGGAATGACTAGCTGAGCTGAAGGGCACAATGTGAAAACTGCTGCAAGTCACTTACCTACGGGGGTCGAGCACTGGCCCCCTCGCGTTAGCAGCCAACTCTGGTGAAGTTTAGAAAGGTTTGAGGGCTGCTGTGTACACTGCAGGGCGGATCTGGTGCTCGAGGAAGACTGGGCTGGACGGAAAGGTCAGGAGACCTGGCTTCAGGAGCAGGTCCAGTGCCAACCAGCTGTGACTTTCATTAGGTCATTTCACCTTCTACTTGCCACCAAGATGCTTGTGGGTTGGGATGAGCAAGCTCTCTTCCCCACATAAGATCCTGCGATTCTGCACGATCTAACGCCTGCTTCAGAAGCACAACAGTCTGTTGCGGAAAGAACATGGCGTCTTCCTCCTTCCACGCTCTTGGCGATCACGTGATCGACTCCTAAGCAGTCTAAGTTGCCCACCCCGTGTCCCACCGTCCTGGGCTGTCCCGGTCAGATGCTGTGGCTGCAACTCATCCTCCCGGCACCCCATCTTTTGAGGGGAGAGCAAGTTCCCATCAAGACGTCACAGCGTGAAGGAGCACAAGGCTATGCGCCACTGTCACTTGGAACGATGGGCCCATTAAACACACTCGTCAGCTTTGTGCTTTAAAAACAAAACCCAAAGGGCAAAGGTGTCATCACGCACACTTGAATCTGAAAACCACGAGGGACGCACTTCAGAAAGAAGAAGAAGAAAAAAAAAAATACACAAACCCCACCAAACCCACCAATCAGAGCCCTGGGAGCGGCTAACGAGCTTTGTCCTCACCCGCCCATTCCCAGCCAAGGAAATGTGCAGACCACATTGGGAACCAATTTAGTCATTTCTGACTCTCAACAATCAAATAAAACAATAAATAGCCTGAGCTGGGCTTGAAGGGGAGGGGACCACATGTATTTCCTCTCGGGATTTTTTTTTTTAAACATGAAAGTTTGGCTTGGAAAGAACTTATTGCGCAGACACATGTGGCCCCAATAGCACAGATCTTAACCGATGAGACAGTCCGGATGCAGCCACAGTATCAGGATGAAACCCCCCAGGATTTGGTAATGGAAAATTTGGGTCACTAAGGATTGCGGGACCCCGGGCTAAGATTTGGCTTTAAATTAGCCTCCTGGGCAGGCTGAGCATCCCCAGGCAGCAGCGACTCTCGAATCCCACCTCTTCCCTTCTCTCTTGGCACTTCCCCCTTTGACAGACCAGAAAATTCCTGGCTTCAGAGCCTTTTCCTGTGTATGTATTGTTGCCGACCATTCTTAGAACGATTTGGGTTTTTTTGTTTGTTTTAGCTGTCTTTGAAAGTTTTTCCCAACTTTGTATCTTGAAAATTTTCAAGTTTAATAGAAAAGATGAAAGACAGTGTGAGTGACGTGTGGAAGCTCTTCCTTCTGCTTCCCGGTCGGGAGGTGACCTCGGAGCGTGTGAG